>LPNX010369722.1:0-234233 GCA_001517045.1 Pseudotsuga menziesii | reverse complement strand
TAATATTTATTATTATTTTTTATTTTGTTAGGAATAAACATTACAACATATCCCCATACATGGTTTTAAAACCATTTGCAAGGCCCTCCTAAACCATGTATAATAAAACCATGGGTTGTTTAGGAGGCCTTGCACATGGTTTTAAATGGTCTTAAAACCATTTCCAAGGCCCTCCTAAACCACGTACAATAAAACCATGGGTTGTTTAGGAGGCCTTGCACATGGTTTTAAATGGTCTTAAAACCATTTCCAAGGCCCTCCTAAACCACGTACAATAAAACCATGGGTTGTTTAGGAGGCCTTACACATGGTTTAAAACCATGTGCAAGGCCCTCCTAAACCATGTACAATAAAACCATGGGTTGTTTAGAAGGCCTTGCACATGGTTTTAAAACCACGTGTAACGCCAACATGTTTTTGCGGATAATTAAATTTTTACTTTTTTATTGTTTTGTTAGGTAGGAATATTACAACATCTCCCCCATATTAGGTTGTTTTTCTGGCTGACATTAATTTTGGAATATAATTAAAATTTTATTTTTTATTAATAAAAATATGTAACGTTACAAGATCTCCCCCATACTGCGCTATAGAGCACTTCTTGGTGCAATAACTCTGTAACAAAGCTCATGAGGCTCTGAAATATTAGAATACATATCATACACACCAGAAAATATCAGAGGTATGGTATCTCCACAAGCGAATGGATCCATAGGAAGAGAAGAGTGATCAACTAGACCCCAATTGCAATTGAGCGAACCTGGAAGGTCCGAAGACTTGAGATTTGAACCATGGGTGGTGAAAGCAAGTCCATACATATGTAACAGGAGTCCCATGAAGTCCAATGGTATGTATTTCAAACTAATGAAATACATACAAGAGATAACAACAACATATACAAGAGACATAGCATTGGAAACAAGGCAATTTTTTAAATTTCCAACTAGTGAACTTGAGGGTTATTGGGTCTTTTAGCCATGAAATGGTTGAAGAAATGAGTCAATGACTGTCATAGGATGTGTATCAGCCTGTATATCATATTCAAAATCAGAATTGGAAAGATCTAATTGGATTGGAAAAGATATTTCATAACGCACATCAAAAGCTAGTGAAAAATTACTAGTTTTGGGAGGAAGCTTTGATGAACTGACTCGGAATTTTTTAAAGGAAGGGATGGAGGTTTCAGGTTATGATATATAAAAATGTGAATAAGAAAAAAATATATCAAGAACAAAGAAAATAGAATTGGGTTTTACCCATGCACCCAATGCATGGTCATCCTTACCATTTCCTTGCTTGCACTCCCATCTTTTTGCAAATTCTGGAAGAGCAATATGGTTCTCCTCAAGGAGCTTGGTCATGATGTCCATATTATTTCTAAAGAAATATTTCTCAATATGTGAACCTATGAAATAATAACATGTGGGACTTTCTCTCTTGTTTCTCCTCCTCATGGATCTCGAGCTCCCATCAGTAGAACTAGAGCTTTTTGAACTTGATTCCTTCTTCTCTTTCTCCTTTTGCTTCAAATATTTCTTCTTTCTCTGGGATTGATTTGATACACTAGAAAAAAGGGCTTGATATTTGGATTTGATGATGGTACCCATTTTCATGAGCTTGTCCTTCTCCTGATTCAAAGACTCCATGAAATATGCTAGCACATGCATCTTCGAATTTCTAGCTGTAAGTTTGCTAGAGTGAAATATCAAAACATATACCTAATACTCCGGCCCCAACTTAGAAAGGATGGTAAAGATAATATGATCATCTTTCTTCTCTATGCCACATTGTTTTAGCTGAAGTACTAGCAATTTAAACTTGGTGAACAAGTCTTCAATGGTCCCGTAGTGAGCTGGGCTTATTGAGATTAGCTAATTCTCACGATGATAGCCTCTCATTTCATATGTCTTCCCGAATAGTGACTCAAACCTGACCCAAAATTCATTAGGTGTGCCACAAATTTCTATATGAAAGATAATTTCTCTTGAAGTTTTGAGGAAGAGCATACCAAATGCTTCATCAAGTCTATTAAAAAACTTATGTTTCTCCACATCAGAATTTGGCTCGTGTTCAGCTCCCATGGTGATCCAGTAGAGGCCCTTGGACCTCAATTGGACGACCATCTCGGCCTTCCATTCAAAATAATTGAATGGAATAAGAAGATCTTGATTTTTCTCCATCCATCTTGCACAACCTGTATTAAAAAATGATGTTAAACCTGCAAATCAAACACTCAAGCTTTCTGGAAATATGCCCTAAACAGCAACTCAAACTGCACAAGATTTTTTTACAGCTACAACTAGCTCTGATACCATGTGAGGATTTGCTTCTCAATCAAATCTAGGATTTAGAACAATATTCACACTCAAAGTGTTTGACAAAATATGCAAGAAAATCAACAAAGAGATAGACAATAAATGGAATAACACATGTGAATGGTGCTAATTGTTGATCATATTATTATCATCCATCTTGTATATGTTATAGTATACATTTATAATACATTAGAAAAAATTCATGAGGCTCTAGAAGCCAATTTGAGTTTTATATGTGTCATGGTGAGATTTGACCTCAATCCCCACTAGGTGGACCAATGGAGCTCCAAATCAGCCCAAACAGTCACGAACCAGGGTGTGAACATTGGTGAAGTTTCATTGAGGCATTAAATACTCCAAGTCATGTGTGGGTGAGAAGATGGAGGTGAGTGGGAGGTTTAAGGTGGCAATAAATACTCTCGGGAGAGACAAAATAGGAAAAATACACCACTAGCGCCCTTAGTCAAACTCGGATCCCCCAAATCAAGGAGGTAGTTCCCTAAGTCATTAATGAGCACGCACATGGGCTGGGTTGACCAAATTAGAGAGCTGTTGTAGGTGTCAACGGGCCAAAATAACCAGATATATTGCAGAATCAATTCTCCTAATTCTAAACCATAGGATATTATTGCATGTGGGAAAATAAAGTTAGACTAAGGTCAAAACTATGTACTAAGGATTTATTACTACTCCAAAAATAGATCTCATTGGATTTTTCATTATCAATATTATTTTATTTCTACGGGATAGAGCTCGGTAAGTCCTTAATGGTGGAACATCACCCCTTATAGTGTGGTGCATTACTCCCTATATTGTGGTGCATTACATATTATTTATGTCGGCTTAGATATATTATTGGGTCTTTTATTTTTTATTGGACACATTTTTCTCCTATATATAGGAAGGAGATATTCTTTTTAGTCATCATAGTATCTTATCATGTCTTGTGTACTCAGTACATTGTGTAAGGAGGTTCCTCCCTCGAAGATGATTGATATTTATCTCTTTTATTCATTGTTAAGGCATGGATTACTCTCTTATTTTCTATTTTTTCTCTTTTTATGCTATTTATGGGACTTGGTTGCATAACATTTGGTATCAGAGCTCTTTCCTCAGGACTGGCTTCTGCTAAACAGGTCATTTTGGTATGATCGCTACAATTGTTTTTCTACAAGCATTCAAAGATCGAGGTTAAAAACCCACTTCTAAAATAGGTCTAAATATCTCTATAACAAAATTATGATCCTAGACCATTATAGGTTCGAATATAATTGCATAGGAATATAAGGTTTTTACTAGTCCTAAACCTAGTCTAAAACAGGTGTTCTTGGGAAAAGGTCACATCTGAGGAATTCGAGATCCAAATTGAGTGAGACCAATTGCATATGAAAGAAGAAGAACCCAAAATAGGGTATCTATGGTATAAGTTTCAGCTATAAAAACAAAATATTGGACATGTGGCATACAGTACAAGTGCGTTGTTCTGGATAGGCCAAAAATAAGAAGCTTTGGGAGATTTGCAATAACATTTTGTTGGAAAATACAAATTAGGTTAGAACTATGACATTGCAAAGAGGAAAAATCAGGGTATCATAGGCTGAAGTTTCAGACCCATAGGAGTTTAAATTCAAATTGTACCTTATTTACAAGTTGCCCCTAAAACAGTCTTCCAATCAGGGTTTGAAAAAGGTATGTCATTTTGCATTTGAATAGTTTTTAGTTGAAGGATCTATTTGTGGTAAACCCTAGGGTGTGATATATATTTATTGTTCAAAATGAAACCAAAAGGAAGTGGACATAATCACACTCCACTCAAACCCACATAGGATTCATCCTTGACATACGATGAAATAGAAGAAAAATCTTTTAGAGTGTCCAAGTTGGAAGATATGATTAAATAAAATGTGAAAATGGATGACTTAGTTGAATTGGAAAGGAATATGCCTATTAAAGAGAATCTAAAAGGCATGGATAGTAAAGAGGATCTTAAAGGGATGTATAGAAAACAATATCTTCAAGACTTGAAGGAATTGATGAAGGATATAAAACATAACTTTATTCTTCATTTATCTAATCAAGAAGAGGATAAGGAGGAAAAACATTACTTATTCCAGTCATGTCTAGAGAAAATTGAAAAACAATTAGAGAGTACAAAGTTGGAGTCCTCAAAAGTTGATGATTGACTACACCATTATGGGTTCAATGCAGGTCCAAGAAAGTACTTTATCCCCAAAATTGACATGAGAAAGTTTGATGGCAAGGATCCAATCACATGGATTTTTTAGATGGAGAAATTCTTTGATCTACACCAGGTGCCTAATATGAAAAAGGTAATTAATGCATCCTTGTATTTAGAACTTGATCAATTTGTATGGTAATAATGAATTTGTGACCGTAAAAAGGAATCTATTATCTTATTGTCTATATTCACAAAATAATTCAGTGCACATTATGGGGATATAAATGGCAACACCTTCTTCAGTTAGTTGGTAAATCTCAAGAAAATAAGGTTTAGTTGTAGAGCACATAAAGCAATTTCAGTAGTTAAGTCTCAGAGTGAAGAATATTTTAGAAGATAATTTTATAGATCTCTTTATTGGAACCTTGAAAGATATTTGTGCTGGTATTCTTTATGATACATGAATCTATAGAAAGTCTTGGGAATAACATGTTCAACATGATGACAGGGTACTACAACTACTAAAGGATAAAGAACTATATGCAAAACCCTCAAAAATTTTCTTTTGGATAAAGGAGGTAGAGTATTTGAGTCATATTGTATCTCATGAAGGTGTCAAGGTAGACCCTTATAAAATTAAATCTATGATGGACTGGTAGATGTGCAAAACCATGAAGAATATTTGAGGATTCTTGGGTCTGACATGGTACTACCACAAGTTTGTTCGGAACTATGGAAGAATAGAAGATACTCTATCAATGTTACTGAATAAAGGTGCATTTTCTTGTACTCTAAACAAAACTCAATATTTTCAACAACTCAAAGAGGCCATGTGTAAAGCTCCTATTTTGGTGATGCTAGACTTCACAAAAAACTTTATTGTGGAATGTGATGCTTCAGGAAATAGAATTGGAGCTGTACTAATGAAAGAAGGAAACTATAATGTCCCATTTTTGGAAATTTTATCAAAATTACCAATTCTTCAATTATTTCACAATGTACTTAAATTCATCTTCTTACAACTCTAGTTATATGGATTCAATTGATTCCAAAATTCCTCCAATTTATTTCAAAATTGGTGAGGAAGGTCCTGAGGGGTGATGGGACATATTAGCACATATATAATACATATAATCAACTGATATACCCAACCATTTTCTGCAATTTTCAAGGGAATAATTTTTGGGACAAAACTAGTCAATTTGGCAGGTGGAAATCCCCCTTGGGTCCTGGAACAAATCTCTTCACAACACTGTACAACCTTCAATAATGGTGGGTATGATATGTGGATATGTTATAATAAATTATTTAAGTATATTTGAATCATAATATGTGTTTTTTGGGTCGAATCGGTATCCAATAGAACTCCATGAATTTATTAGTAGTTTTGAGGTCCCAACCCCCAATGGTAGATGACTCCAAATAGCTCCAAATTCTCTTGAATTGTACTAGAAGGTGTATTAGTGATATAATAATTTAATTATAATGTTCATGGATGTATTATGGACTTCCAATTACTTATTCAAGTCTTTATCAAATTATGAATAAGATAGATGCTTTAATTAGCAATTTTGGGGCTCAAATCCCCCCCCCCCCCCGGGGTGAATGATAGAAATTGATTCCCAAGTGTGCTGAAACCCACTCAAATTATAAAAATTACACAGGTTATATGTATAATACATTATCATATAATCATATACATAACCAATTGAACTCCCATGGCTATTATCACTTCCTTCAATCAGATATAAAAAAACTAGTTTTGGACCCTTGGGGAAACGAGATGTAGTTTGCTCCAATTGATATGAAATTCGACCCAATGGCCACAAAATATATGTTACTGAACATGAAATCCATATTATACATTAATTAAAGTTAATTCACTCATAAATAATTAATGGTGCACACATATATTCTATTCCATCAGGATTGCAAGAGTTTACAACAAGGTATTGGGGAAATGGCACCGTTTCTTCAATATTGGACAATAATAAATGATATATCTTGGAATTTATACCTGAGAGATTTGTTAACTTAAATAATATAACATTTAAATCAGAATACAGAATACTGGGGAAATATAATCTCCCTCAAAGAGATGGATAGCTCACCAAGTGTGCCTCATTCCTTAGAGCTGAAATATGGTGAGAAAACTTGAGATGAGTGGAAGAACAATATGATATTTAGATTTCCATGAGCCTCCTGTAGATAAAAAATGTAAATTATGACTCCATTTAATCTCCTTGAAATACCTGAGTGGCCTCTCCAAATCACCAATTAGGATGGGAATCTTTCACCCTCGAAATTGGCTAAGACAAGGAACTAGTCATCCACTAACTCTCTCTCTTCACAAAACTAAATTCATAAAATGGTAAAAATACATTATATTGGTTTATTCCTGTATTTTATAAAATTAATTATCCTTCTAAGGTTCCAAATCCATATACAAACTCAATCCAAGTCGAATTAGGGTGTATGCTCGTGAATTGACATGTGTCCCCTCTTTCCTAGCCTTCCACCTTCCCCAAATTTGAGTAGGATCCCATTGAGATTCCCAAAATCACATGAGAGTTCTATTGGATGGTATATTTAGATCTTACATTTCATTTATTTCATATCTTAGCATTCATATCTGACTTGTGTCATAACTGTCATAGAATCTCCATCATTGGTGTCATAGATGTCATAAATGTAAGGGGAATCTAGCCAAGTGTACATGATACTCCCATTTGGTTCTTCCTCTGCCTTGTAATTTACAATTCATCCCAAATTAGACCTATGAAGTGTATGGAAAAGTATATTAACCTTATAATCCATCCAAAAAAATTAGGCTTCCCATAGATTCGAGATTCCAAGAGGAGGATGCCATGTGGCACCAATTTTCTAGCTTGTGTGGGCCCTATA
The DNA here is from genome assembly GCA_001517045.1 of Pseudotsuga menziesii. Taxonomy (NCBI): domain Eukaryota; kingdom Viridiplantae; phylum Streptophyta; class Pinopsida; order Pinales; family Pinaceae; genus Pseudotsuga; species Pseudotsuga menziesii. Next base: position 226,835 of record LPNX010369722.1, on the reverse strand, counting down.
GTCTCCATGTGTCTCCATGCTCCATTGCCACTTAAATTTTATATTGTATTTATTTAATAATATACATTGTTAAATATTTATCCCCTTCTAATGTCTAAACATCATTTACTATCCCCCTTATTCCAAATCTCAAAGCTTCCACCCCCAACCTAGGAAACTAGTAATTTTCCTCCTCGACAACTATTTGACCTTTAGCATCAATTTGACAAATTTCATGAATATGGAAAATGTGATTTGGCCATTGTGACCCAATGAAAAATTTGGGAGATTAAAAATACCCCATTCCCAATATTGCTTGTCCTCAAGCAATTTCAAACATGGTTGTTGAAGAACCTGCTTTCTGTATGATTCTTTGAAGTTGCCACTGAGCTGCCCACTTTGAGTCTTTGAGATTCCATGAATATTTTAGAGAGGAACCACCATTCTTGCTGATGCACTAATATGATTAACATCACATTATCAAGTGAGGAATCCATCTCCCATAATTCTTGTTTCCTGAAGAATTTGGAATCAATGGGACTAAAAACTATCCCGGGGTCCCATTGCTGGAATTGCACTCCAACAATTAAGAGTGCTCTCTAACTCATACCATTAGGAAAGAGAATTCCTAGATCCCATTTTCTTGTATGAATTATTCCAAATATCATTAGTACATAGTATATATCATCAAAATACATAAAAACATAATAAAAAGATACATCAAGGAGGTGCCTCATCAAAAAATCATGAAAGTGTTTATACCTCCAAGTGAGTAGACTACCATTTGCCAAGTGCATACATGATTCAAGTGACCAATAAAATATGATCCAATGACAGAGGTGAGCATCCCATGTCCTATAATGCTTCTCTAAAAGGTTTTGATATCCATTAAAATATTCAGCCATGTATTCTTTCATCCAATAAGTGGATGAAGAATCTCCACTCAAATCTGAACCAAATAATGAGCACGAAAAACAAGGATATTTCAAATGAGTCAAAGAAGTCTCACACATACATCCATTAATAAGTGAATCATAAAGATATAACAATGTATGTTGCTGGTAACAAAAATTTTCTCCCATCATAAATCTATTCACCCCAGTGTTGGATGAAGTTCCTCCAACCTCAAATGAACCAAGTGTTGAGCAAGAAAAACCATGAGTTTTCAAGTGACTCAAATGCATATCATAGGTGCATCCATGTAGATGTGCATCATTAGAAAGTAACAAAGGATGCTTCTGAAAATGTGAATAAGAGTGTGCTCCAACCATGTCATCATAAAAAGTAAATCTAGGAGTTCCATACTTGACATGTGGCACCATAAAAAATAACCCTTTCACTCATACTTCATTGAGACTAATGCTGCAAAACATGGAATTGTAGGATGTAGGATAATGAACTAACTCACCCAAATGATCAAAAAGTGCAGAAGTTTCATCATGGGAAGGATCCATATGGGTAGTATCATGCAACTCCTTACAAAGTGCGAAACCTTTGTCATATATGGGTTCCAATGTAGAGGAATCATGCTCTTCTTTAAAAATTGCATAACCTTCATCAAGAGACAATTCAAGTTCCTCTTCCGCCACATCAAGTGTTTGGATCTCTTCAATTTCATATTAAAACACATCAAGCACATTCAAATTTCCACATTTCTCATTATCCTCCATGTCATGAGAATCCTCCAAATAATCTACCATTTGACAATCTAAAACATTGGAGGGAAAACAAGCATCTTGCAGCTTTTCAAGAAGTTTCTCATTTTGAATTGTGAGCTTAAGATTATCCTTATTATTATTCAAGTATGCATAATTTAACAATTCATTAATCTCAAACAAATGGTTTCTATCAAAAATAAAATACATGAAATTACCTTTGATGTGGAACATTGCTCTTTGAATCTTCTCCATGTCTTAAAGGAAGGATGTTTCCTCCAATGAAGTAGCTCTCCAACAAGAATTTGACACTAATTCTTGAGTTTCATGGAGTATTCTAAGGTATTCTTGGATACCCCTTTCACTCATATTCAAGGATCCTTCAATGAAGGATGGTTTATGCCAAGTGAACCTCCTCTTCTTCTTCATTATGGATTTGATCAACTCCTTGAAGCTCAAGTGGTGATGGGGAAGTTGATCTTGTTTCTTCATTTTTTGCTACGAGGTCTTCATCTTTATGCTCATGAGAAATTTGGATTGCAACAACATTTTCATATCTGATCTCTATGTCACCAACATAGAGTTGTGAGAACCCATCATTAGGTACTCCTTCATAGTTCAAACATCCATCCGTAGATGCCCTTTGGTCCATGTCCATAGTAGAATTTGTTTCAGAATGATATTCAATAGTTTCAAGGTACTCGTATTCCTTCTCATGTGATGTTTCCTCATATTTTTCAAATTCATTTGGGAATGAATTTCGATCCTCTTGATGTAATGCTTTTTCTTCTTTACCACCCACATAAATTTGTAGCTCCTTGGTCTCCTCCCTATTTGTGCATTGATGATTATTCCTTAATAAGTTCTTATTAGAATTATTTTTCATAACTTCCTTCAACCAATCATTAAGGTCTTCAAAATAAATGGTATTATGTCTCTTCATGATGGAAACTTCTACTACCCATAAATTGGCTAACCATCAATTCAAATGCTTGCTTAACCTTCTTGGTCATATCATCACCACATGACTTAATGACTTTATTCAAATAATATATACCATCCATAACTTTAATAGGTGCCAAGACCATGTTCTGATACCATTTTAACATACCCTTTTTGGAAATTTTATCAAAATTACCAATTCTTCAATTCTTTCACAATGTACGCAAATTCATCTTCTTACAACTCTAGTTATATGGATTCAATTGATTCCAAAATTCCTCCAATTTCTTTCAAACTCGACAAGGAAGGTCTTGAGGGGTGATGGGACATATTAGCACATCCATTAGACATATAATCAACTGATATACCTATTTCTTCCTTTCTCACACTTGGGGGGACGTGGAAAAAATATTCAAGCCACTTGGTGTGTCCTTGGGGGAAAGTATCGAGTCAAGGCTGTCACCTTGTTCTTGAATCCTCTGTTTAGGCTCAACTCCTAATGAAGCCAAGGGGGGTAGACCCTATTAAGTTACTAAGGCTAATTACTTTAGTATGATGGTATTAAATGGAATAAGTTAGTTGCTTAGGAGTTTGAAATTGACAATTGAGAACCACAGATAACAAGATGAAAAATAAACACAAGTAAGCACAATGCTGACACACAATATATATATATCGAAAGAAGTAAACAAATAACCAGTGCCTTAAAATGGAGTCGCAAAATGATTAAATGTGCTTGCATGTGCTTGGAGTGAATTTTTTGCAATTGGCTCTTGGTACTTTTTAAGTTAATATGAAAAATGAGTGGATTAAGTTAGGCGAGGGGGGACTCCAAATATACCCGAGGGGTACTTGGAGTATGTCCAAAAATAAAACCTTCACAGCTACCCGCAAGGTGTTTGTAGGATGGATGGAGTCTCAAAGACTGTGTTCATAATACACCCATTAGGGTGTAACAGAGATCGGTGCCTCGAGGTCACTTTCCAGTTGTTCCCACTCCTTTGGGTATTTTTCCATCGCTTACGATTTGTTCGAGGCGTTGGATTTTTGCCTGATGGTGGCTAATTGGGGAAAGTGAAACCTAATTAATCTAGTCACTCACATTGATTTTGATGCAGTTTAACTGATCAGACGAATGCATCCAAAACAAAGAGCATACACACCAGAGTCTTTGTATTTTTTAGTAAATTTTAATCAATGTGTCTTTATTAGAAAGAAAACCCTCCAGGAACCTCTTTCGGACCAAGTGGACCTCAAACGGGGAATGAAGGAGGGGGTTTATTTTAATTGATTTATTGCAAAAATTAATAGTGAATAATGAAGCAGCAAAAATAAAACAAACCACGTGTTCTCTAATTAAATCTACCACTATCCTCTTTCACCTTTCGGTTCAATCGGGACTCGTGGGGTAAGTATTAAAGTTACTTTGACTTTATAATATGGAATATGTGATGAAATTAATCAAAGTAAACTATTTTTCATAAATAAAACTAATCTAGAGCAAAAAATAGGAAAAATGCAAAAAAGGAAAAAAGGACGCGAATCCCCCCTAGGGGGATGGGGAATGGGCTCGAAAGAGCCTATTCGAAATTATTTTTTATTAACAGTGGCTAAAATATCATAAAAATTATATACTTCCTCTTGGTTATTATACAGAATCAACCCAAGAGCTTACAAAGTGCAAAAATTAAAGATTTCAGAAAATGGGGAGACCCCTAGGGGGTTCTGGATGGCCCAAAAGTCACTTTTCGGACAGAAAATCCTCCTATTTTCTGTTATACCTGATAAAAACAGCAATATTATTAATCTTAAATATTCCCAAAATCACTTTGAAAGTACCTTTTGGTCAACACACTTTTAACCGAAAACAGCTAAGTTAAAACTAGTTAAAAAAAGGGTGAAAAAGGGAACCAAGGAAAGCAAGATTTACTTGGGATCTTGGCTTACCTTTTCGGAAGAAAATATGATGTGTTTTGATTTCTTTATTTATCCTTTAAATTATGAAATATAAATCTAATGCATGCAAGCAACAAATTTTCTTTAAAATGCCATGCAAAAAAAGACGATTTCCCTAAAGCTAGATCTAGAATGCTTATGAAACCTTTTTTAAGAACAAGATATAGATTATGATATTTAAGAAGATATATGTATGTTAAATTTCACTCTAAGATGATAGATCTAAACAAATTGAAGCTATGAACCAATTAACCAAGTAGATTTTAAATTTTAAGAGGAGAAAGAGAAGAAGGCAAGCTTGTAGCCGTGAAGATCAACCCTAGAGCTTTCCGGTGGAATGTTGAGAGACTATGCCTTTGAGAAAGTTTGGATAAAGTGAGGAATAAATCTAGATCATCACTCTCTCCAAGCTAGGAACCTGCAACTAATCCAAAGGCTTTCCAAGATGCTTGTGAGATCTGGTTAATACATAAACAAAGATATTAGAATAACATGCATATAATCTTATAAAGCATGTTAAATATAGATCTCTAGACATGCATAAAAGAAGAAAAGATAGCCAATAAACTTATTAAAAAATTCCTTTCCTATCAATATCATAATAAACTTATTATCAATCTTTTACCACTAGATCCACAATATCAAAATAAGAAAGTTATGAACACATATACATGTTACCTCAATGAAACATGGCAATGCTCATCCACACATAGTAACATGACACCATATTGCCTCCAAAGCTTCTCTTTATTTCAATGAAAAATATAGAAACATTACAATAGCAACAACTCTTCAATCCAACTCTAACTAGCTTAGAAAGGAGGAAATTGTGCTTTATTTATAGCAAAAACTGAAACCCTATCCCAAAGAGGGCGCAATTCCCAAGGAGAGAGGGATTGTAGCTGCATGAGGAGTCAAGCTGAGCTTGATTTGAGTCTAACTGAGTCTGATCTAAGTCTGACTGAGTGTAACTGACAATCGGAGTGCTGATCGGACTGACACATCAACCGATTAACTGAAAAATCAACCAAACCACATCCAGATGAGCCCACACGTGTGGAGGAGAGAGAGAGGGAACAAATCCCAAGGATGCATGCTATGGTGCACTCCCTCTTCATCCCATGTCAACTCCTTCAATAAAGGCATGATCATATCTAGTCAATCCAAAGCCGATGAGACTGGTTTTAGTCAAATAAGAGCAAATCCCACTGATTTAGGAATTTGGATTTTCTACATTATTTAATTAATTTATCAATTAAAATAATTAATATTTGATTTTTAGGGTTTTCTGACCTGAGTGATGGGAAAATCAATCAAAACTTAGGAAAAGTCGATTTATGGGTTTACCGGGTGCTTTGAGTTAGAAAATGAGCACCCCCATGACTGAAATTGATTTCTAAGCCCACTTTTATTACAAGACCAATTTTTCCAATTAGACTATTAAAAAATAGCCTAAGTTTTGTGGAAAAATTAAAATTAAAAATTAACAAAAACAAAACCTAGGGGGGCTTAGCACATGTTCATATGACTCGACCATAATTCTTAGCATGTTTATACATTGACACACAAACTCTAATAACCTCAATATGCCTAAATGCCAAGCCAACCACCCCAACTTTGGAGGTATTGAGTGAAAAACTCAGAAATTATCAGTCATTTATTTAACAACCAATAATAACCAAGGGAAAAAAAACTCTGGGATGATCGGATTGACAAATAAAGTCCAAGAGACTAAGTCTTTTACAAGAAATATCATGCTATAAAATTTTATTACAACTCCCCCAAGGGGGTATGAACATGCGGTAGATAAAAAAACAATTACCAAAAGCAAGTTTGAAGGTCTTCTGAAGTCCGAACAAATCCTCTTTGTTTGGTTCACTAGGCTCACTTTATAACATCGACTAATTACAACTTAGGTGGTAACATCTGGCTCCAACTGCGGGATGTGTGCTTGATCTGGTCATAGGGAAAGGGGAGGATATGAGAACACCAGAATCTATGGTTTATACACCCTATAAAAACATCTCAACTTGACAAGAAAACCTCAGTAGCACAAGATTTATAAGAAACCAAATCCATTAAGTTGATTTATTTAAACAAAATAAATGTAACTAACTAATGAAAAAATGTTTTATTATAGCTAAGTACACAACAGAAATGCAAAAAGTAAATGATCTTTTTTAAGGAGCTTATTTTCCTACTCTAAGCATGATATAAAAAGGTTAGGTGTAATAAAAAATCCAATGTAACCACCTAAGCATTTTATTAACATAAATTTGTTTTTCCTTGTCTTTGGTTACCAGCCAAAGTAAGGATACTTTATTCAGAAAATTCAAACCTGTGTGATGATCCGGAATGGGCGAGTTGCATGGGAAATCATAGGCATGAATAAAGTCATTAAAGTTCTTCCTAAACTGGTATGTGCTCACGCGAGTTGCTTCTATCCATGACTGGATAGCACTGATATACCAATCAGCAAGATGAGGTAGACTGACTACATCATCATATTGATCATCTGGGCTTATCAAATGATAACTCATTGCATAAGCCCCAAGTATCTCTAAATCATAAGGAACCTCTATATGTGAAGAAGATGGCTGAGACTGATATTCCATTGACTGCATCACATCTGAATTTTCACAACACTGCTTCTCAATGTCTTCATTATTGATACCTTTGTACGGCTCTGAATGATATGAATCTGAATGATCATGTAAGAGTTTTGAATGCTCTTCTTGCATACTAGGATTTTCTCAGCTCTCCAAATCCACGCTTCCCTCTATGGAAGTATAGTAGATTGGACTTCCACAAATTTCTAAATAGACACTCCCCTTGCTGGATATAGAAAATATGGAATTCTCAATAATATATTCACAAAAATTCCAATATTCATCACCGCCATCTATGTCAGATGTGATGGATTCTCCATTGCTGATATCATGTTCTCTTTGTCTTCATTACTGATACTGATATATGGCTCAGATTGGTTGTATGGATAAACTGCATGCTCCTTTTCCATATCAAAATTTCCCAAGGCCACAAGGTCCATGTTCTCTCCTTTAGATATGCCATAGACAGGAGAATCAACAAAACCATCAAAAGTTTTTGGTTCATTATTTTCCTCATAGACTGGATTTTCCATGAATGTCCAGTACTCCTCTTCAACATATTTGTTAGAAATAAGGGAGTGTTTGTCACTTGTATCATGCTCCAAGTTATACTTGTCCTCATTTTCATACTCATCTTCTTTAGAAAAATGGGAATAAGGCAGTAAACCTTCCAGACCGTCATCATTATATGGAGAACAGGTAGGAGTCCCATCATGCACATTACGGTTTTCATCATAAGTTTCACTATAATATTCTGCAATGGTTTCATCCTTAAGTAGATCTGGAGTACAAATGTGATCATCATCACTAAAATAATCATGAAAGAATTCCCAATCATCTCTATTCTCTGTTGATGTTACATGAGGAGGGTCTTCAACAATTTTTTCAACTAATGGCTCTTCATGCACAGACTCAATGGGATCATAATGGATTTCCGAATGTTGGGTGTTGTACACCATGTTGATACTACATATCTTAGGATATTCCATATGAAACTCTTTCCAAGGAAATATGTACTTCAAATTGGTCTCAATGAATGATTTAGCATCGAATGATTCAATATCATTCCCATCATAATGCCACTGCTTCAAAAATATTTTGAAATTTTTTTCAAGGGAAGTAATAGATTTCTCAGGAAAACACTCATGAAGCCAACATGAAGCATCCCCTTGCAAAGAATGAGCAAACATCGCCATCATATGATCCTCAAGTTGAATATTTTTTTTACTCATATGTGACAGAAAAATCATAACATGGAATTTGGTTGAGTGATCATTATCATCTCCCCAAAAGTCTGGAAGGGAAGTAGATGTCATTTCACTAATGAGATGATTAGGAAAGCCAGGGATCCTATAGAAATCAATGGGAGGACAATCACAAGAAACTCGAGCAACAATTTCTATTCTTTTAATATCCATATCAAGAAAAAATCTTTTAAAGGATTATTTATAGAATTATTTAAGAAAGGAAATCCATATTTTTGGGATGAAGAAGGAAAATTGATTCCCTAGTATGATTATCAAGATCGGTTGGTTCAAGCTTCAATAGATTATAATTTTTTTTAAGATATGACCCAATCCTTAACAGGGAAGGTTATAATCAAAAATATGGCAATAGAATTTTAAATTTTGGATCAATTCAGAATGATAGGTTCCAAGTTGTCTCCTATGTCTTTGTGGATCATGTGGAGTTAAGAGTTTTAACTAAAGAAATGACTAATCATGAGGTACCTTCTGGAGACCAATGGAAGAGAATTTAAAAGTTTGGGATGATGAGATATAAGTAGCATCAATCAATATATCTGTGAGATGTAGAAACGTTGGTGGCGGGGTATGGTTAAGATGACCCCTAAGCAAAAATGTCGTTGGTTCAAATCCTACACATACCAAAAATACAACCATGTTAAGGGTTGGTGTGGTCCAGGACGGGTACAATCCCCATGTGATTTTGATGGCTTAGGTAGTTCATTGTAAATTATCCAATGGAAAAATTGCTAATGAGGGGTTCTTCAACTTGCCAAAAAACAAAGTAGCATCAATAAAGATATTCAATTAGAAAACTTGAGCAAAGGATATGTCAAGGTCCACTTCAATGTGGAATTTAAAAAGTTTCTAATGTTTATGGAGATTTACTTTTTAGTTGTATGAAAAATGTAATAAGTTAGTTACAAGAAGCTTATTTTTAGAAAATATGCAGTTGGTTACAAGAAGCTTATTTTTAGAAAATAGGCAGTTAGGTATCAACTCAAGGAGATTTGATGTATAAATACATGTTTTGCAATGTAGTTTGGGTTGGACCCCACGAGAGTGAGACTCATTGTGTACTGAGGAGTTTCAATTTTAATAAGAAATTTGCAAATCCAAGCAAGAACTTTTCAAAGCAGAGATTCTTGTGATGTTATTTTACATGTATTTACTTTTCTCCTATGCATGTTATTCATGTTATCTACTTCTATATTGTTATATTTTCATTCTTGAATGAGATTAAGTTGAATTAGAATTCATATTTATATGCTCTGGTTCAAAGGGTTCAAGTATTCACAAACATATTTCCCCTAAAGTTAATATTGGATTCATATTTGTGGTGCCCATTAATGGACTATTCCTATTTCTTCTATTACCACCAGCAATCAAGAACCTGACTGTAAAAGAATAGTTATTCGCTTATGAGGAAAAAATTGTATTGAAAAAGCCATATTCATCTTTAATAATTCATGATTTTGAATTCATGCCTAATGGTATCCTCTTGTTTCAACCATTTTAATTATTTATTTAGTTGGTATAAAGATATATATGGAAATTGTATTTACTTGTTGAGAGAGCCCTCTCTGGTAGGAAAGAAGTTATATTTCATCCCAAATCTTAGTTTGAAAGGTTACCTTGGAACTATCCTTCCACAACCAAAGGGTAAATTCTGAGTGATAACATCTTAACATCGTTGTCGAGGAAAAAAAGTTCAAATTTTCCCTGGGAAGAACAACATATTAGAGAGAATCAAATTTCTGTGGGAAAATAAGACTTTTGGTATTTTTTGTTGTATTTTTCCCTGGAAACTTCAAGTTTGAAATTCAATAAAAAGGAGACTCCAAGGAGGAAATCTCGGCTTTCAGAAAAAAATCATACAAGAGGTAACCCTAATCTTGAAACATTACAAGTTGTAGAAAATCCAGAAAAAATCCTCAAGAAAGGAAAAGAGAAAGACCAAGAAGGTACATCTCATCTAGAAAGATTGTTTTCTTTATTTCCAAAAGAGCCTTTAGGTCTTCAAGATCTTGATTTTGCTATAAAATTTGGAAAATATCTTTTCAAATCAAAGTCTAAAAGAGATTTAAAGGAAACTGTTGTAGATCATAATAAATTTTAGCTATACCTTTTAGAATATATTTGGGAATATTTGCAAAGAACTCAAAAAACATATGTAAAGAAACATATAATTCAAAACCCACAACCACAAGTTCATAATATTGTCCAATGCCCTCCTAGAATTATGGTTGTTAGGTTTTCTCCACTTTCTCTACCAATTGTTGTACATGACCTTCCCAAAAACTATGCTCAGAGAATTACATTGTATGATGGAGAGGGAAATTATACATCTCAGCATCATGTTGATAGATTTAATGATTTCAATGATCTTGACTAAGTAGACTATGATGATGCTAAAATGAGGTTGTTTACCCAAAGTTCGTTTAGGGAGGCTAAGAAATGGTTTAAAGCTCTTCCTACAAGATCTATTCCTTCCTATGATGAATTTGAAACTCATTTTCTTGACAGATGGGAAGATAAAAATAACCCTTTGCAAATGTTGACACAATACAATAATTTGAAAAAAGGAAACTTTGATTCTATACAAGACTTCTCTAGCAGCTTTATGAGAGTTTATAATTCAATTTGTGTTATTATTAAACCCATTGTAGGAGTTGTTAAATTGCATTATGCCGATGCATTTGAAAGTTACTTTTCCTTGTTGTTAAGAGAGAGGAAAACAAACTCCTTACCTTCTATCTTGAAATATGCATTAGAAGTATAATCAAATTTAATAGAAAGGATGAAATAGATAAAAGGGAAAATAGAGAAGAAAACCAAGCTTCAACTTCTTCTTCCACTGATGCAAAATTTGATGTTATGATGAGGACTATGGAGATACTATGGATAGATTGGCCTTGAACAGCATACCTCAAAATAAAGATCTACAAGAACCACAAATTAGGAATCCTAATTTTCGGAGACTTGTTCCTCCGTAGATAAGGAAAAGCGGTCCAAGAGATCCAAGAAATCATAGAAACATAGAATATCAGCAGGTGAGGCCCCCTTTTCAAAAGAATGTTTTGGATGAAGATCAAGAATAAATTGACCCTTTCGAGAATAAATATCACTTTGATATTGTTGACTCTAAGGTATATTTGGCAAAAGAAGAGCATAACATATTTTCTTAAGAAGAAGATTGTAATTATTTTGAATTAGAAATAGAACAAAGTTAGATGGGATATCATAATGTTGTAAATGACCTTCAAAGAAAACTTAACTTGAGGAATAGGGGTGTAATTGTAAATAAAGAAAATTTTCGTCCTAACATCCCTCTAGTAGTCAACAGAATAAAGAAAAAAAAAAGAAAATGTTGTTAAGAAAGCTCTAGAGAATTAAAAAAAACACTTAAAGAAAGTGATAAAACACTCACCCCTTTCAGTTTACATAATGATATTTCTAAAATCAAAATTCCCATCCCCTTAAATGAATTTTCAAAGAATAATGAGTACAAAGAGAAAATTGCTAAGATGATTAAGAATGAAGGAGAATACCAACCTGGCACATTGGAGCTGAATGATGGTTCCCCAACCATTGTTCTTGGTCCCATAATAGAAGATAGTAATGCAGAATATGTTTCACCTTTTTATGTCAGTCTAAATTTCCATGATATGATCCTTCACAATGCCATGCTTGATTCAAGAGCTTCACATAATTTGATGCCAAAGTTTGTAGTAGAAATCTTGGGGACCATATAAAGACTTGTTTTGCTTTGATTCTAGAATGGTTAAATTATTGGGGTTGATTAAATATTTGGTGTTTACTCTTACCTAGATTCCAACTAAGAGTATTATAATGGATGTAGTTGTTGCGGATATTCCTCCAAAGGTTGGTATCTTGATGTCTAGGTCTTAGGATTCAAAATTAAAAGGAACTTTATGTATGGATATGCCCTTTGCTACAATACCACTTTTTGGACAAAATAGAAAAATATATAGAGAGAAGAGACTAGCTTATGTGGTCAGTAATCAAGAAAAACCTGATAATCATCCTATTTATGTAGTAGATACTGATCTAGGTTCTTCAATTTTCTATAATGATTTTTGTTTTGAAGAAGAGAAAACAGTGTTGGATAAGCAAAAAGAAAACAATTGTTTTGTTAGAATGCAAGAGGCTCTTGAAAAGAAGAAGAGAGTTAAGGAGTGTGGAAAAATAATTTTGATGGATTAATAAATAAAGAAGCGGTTGGTACAGGTGTTTGAATAATTTCTACGGATCTAGTGTTCATAGTATACTCTTTTAAATTGACTTTTGAATGTAGAAACAATGTGGCTGAATATGAGGATTTGATTTTGGGACTCAATATATTGAAGATCTAAAAGAAAATAGGATTGATGTATATGGGGATTCAAAGTTGGTAATTAATCAAGTGAATGGTGGTTATCAAACTAAACATCCAAGAATGAGAGCATACACGAATGAAGTTTGGGATATGAATGGAAATTGTTTCAATGAGCATAGAGTTATGGTGATTCCTAGAATATAGAATAAAATAGAATACTCTTTGGCTTCTGCTTTTGGATATTTCAAAATTTCTGTCTATCCAAATAGAAAGTATGAAATTGAAGTTGTAAACATACCTTCTATTCCTAATAATTAAAAATATTGGCAGGTTTTTTAAGATGATTTACAGATTAAAATATTTTTAGAAATGTCAGATGAATTTGGTAATATAGTTATTGATGGAAAAAATCAGAATATGGAAGATGTTGAAAAAGATCACGAGTCCACATTTGAAAATGAAAAACAAGGAAATCTCAAAGGTATGATTAGTGGAAAATATATTATCCAACTCAAAAGTAATTTTATTCCAAAAGGATTGATGCCTTTAGAGAAAATATTTGACAAAAATGATATAGCTAAAAATACAAAGGTACAACCCTAGGAAGATGAAATTCAGGATCAAAATATTGGGACAAAAGATTAGCCTAAGATAGTGAAGCTCTCAAAATATTTGCCAATAGAAGAGAAGCAAATATATATTGAGTTGATGAAGAATTTTTCTGATGTTTTTTCATGGAGTTATGAAGACTTAAAAGAGTATGATACATTGTTCATGCAACACAATATTCCAATAAAACCAGGTGAGAAACCTTTGAAGAAGAAAATTAAAATAACAAATCATGTGTTGCTTCCATTAATTGAAAAAGAAGTTAAAAAGTTGTTTAATTCCAAGATTATTGTTTCACTTAGGTTTTCAAAATGGGCAGAAAACTTAGTCCCTATCAGGAAGAGAAATGGTGAGATAAGGTTGTGTGTTGATTTCAGAAATTTGAATAAAGTATAATTGAAAGATAACTATCCTTTGCCTAAAATGGACCATATTTTACAAAAAGTTGTGGGAGCGGAAATAATATCCATAATGGATGGTTTTTCAGGATATAGTTAGATAAAAGTTCACCCAGAAGATCAGGAAAACACAACATTTACAACACCTTGGGGAAATTTTGTGTATGCAATATTCCATTTGGGTTGATGAATGTAAGAGCAAAATTTCAGAAGGCAATAGATATTTGATTTGCAGAAGAAAAAGACAATTTTGTAGTGGTGTATATGGATGATATTACTATTTATTCAAAGTTTGATATAGATCATACCAAACATATTAAAAGGGTGTTCTTGAACTGTAGAAAGTTTGGTATATCTTTGAATCCTAAAAAGTATACTTTTTCCATGCAAGAAGGAAAATTGCTAGGCCACATAATATCCAAAAATGGTATTAACGGAGTGAAATCTATTCATAAAGTGGAACTACCAAGGAACAAAAAGGAGAATCCTTATTTTATTGGGAAGGTAAATTTTTTAAGAAGGCTTATTCTTAGTTTTTCAGAGATTATGAGAAATGTGACAAATATGTTGAGAAAAGGTAGTGACAATAAGTGGAATTTGGAAGATAAGATATCCTTTAATGACATCAAGAAATCTTGATAGAGGAACCTATTTTAATTAGTCTAGATTTTTCAAAAGATTTTATTACCTTTTATTTTTCTTCAGAGCATACCATATATGGGGTATTATTACAAAAGAGTTAGCAAAATGCAGAACAACCTATTGCATTTTTTAGTAAGACTTTGAGATGTGTAGTGTTAAATAGGATATCATGGAAAAAACAAGCATATGCATAAATAAAGTCACTAAAGAATTTCAAACTTTATATTTTGCATTCAAATATACTTGCTTATGTGTCAAATAATCCTATTAAGAATATTCTCACTCAACCAGATCCTGAAGGAAAAAGATCTATATGGATTGCAGTATTGTTGGAATATGGCTTGGAGATTAAGCCTACAAAGTTGATCAAAGGACAAGGATTGGATAACTTGATGAGTGATTCAAACTATGATTATTTTAAAAAAAACTTTATCTCTGATACTTCAAGTAGACCAACTTCATATTTATAGGTGATCAAATATTACTCTTTATCCCCTTGGTATAGTGACATTTTTATGTTTTACAAAATATGCAAGCAACTCCAAAACTAAGCAAAACTAGATCCATATATGTTTTGCATTTTGAATCATTATTTGTATTGGAATGACCTAGGGAATATTTCATTGAGTTTTTTTCTTGAAAATGAATCCCAAAATATAATGAAATAATTTCATCAAAGAGTGTGTGGAGGCCACTATTCATGGAAAGAAACAATCAACAAGATTCTAAGAGCAGGATTTTATTGGCCTAGTATTTTTCTAGTGTATATAAAGAAATTGCATCCTGTAATGAATTCCAAAATATTTGATAGAAAAATAAAACTTTTACCTTTTCCTTTGAACCTAATATTAGTGGAAGAACCTTTTCAACAATGGGGTTTAGATTTTATTGGAGAAATTAATCCCAATTCTTCTGGTCAACACAAATGGATTTGTACTACCACAAACTATTTCACAAAATGGATTGAAGCTATACCCACCAGGAGAGCCACTGATACATTTATAATTGATTTTCTTGAAAATATCATTGTCTCTAGATTTGGATGTCCTGGGAGGATAGAGACAGATAATGTGCATGCCTTCATGTCAAAGAAAATGATCAGTTTTTTGTAATAAGTGTCATATCATTTTGAATCATTCAACTGCATATTACCCTCAAGTAAATGGGTTGGTTAAATATTCCAATTAGAGTTTGGTAAGAATCATTAAAAAAATAGAGGAAAATAAAAGAGAATGGAGTACCAAACTTAAATATGCATTATGGGAAGACAAGAAAAGTACAAAAACGGCTATTGGCATGTCACCATTTAAATTGGTGTATGGAGAAAAGGTAATTTTCCAGGTTCCTTAGGTTTACTAGTCATGAAATTGTTGCACGAATAGGATAAAGAACCAAACCACTTGCAGATAAGGATTAATAAATTGATAAAGATCCATCATATGAAAAAAAGGGCATATGACAGGGTCCGTGTACATCAAGAAAAAAGGAACAAAACTTTTGATAGGAAAATAAAAAAAAGGAATTTCCAAATAAATGATTCGGTTTTGAAAATGACTGCTAGAAACGAAGATAAACATGGAAAGTTCGATCATTTATGGAAAGGTCCATATATTTTTGCTTCATATCAAGTAGATAACAATTTATTTTGTAAGATCAAAATGGGGCAGATAGTAGCTGAGGTCTTGTGAATGGGATCTCCCTTAATAATTATCTTTCTTGAATACAAAAGAAATTTTGTACACTAGTTGTATATATTTTATTGTATTAAATTTGAGTATGAATGGCAGGTTGAAGGATTTGAAGCCCGATGCTAAAGTCCCTAAGTTTTGGAGGTTTTCATTTTTCTAAATTTTATGTATAGAGAAAAATTAAAATTGGTTTGCAGTTGTAGTTTAATTTTGAATTTACAGCTTGTACAGAGGACATAGTATTATTGATACTTGTCTACAGATTATTTGCTACCTCATAGGGAGGATAGAATCCCCAGTTGGAGCCAATTGTTAGCAAATATTTTGTTGTGAATGGGTTCGAATAGGTTTAGGGGAATGAGATAGGGTCTATATCAAATTTTGTTTTTAATGTAACCAAGGGTTAACTAGTAAGGTGCTAAAAGGAAGGAAAAACTTCCAATATGACTGTGATTCGTGTTAGAAGTTAGAGAAATGGTCAATGAAACACCCTATAACATCTTGTAAAATAAACAACCGTTTATATTTGAAAGTGGATGAGATCTATGGTGGACATGGAATCTGCTGGATAAAGATGCATGTTTTATAACGTTGATGAGTTTTGGTGAAATGACTATGTTAAAGCTAGGAAATGATGAACGTCGCTTGTTCAGAGGAGAAAATATCAATGGTTTAGGTGCATTCCGCGTTTTCAACTTGCAAGGAATATGAAAAGGGAAAGCGATAGCGGATTTTTTATCGTTTTCCACATGGTGAGCTGAGTATCATTCCGTTAAATGAAAATTATTTATGGAAAACCGCCTCCGGCGATCCCAAAACCACTTTGGGGAATATTATAAAAAGAAGAATTACATGGAAAGGTGATATTTGTCATTTTGCACTTAAGGATAAAACATGCCTCCACATTTGGAATCCAAGTCATACCTTCTCTTTAAAGCAGTTAGTTTCTAGGTAGGCCACCTATCACAACCCTACAGTTGTTTTTAAAAATGGAAGGAGAAGGTGAAATTGAAGCTTAGACTCTAAGGAGTTTATTAAACTGGAAGATTTTTTTTAGGATAGGTATGGTGATGTTTTCGATACTGTATTATATTTTTGTATGGTTCATGAGCTAAATAATAAGTTAAAAACCTTAGATGCACAGGGAATAAATGTACATGGTGTCCATAAGTCCCATTACCACCATTTTTATCTAGAACAAACCCTGAATTTTCCAAATGTTGTTGCAAGATGTGTGGCTAATTATTCTTAGTTAGAGCGAGTTATCATGGACTCTAGCTAGTCAAAAATTATTTTCCCCAGAAATTCCCTGGTTATTAGGGATTCATTAGAGGTTCTGCAGTCATTTTCCCAACACTTTGAATATTTCATTGAAAGAAAATGTAATTGAATTGTACAGGCATGATACTGCAAAATTAAAACAAGCCTTTGTTAGGATATTTAGACACTTAGGGGTTAGTTAAGATCAAATTGTGTAATATATCCATTAGGTAAAAGTGGGTTTCTTTAGTATGCATTAGTATGCATTTGTAAATATTCTAATCCGACGGTCACGATATGTTCTAGACATAGAGTGATCTGATGGTTCAACTTCTCTTAGATCATACCTACCATTGATCCGTGGCTTAACACCCGATTGGTCAATGATCTCTATTTAAAGAGCATAGAGAGTCCTTGGCTAGTTGATCAATTATGAGAAGCTCATGCAACTTTCTTTCTTTTGCATAATAAATTGCTCCAAGCAGTTATTTGGCTGGGGCCATGGACTGTTTTCCTCTCGAGGGTTTTAACCACATGACAAACACTGGTGTGTTGATCTGTGATCTATTTCTGTGAAGCAGTTTCTGAAGGTGTTCAGTATTTTGGGAGTACCCTGTGTACCCGAACATGGTATCAGAGTGTTTATGAAGAGCCGCTTTCAGTTTTGATCAAGATCTGGAACCGATGTTGCCGAAACTTTGAAAGGGTTTATGGTTCTAGATTTTTTGTGCATTTGTGGCCTATGGGAGCTGTTCCATTGCTTCCAGAGCATCATTTCCATTGGAAAATATTTTTCGTTTCATCGAAAACTGTTTCCGTTTTTTCCAGAAACACCCATTTCAGAAAATATGAAGGTATAATGTTACAGTGACGGATTTGTTTTTTTTAAATATCTCATATTTTATTAGTTTTATTATTAGATCTTTACTGTTTTAGTCTCGGACTATTTCCTTTCGTGTATGCTCTTTGCCATGCACCTTGCACGATCGCGGTGAATCAGAAACAGAAAGGGAGAGTTTTTTTTTTGTCTTCTTGGCTATGTATGCTCTTTGTCATGCACCTTGTGTGATCACGGCAAATCAGGAACACCGAGAAAACTTGAAAGCGTAGACTTTTCGGGTAAGCTAACTAAGATCTAACCCCATTATGTGGAATTTTTTTGTTTTTCATTTTTTTGTGATTTGCAGAAAAAAAGGCAAGCACGAAGAACAAGAGAGAAGAGTAAAAGAAAAACCCCCCTTCCTCTTTCCATTCTTTTACATACCTTTTAAACTTAGCTCACTTGGTCCAAAGTTGCTTTATTCCTTAATAAGTATTGAGTTCAAGTCTTATTAAGCTACTTTTTAGTGCATGCAATTTCTATTTTCAAGTTACTTTATTGTAAAAGTGCATCTCACATAAATAAAATAAAATAAAAAGTGAGTCACGTAAAGTCTTTTAGTTTATTCCTACACTATTTAAAAGTAACATTATTGTAAAAGTGAACATCACTTATTCTACAAAAGTGATTCACTTAAAAGAAACTTTATTGTAAAGTGATTGTCAAAGGTTGATCTTGGGAAGAGGGGGGTTCTTTTTTTTAGTTGGTCAAGTTAATATCTGCCACGTCACAATTGGGGACATCTTCAACATTTTCTTTGATCAAGCATAATTTCATCATCCAGAATCAGTTTTTAGTGCCGTTTTTTTTAAAACCCCATATTTTTTCGATCTCTTTGCATCCAGACAGTTAGTTTCTATTCTTTCAGAAATTATTTTATAGTATGGCCACCCCTTGTGATATTATACTTACAAGTTCTAACTATTTCTCATGGAAATCTCGTATGGAGGATGTTCTGCGAAGTAGGGGACTTTTTAGGATAACCTCAGGGAAAGAAACAAAACCCATTGATGATGATAAGAAAGTTAAATGGGAAAATAGATGTGATGAAGCTCGTGGATTGATTGGGATGTTAATCTCTATTTATTTGTGATTCCACATATCTGGAATTGATGAACCTGATATAGCTTGGGAAAAGTTGGAATCTGTTTTTGGTAAACACAGTGAAATTTGGGGTCATCAACTTGAGAACTGAGTTGATTTCCTTGAATCCAAATGATTTTTCATGCATTCAAGACTATTTATATAAGTATAAAACTCTTAGACTCTTATGTGCAGAATGCAAGATTAAGAAAGAAGACAAACAATGTATTTATCATATTCTTTCCAAACTTGGACTTGCATATTCTATTTTGTATCTACATTCTACTCCATGAAAGATTCCTTGACTACAGCTGGCTATCAAGATCCTAGTCTTGAATCCTTTTGTAATTCCTTAATTAGAGAGCAAGATAAGCTCATTCATCTTGGAATAATTAACAATGCAGATGCATCTGGGAAAGCCTTATTGTCCCAATAGAAAGAATAGTCTAAGCCTCCCAAGAAACAAAATTTTTGCAATAATAAGCCAAACAATAAGGGTCCCAAACCCTCTCAGTCAGCTCCTTCTTTAAAAAATGACAAAGGATCCAAGCCAAAAGGAAAGAAGACTGAGCATCATTGCAATTTTTGTGGGAAATATAATCATGATGAATCTAAGTGTTTCAAGAAGATGGCAGTCTTGGAAGCAGCAATGAAGAAGCACCACATCAGCCTAGATTCGTCTTTAGAATATAACTCTCATGGACATGCACTTTGTGCTTCTGGTTACTCTTATACTGCATCTTTTTTTTCTACTTCAAATGAATGGCTCATTGATTATGGAGCATCTTATCATATGGCTAAGGTTCAAGCCATCTTTTCTATTATGCATGAATGTAACACCAAACAAATATTTGTTGGCGATGATAGATATCTAAGTGTTGTAGGATCTGGAACAGTTCCAATAGAAAATGGTCATTTCAGTGATGTACTATGTGTTCCAAAAATTTCCTGCAATTTGTTATCAGTCTATCAAATTACTTATTCGGGGGAAGGTAAAACTGTGACGTTTACACCTCACCAAGTTGTAATCAAGGATTTTAAAAATCCTCAAAATGTCCTTGCTACTAGAACTGTTGATGATATTACCAGGTTGTACAAATTTAACAACTTTGGGTCATCACCTTTTCCTTAAGTTTTTGTTGCTCATAGTGATAACTTGAGCAAACTTTGGCATGAGCGATTTTGTCACTTAAATTATCGCTCATTGCAACAACTATGTAAAGACAATATGGTGACTAGTCTTCCAATGTTATCTTGCAAGGATGGTGTTTGTTTCGGTTGTGTACTCGAAAAAAATCATCGGGACAGTTTTGACAAACGTGCCTCTTGGCACACCTCAGTTCCCTTAGAGCTTGTGCATAGTGACTTGTGTGGTCCTCCTCTATTTGCTTCCTTTTCTAGTTTCAAATATTTCTTAACTTTCATTGATGACTACTCCAGACGCACTTGGGTTTACTTCCTAAAACTTAAGAGAGAAGTATTTAACATGTTCTTATCCTACAAGGCCGTTGTTGAAAAACAATCTGGTCATCACATTATTAAGTTAAGATCTGACAATGGAGGAGAATATGTTAATAACAAGTTCACTACTTTCTGCACTGAACAAGGAATCCAACAATAGCACACTGTTTCATATACACCATAACAAAATGGTGTAACTAAACGAAAGAATTGCACTTTAAAAGAAATGACTAATTGTATGATCCAATCTAAGGGACTAAGTCTTCAATATTGGGCTGAGGCCATAAATTGTGCAAATTACATAGTTAATCACACACCCACTAAAGTTTTACAAGATATAACACCGAAAGGAGCATGGAGTAAAATTAAACTAGATGTTAGTCACTTTCGTGTGTTTGGTTGTAAAACACGGGCTCACATTCTGGATGAAAAAGGGAAAGCATTGCAGCCTAAAAGTGAAAAGTGCATATTTGTTGGATATTCGGAAGATGTAAAAGGTTATAGACTCTCCAGCCACATTCTCAATATATAATAATTAGAAGAGATGTTAAATTTGATGAAAATCTCTTGGCATGGCAGCCTAACTTGGTGGGTGTGTCATCTTTTCCCTACGAGCCTGATTCGGCGATTGTGCCTTCTTCTTCTTCTTCCAACTTCCTTGACAGGTTTCCAACTCCAGTTTCTGATGATGACAGTGAGGATGAAAATCCACCTCTGCCTGCTCATGTTCCTCAAATTGCACCAGCACCAATACTTCCTCGATGGGTTCGTTCAACATGTGAAGCAGATGGTGGTCTTTCCAGTGATCCTAGAGATCAATGTCGAACACGTTCTCAGTTTCAGCGAGATTCTTCTCTTTTGGCTCAAGTTTCCAAGAATCATGATCCAAAAACTTTTGAAGAAGCTTCAGGAAATCTATATTGGGATGCAGCTATGGATGAAGAATATCGTTCCTTAATGGTGAAAGATACTTGGGGTCTTGTTCCTCTTCCAAAAGGAAGAAAACTTGTCAGATGTAAATGGGTCTACAGAACTAAGTACGCATCAGATGGAAGTGTTGAAAGACTTAAGGCAAGGTTAGTTGCCAAAGTTTTTTCCCAAGTTGAAGGGATTGACTACAATGAAACCTTTTCTCATATCGCAAAAATGAATTCCATCCGCCTTGTTCTTTCCCTTGCAGCCTTACATAACTGGGAAGTCCATCAAATGGATGTCAAGTCTGCCTTTTTACATGGTGATTTCCAGGAGGAAATTTACATGGAACAACCTCTTGGATATGTTTAGGATAACTCTAGCCTTGTCTGTCTCCTTAAGAAATATTTATATGGCCTTAATCAAGCACCTAGAGCTTGGTATGCCAAAATGGATAGCTTTCTCCTTGACACTAGTTTTTCTAGATGCCATTTTAACCCCAATGTCTATACCAAGAAAGTAGGAAACCATCTCATCATACCTGTTCTTTATGTTGATGATCTTATCCTTACTGGTAGTGACCCTAAACTTATAACCCATGTGAAATCTAGTCGTAAGCAAAATTTTGAAATGTCAGACTTAGGACATTTGCATTATTTGCAAATGTCCTAAGTCTGACATTTCAAAATTTTGCTTAAGACTTGTTAGATGTAAATTGGTTTACATAACACAAATAGATCACATATCAACACACCGATGTTTTTCATGTGGTTAAAACCCTTGAGAGGGAAACAGTCCATGGCCCCAGCCAAATAGCAACTTGGAGCAATTTATTATGCAAAAGAAAGAAAGTTACATGAGCTTCTCATAATTGATCAACTATCCAAGGACCCTCTATGCTATTTAAATAGAGATCATAGACCAATTGGTTGTTAATCCACATATCAATGGTATGTATGATCTAAGACAAGTTGAACCGTCGGACCACTCTATGTCTGGAACATATCCTGATCATCGGATTAGAATATTTACAATTGCATACTAATGCATACTAAAGAAACACACTTTTACCTAATGGATATATTACACAAGTTGATCTTAACTAACTCTTAAGTGTCTAGATATCCTAACATCCCCCCTTGAGAACAACTTGGGATATGATTGAAGGATTTACAAAAGTGACACTATTAGGAGAAGGAAGGAGGCATTAGAGCCTATCCCTCCTTAAGGACACATTCCTGAACTCCTAACATAGACCAAAGTTTAGAAAACTTCACTTTTGTAAGAGACTTGGTGAAGATGTCTGCAACTTGATCATCTGTAGGGCAATAGAGTACTTCAGTAACACTATCATGAACAAGATTTCTGATGAAGTGCATGTGTAGCTCAATGTGTTTGCTGCGCTGATGTAGAACCGGATCTTTGGCAAGCTTGATGGCACTTTGATTGTCAATCTTCCAATCTTCCATGTGGAAGCGACAAAGAAGGTCACAAGCATACTTAGACTGGGAAAGAAAGATTCCTTCTTTGGTTTGCAAGACTTGGAGACCAAGAAAATAATGCAAATGTCCTAAGTCTGACATTTCAAAATTTTGCTTAAGACTGGATTTCACATGGGTTATAAGTTTAAGGTCACTACCAGTAAGGATAAGATCATCAACATAAAGAACACGTATGATGAGATGGTTTCCTACTTTCTTGGTATAGATATTGGGGTCAAAATGACATCTAGAAAAATGAGTGTCAAGGAGAAAGCTATCCATTTTGGCATACCAAGCTCTAGGAGCTTTCTTAAGGCCATATAAGGATTTCTTAAGGAGATAGACAAAGCTAGAGTTATCCTGAACATATCCAGGAGGTTGTTCCATGTAAATTTCCCCTTGTAAATCACCATGTAAAAAGGCAGACTTGACATCCATTTGATGGACTTCCCAGTTATGTAAGGCTACAAGGGAAAGAACAAGGTGGAAGGAATTTATTTTTGTGACAAGAGCAAAGGTTTCATTGTAGTCAATCCCTTCAACTTGGGAAAAACATTTGGCAACTAACCTTGCCTTAATTCTTTCAACACTTCCATCTGATGCATACTTAGTTCTGTAGACCCATTTACATCTAACGAGTTTTCTTCCTTTTGGAAGAGGAACAAGATCCTAAGTATCGTTCCCCATTAAGGAACGATATTCTTCATCCATAGCTACATCCCAATCTAGATTTCCTAAAGCTTCTGCAAAAGTTCCTGGATCATGATTCTCAGAAACTTGAGCCAAAATAGAAGAGGTTCGCTGAAATTGAGAACGTGTTAGATGTTGATCTCTAGGATCACCGGCAAGACCACCAACTGCTTCACATGTTGAATGGACCCATTGAGGAAGTATTGGTGTTGGTGCAAAATGAGGAACATGAGTAGGCAGAGGCGGATTTTCATCCTCATTGTCATCATCAGAAACTGGAGTTGGAAACCTGTCAAGGAATTTGGAATAATAAGAAGAAGGCACAATCGTCGAATCAAGCTCGCAGGCCAAAGATGGCACACCCGGAAATTTAGGCTCGCAGGCCAAGATATTTTAATCAAATTTAACATCTCTTCTAATGATTATATCATGAGAATGTGGCTGGAGAATTCTATAACCTTTTACATAATCTGAATATCCAACAAATATGCACTTTTCACTTTTAGGCTGTAATGCTTTCCATTTTTCATTCGGAATGTGAGCCCATGCTTCACAACCAAACACATGAAAGTGACTTACATCTGATTTAATTTTACTCCATGCTTCTTTCGGTGTTATACCTTGTAAAACTTTAGTGGGTGTACGATTAACAATGTAATTTGCACAATTTATGGCCTCAACCCAGTATTGAAGACTTAGTCCCTTAGATTGGATCATACAATTAGCCATTTCTTTTAAAGTGCGGTTCTTTCATTTAGCTACACCATTTTGTTGTGGTGTATATGGAACAATGTGCTTTTGTTGGATTCCTTGTTCAGTGCAGAAATTAGTGAACTTGTTGTTAACATAATCTCCTCCATTGTCAGATCTTAACTTAATAATGTGATGACCATATTTTTTTTCAACAAGGGCCTTGTAGGACAAGAACATGTTAAATACTTCGCTCTTAAGTTTTGGGAAGTAAACCCAAGTGCGTTTGGAGTAGTCATCAATGAAAGTTAAGAAATATTTGAAACCAGAAAAGGAAGCAGATGGAAGAAGACCACACAAGTCACTATGCACAAGCTCCAAGGGAACTGAGGCATGCCAAGAGGTACGTTTGTCAAAACTGTCCCGATGATTTTTTCCAAGTACACAACCGGAACAAACACCATCATTGCAAGATACCATTAGAAGACCAGTCACCATATTGTCTTTACATAGTTGTTGCAATGAGCGATAATTTAAGTGACCAAATCACTCATGCCAAAGTTTGCTCAAGTTATCACAATGAGCAACAAAAACTGAAGGAAAAGGTGATGACCCAAAGTTGTTAAATTTGTACAACCTGGTAATATCATCAACAGTTCTAGTAGCAAGGACATTTTGAGGATTTTTAAAATCCTTGATTACAACTTGGTGAGGTGTAAACGTCATAGTTTTACCTTCACCTGAATGAGTACTTTGATAGACTGATAACAAATTGTAGGAAAGTTTTGGAACACATAGTACATCACTGAAATGACCATTTTCTACTGGAACTGTTCTAGATCCTACAACACTTAGAGATCTATCATCACCAACAAGTATTTGTTTGGTGTTACATTCATGCATAGTAGAAAAGAAGGCTTGATACTTAGCCATATGATAAGATTCTCCAGAATCAATGAGCCATTCATTTGAAGTAGAAGAAGAAGATGCAGTATAAGAGTAAGCAGAAGCACAAAGTGTATGTCCATGAGAGTTAGATTCTGAAGATGAATCTAGGCTGATGTGGTGCTTCTTCATTGCTACTTCCAAGGCTGCCATCTTCTAGAAACACTTAGATTCATCATGATTATCTTTCCCACAAAAATTGCAATTATGCTCAGTCTTCTTTCCTTTTCGCTTGGATCCTTTGTCATTTTTTAAAGAAGGAGTTCACTGAGAGGATCTAGGACCCTTATTGTTTGGCTTATTATTGCAAAAATTTTGTTTCTTGGGAGGATTGGAATTTTCTTTCTATTGGGATAATAAGGCTTTCCCAGATGTATTTGCATTGTTAATTATTCCAAGATGAATGAGCTTATCTTGCTCTCTAATTAAGGAATCAAAAAAGGATTAAAGACTAGGCTCTTGATAGCTAGCTGTAGTCAAGGATTCTTTCATGGAGTAGAATGTAGATATAAAAATAGAATATGCAGGTCCAAGTTTGGAAAGAATATGATAAATACATTATTTGTCTTCTTTCTTAATATTGCATTCTGCACATAAGAGTCTAAGAGTTTTATACTTAGATAAATAGTCTTGAATGCATGAAAAATCATTTGGATTCAAGGAAATAAACTCATTCTCAAGTTGATGACCCCGAATTTCATTGTGTTTAACAAACACAAATTCCAACTTTTCCCAAGCTATATTAGGTTCATCAATTCCAGATATGTGGAATCGCAAATCAATAGAGATTAACATCCCAATCAATCCACGAGCTTCATCACATCTATTTTCCCATTTAATTTTCTTATCATCATCAGTGGGTTTTGTTTCTTTCCCTGAGGTTATCCTGAAAAGTCCCCTACTTCGCAGAACATCCTCCATACGAGATTTCCATGAGAAATAGTTAGAACATGTAAGTATAATATCACAAGGGGGGGATATACTATAAAATAATGGCTGAAAGAACAAAACTAACTATGTGGATGCAAAGAGCTCGAAAAAGATGTGGTTTTAAAAAAAACGGCACTGAAAACGGATTTTGGATGATGAAGTTATGATATGTCCCCCTTAAAACCCTCGAGAGGGAAACAGTCCACAACCCCAGCCAAATATCTACTTGGAGCAATTTATTATGCAAAAGAAAGAAAGTTACATGAGATTCTCATAATCGATCAACTATCCAAGGACCCTCTATCCTCTTTAAAAAGAGATCATAGACCAATCAGGTGTTAAGCCATGGATTAATGGTAGGTATGATCTAAGAGAAGTTGAACCGTCAGATCACTCTATGTCTAGAACATATCGTGACCGTCAGATTAGAATATTTACAAATGCATACTAATGCATACTAAAGAAACACACTTTTACCTAACGGATATATTACACAATTTGATCTTAACTAACTCCTAAGTGTCTAAATATCCTAACATCCCCCCTTAGTTAAGATCAACTTGTGCAATATATCCGTTAGGTAAAAGTGTGTTTCTTTAGTATGCATTAGTATGCATTTGTAAATATTATAATCCGATGGTCACGATATGTTCTAGACATAGAGTGATCTGACGGTTCAACTTCTCCTAGATCATACATACCATTTATCCATTGCTTAACACCTGATTGGTCTATGATCTCTATTTAAAGAGCATAGAGGGTCCTTGGCTAGTTGATCGATTATGAGAAACTCATGTAACTTTCTTTCTTTTCCATAATAAATTGCTCCAAGTAGCTATTTGGCTGGGGTTGTGGACTGTTTCCCTCTTGAGGGTTTTAACCACATGACAAACATCGATGTGTTGATCTGTTATCTATTTGTGTGAAGCAGTTGCTGAAGGTGTTTGGTCTTTTGGGAGTACCCTGTGTACCTGAACATGGAATCAAAGTGTTTATGAAAAGCCGCTTTCAGTTTTGATCAAGATTTGGAACCGGTGTTGCCGAAACTTTGAAAGGGTTTCTGGTTCTAGATTTTTTGTACATTTGTGGCCTATGGGAGCTATTCCATTGTGTCTAGAGCACCGTTTCCATTGAGAAATAGTTTTCATTTCATCAAAAACTATTTATGTTTGTTTCGGAAACACCCATTTCGATAAATCTGAAGGTATAATGTTACAGTGACGGATTTGTTTTTTTTAAATCTCTCATATTTAATCAGTTTTATTATTAGATATTTACTATTTTAGTCTCAGACTGTTGCCTTCCTTGGCTGCATATGCTCTTTGTCGTGCACCTTGCGCAATCGTGGTGAATTAGAAACAGAAAGGGAAAGTTTTTTTTTGTCTTCTCGGCTACGTATGCTCTTTGTCATGCACCTTGTGCGATCATGGAAAATAAAAAACAACGAGAAAATTTGAAAACATAGACTTTCCAGGTAAACTAACCAAGATCTAACTCCATTGTGTGGAAAAAGTTTTTTTGTTTTTGTTTTTCATTTTTTTGTGATTTGAAGAAAAAAAGGCAAGCACGGAGAACGAGAGAGAAGAGTAAAAAAAAAAAATCCCCCTTCCTCTTTCCATTATTTTATGTACCTTTTAAACTTAGCTCACTTTCTCCAAGTAGCTATTTGGCTAGGGCTGTGGACTGTTTCCCTCTCGAGGGTTTTAACCATGCGACAAACATCGGTGTGATGATCTGTGATCTATTTGTGTGAAGTGGTTGCTGAAGGTGTTCGGTCTTTTGGGAGTACCCTGTGTAGCCGAACAACCTTCATGTTAAAAGTCCTTAAAATTGATGCCTCACTCGAAAATGTACCTTTCCCTCTAGATATTGACCTATTCAATGAAGAATCCTAGTACGTTCTTTCTTTGTTATGTCATTTTTTAGGGTTGGACAGTGATAGATTTTTTCGTGAAAATTTATTAAGCTTAATGTATAGTTTGAGTTTACATTAGTTGGATTTTGAGCCTAGTCAGTATTTCTATCTTAAATTTGATGAATTCCTAGATGAAAATATTCATTTACAGCTAGTGAATTTCCACATGACCAAACATTCTAGGTTTTAGTCATATTTGGTCAGAATGTTCCTATTTTTCAACGAAGAAAATCTATAGTTCCCTGAAATAGTCTTTACTTTTGAGATAAAAAATAATTATTTCAATTATATTAACCTCATCATGTCAGAAGAGTACAAACTTATTTTTCGAGCAAAATTTCCCATATTTCAACCATTATAGAAGAATTAGTGATTGGTTCCTTTTAAATGAACATAATATCATCAAGGTATATGATTTTGTTAATGAGCCCTATATTTTTCCTGCATTTTTGACACCAAGAGTGTTTGCACTATAATTCATAAGAAAAAAGGTCATTATGGGGAATGAACATTTTCTAAATTTTAGGAAATATTATGATATTAAGTTTCCTTTGAAAGTGGGTCCTTTTATTGTGAATAATAAAGTTGCTCTCTTACTGATTGAAGGATTGTTAATGGATATGAATTTCATTAAAGAATCAACGATCAAGTATTACCCACATCATATTATATCACAGAGAAGACATAACAATAAGAATAAGGCCTTTGAGCACTAGGAAATAAAAGGATTGGATGAAAGGGCCAATTCAATGGATATCAGTCAAGTCCATAGTGTTAAGAAAGATTACAATTAAACCCCTCTTCCTTAATGAAATATTCTACTATGTTAGTATCAACCCCTAGTAAAGATGAAATTACCGGAAAAAACAAGCTTTTCAGGAAAAAATTGAAATTGAATATGAAGACCAGGACTCCATAAGAAGACCCAAACTTGATTCAAGTAAAGATCTGGTTCAACAACAAGGTAAGAAGATAAAGGAGAAAGGAAAGGTCCAAGGTCTAGTCATTCAAATACAATATTATAGTTTTGTTGAGGGACAAGAGGTTGGTTCCAGTGATAAATACATTTATAGAAATGACTCATATACTAAATATGGCCATGATAAGAAATTTTATTTTGAAAAAGGTTTGAATCTTTTTCCTAAAGTTAGAGATATATCACATAAATAAGTTTCACTGATAATTGTTAAAGTCCATGTTAAAAATGCTTTGAATTTGGAAGTGGCTTCTCAAGACAGAGTTTCAGAAATGAGGATTAATTTTCAAAAGATTTCGGTCCTAGACAAAATACATATGCATAAACAAACTGGAGAAGTAATTTATACTAACTTATTAAAGGTTACTCTAAAACTTTCAAATTTGTTTCCCATAGTGGAAATATTGGAGAACCAAATGAAGCAGGAGAAGATTGAAAATAAAACCTATCAATAAAAAATTAAGAAGCTTTAGGGTGGCCTTCTAGTTATGGATAGTGAGCTAGATATAGGACAGGCCATAAAGAAAATTTTGGCTGAAAAATAAAACACCTTTCAATTCCTTAAAAAGAAATTAAAAATTCCATCCACTCAATTAATTCAGGAATTTCAATTAATAGTTTTAGAAAAGAAAAAAGATTGCTTGGCTCAAGAGTTGAATGATAGTAAGGCCAAATTGTTGAAATTTATTGAAGAAAAAGGTAAATGGGAGAAGGAAAGAGTTTTTCTCATAGCCAAAATTGATGTTTTAAATGAAAATTAAATGATTTTGGAGAAGGAAAGATAAGAGAAGAAAAATAAAAGACAATCTATGATAGGATAGAAAAGTGTCGAGACAAGTACATAAGGCATAGTTCAATCCATGTCTCAAGTTAGCTTGAAAGAAGAAGAGATCAAAGGATTAAAAATAGAAAATCAAAAGCTAGCTGGAAAGTTAAGGAAAAGGAAGTAGAAAGCAAGAGCTTTGAAGGAGAAAATAAAGAATTGCTTGAGAAAAATGGAAAATTAATAGAAAGAGTATCAGGACAATTTCCAGTATAGGGGGACAAACATTTAATTTGGGATATTATTATCACTAAATATACTAAAATTAGGACTTGTTTAAATTTCAAAAAGAACAAAGAAACAATGTTCAGTATAGAAAGATAGAGTTGTTTAGTAATACAAGAAACTTTAGACAAAAGATCGACAGAGACAACTCATAATACCATCAATTTCTTCAATACTCTGTCATAAGAGGAATTGAAAATAGTTGGGATCAGAGATAGAATCATAGTGATAACTTGGGAAAGGAAATTCATTGGAAAGCATCACCATGTTCAGAGTTTCCAAGAAAAAGCATATAAGATGTTATAGCAAGTTAAGTCTTTTAAAGGATTATTTATAGAATTATTTCAGAAAGGTCTTCCCTCTTTTTGGGATGAATAAGGAAAACTTATTCCCTAGTCTGATTATCAATATTTGTTGGTTCAAGCTTGAATGGATCATAAAACGTTTGAAGATATGACCCAATCCCTAATAGGGAAGGTTATAATCGAAAATCTTGGAATATATTTTGAAATTTTGGATCAATTCAGAATGATAGGTTCCATCCTATCTCCTATCTCTTATGTGGACCATGTGGAGTTAATATTTTTAGCTAAAGAAATGACTAATCATGAGGTACCTTTGGGAGACCAATGGAAGACAATTTAAAAGTTTTGGAGGATGAAGTATGAGTTGCATCAATAAAGATTTTCAATCAGAAAACTCGAGCAAAGGATATGTCAAGGTCCACTTCAATGTGGAATTTAAAAAGTTTCTAATGTTTATGAAAATTTAGTTTTTAGTTGTATAAAAAATATTATAAGTTAGTTACAAGATTCCTATTTTTTGAAAGTAGTCAGTTATGTATCAAATCAAGGATCTTAGATGTATAAATACATGTTTTTCAATGTAATTGGGGTTGGAACCTATGAGAGTGAGACTCATTTTGTACTGAGTGGTTTCAAATTTAATAAAAAATTGTAGAGCCAAGAAATAAGTTTTCAAAGAAGAGATTCTCGTGTTGTTATTTTACAGTCTTTATTTCCTTTTCTCTTGTGCATGTTATTCATGTTATCTAATTCCATATTGTTATATTTTCATGCTTGAATGAGATTGAGTTGAATCAAAATTCATATTCATATGATCTGGTTCATAGGGTTCAAGTATTCACAAACATATTTCCTCTAAATTTAATATTGGATTCATCTTTATGGTGACCATATTAATGGATTATTCACCTTTCTTCTATTACCACCAACAATCAAGAACCTGATTGTAAAAGAATATCCATCTTGCCTCTGTGGAAAAAAATGTATTGCAAAAGGATTAATCATCTTCAATAATTCATGATTTTGAATCGATGCCCAATCATATCCTTTTGTTTCAGCCATTTTAATTATTGATTTAGTTTGCATAAATATATCTTTGTCAATTGTATTTACTTGTTGAGAGAGCCCTCTCTAGTAGGAATGAAGTGATCTTTCCTCTTAAAGATTGGTTTGAAAGGTTACCTTGGAAATATCCTTCCACAACCAAAGGGTAAATTTTAAGTGATAACAATGACACCTATAAAGGGAATCCAAAGCATGGAATATTTGGAGGAATAATATGTGAAATTAGTGGATCTCCACCATGTTATGCCAAAAATATTGTCATATTAATTACAGACAATGAAGCAAATATTTTAACGCTCTAAAAATGCTTGGAGATTTCTCACACTTTGGTTGTCAAATTTATTATAATAGAGGGTGACTCTAAACTTATTGTTAATCAAATTGGCATTACAAGCATAAGGACAATACACAACCCTTTTCTCATTAGAACTTACACAATCCTATTAAAAATATACTAAAGATACTCCATTCCTTTGGTATTTGTAATTACTTCACATCCATACAATGGGTTATATAGTGCTTGATGCCATAACAAACATAAGTACTAAACTTTGTTGAAGAACATAATAAATATGGAAAAAAGGAAAATCTAGCTAAGTTTACACATGAATTTATCAACTTGAGCTATCTTATATTAGAAAAGAAAGCAACATCCATTAAGAGTTATGGGGCTCATGGAATACATAAGTGATGATACGATCCTTAAGCAATATTGCATTTCCTTTTATTATTTCCTTACATCATGATCTCATCAACACTTACTATTCCCTAATGATATGTTAATGTCTTGCAAGAGAAACTATATTTGGATTAGAAATATGATCGATATAATTAATTTCTTTTACAGAGAGTGCCACCATTTATTTCAAATTTGTGGCATAGTGCTACAAGAAATTTCCTTCACTCTATGCATAATTATGTTTTATGGTACCCTCCATTGGTATACAATGGTGTAAAGTGTTGCCATTTATTTCAAGTCATGGCACAATTCTATGGAGAATTGACTTCTTCTATGCATAATTTTGTTTTATGGAAACCTCCATTGGTTGACCAATCCAGGTCATGCTCAAGTGCACATTGTGGACAATAGTCGATTGAATGAGTCGAGCAGTGTTATGTCAGAATCTTAGAAAACGAACTAAGAAAGAAGGAAATACACTATAACAACAGAAAGTATGTGCATAGACAATATGCAAGAATTCAAACCAATTTCTATTATTACTTCTTCTCTATGAAGGTTGGTTGATTGTTACAATAATGTACATGTTTATATAGAATGATGAGACACTTGGGTGACTACCCGTTAAGTTTAGTTACAATAATTTATAACAGTTCAGAAGTTCAACCATCGCATATGACTGGAAGATAGAGAGTCAATATGTCGATGTTCGACAGGTTCTGACAAGGCATGTCAAGATGTTGTATGTCGAGAGTGAAACCTGTCAAGGTTTGTCGAGGTCAGTTGTGTCGAGGTTTTGAATTTTCAAATTCGATGTTGAACCTGTCAAAGCAGTCGGAGTAGTCAAGTAGCCGAAGTGATAGAATTTGTTGATGTTCAAAAATATTTCAACTATTGGTTGTATCATTCCTCCTTCCTTAAGAAACAATGGTCTCCATTGTGTATTCGTTCAAGTGAAGAAACTTGTTGGCTACTTCAGTAGTGGAGTACCATTTACCTTGTGCAGGGAGATGTCCATCTTTACCCACTTGAAACAAAGGAATGTAGTGTTAAAATTGCTATTCCATTTAGATCTTCAAGCAATGAGTCAAGTATTATTGATGCAGTAAAAGGAGAATGAAGATACACACTGAACAAATCAAACCACATAGGAAATGAATGAGTATAGCTCAGATAATTACACTATCATTGTCATTAATTAAATCTAGGGTTACGTTAGTTTACATAGGAATAATTTGAATCCATTAGGAAAGAATTTGAATCTACCAACTGGATGTGATTGTACCTAACTGACTAGTTAACTCAGGATGTCTCAATCAATATCGAAGTCTAAATAACTAACTCCAGATGTCTAAACAACTCACACAATCAGTAATAAATAGTTAAATCAATATAACCGAAGTGGTAGGTGATCAAAGGCGCCTAATACACATGCAACCATGCATAACTAGCGCTAACTGAACTGATTGTGATCTAACTAAATGTAACTAGAAATTAACTAAGCTTAACTAGTTGCAACTCCAACTATCTGAAGGAGGTTGGTGTCAGGACTCCCAGTGGATCCTAAAATGTAGGGATTGATCTAGGAGGTGCCTAAACTAATGCATGCAAGTACAATCAATGTCAGTTAGCCTATAACATTGTTCCCCACACTCTAGTAACTGGTACATGTGGCCCCATCAAGCCATGTAGAATCAATGTTACTAGTGGGATTAATTAATTAATTAAAACTCCTAAGTTCAGCTAAATTAATCTAATAGATAGTTTGGTCAAGGGAGGATTAATTTTATTTTATGAGATTCTATTAGCTTATTCTTTAGTAGTCTGAGAACAATTTCTGGCACTAACATCTTTGGCACCATTGCCGGGGACGAAGCTGAAGTATATCTTCCATGGGATATCATTATTCATTTGATTTTGAGAGGTGAACAAAGTCAGAAAATATTTTAGACTACAATTTTTCATCAGCGACTCCACGATTAAAGATTCCACTGCAAAGATAATTTTGTTGACAGAAAAATGAAGAAGCCAAATGGAAATACTGGGTATCAGCTTGTTACTTTCCTCCATGAGTTTTTGTTATTATTCATCAGTTCTTTCATGTCTTTCCCATTGCATGTCAAAAGTTTTTTTTTTTTTTTGGTCTATTCTTATGATCATAAACCTTCAGGTACATATCCCTCTTTTGAAGAAGAAAGCATGCATTCTTCTTGTTTTATTGATGTTGATCATATTCCTTCATTTGATATACATGTGCAACATGATATACATATACCCATATCTCTTGAACTTGATTATTTTGGTCATCTTGTAGAGAATAAAGCTGATCTATTACCTTCTACAATCACTGCTGAAACTTGTGAATAGCTTGTTGAACCTCATTTTCAACTCATAGATTTTCAGTCTAGACTCAGACATGAGATGTTTAAACCCCTTAGGCTTCCATCTCTCTTACATCCTTATCCTTCTTACTTTGTTGAATATCTTCCCCATTTTACTGGAAAAGACCATATTATAGAGAGAACCTTTTAGAATATTTTCATAATTTCATTGATAATTTTGAAATCATACATGAGGATGTTGTCATTACATTATTTTCAAAATCCTTTCCTAGAGATGTTGGGTTTTTGTTCTGAAATTTAAAAGATGATTCAATTGGACCGTGGGAAGAGTTACATGATTTATTTTTAAAGTATTGGGGTAAGAATAAATATTATGATCAATTTCTTTCCGAATTTTATAGTTTGAAAAGGGAGAATGATGAGCCAATTACCAAATTTAATTGGAGGTTTCAAAGTTTTTATATCAGTATGCCTACGGATATCAAACCTTAAAAAAAAATTCCTATGGTATATTATGTTATGGCTCAACATTCAGATCTTGTCTTTTTCCTATTAGAAAGGAAATCATCATCTTTAAGACAATTGTTTGAGGATGCAAAAGGAGTGGAGGAGAACATCCGAGCTTGGAAAATGCTTCGAGATCAGGCTCGTGTTGAAGATATACAAGCTTATGAACATGAAGAAGAACATAGGTGTCATTCAGATTTAAGACAATTTTCTTCATCATTTTCAGATTTTCATATGAACAAGGATATAAACGACGCTTGTGTTGATTCTTCATATTATTTTGCTGACTTTTTCGATGATAATATACTTTTAGTGGATTATAGTAGAAATTTCCTAGCACCTGCTATGAGATTATCATGTTATGAAGAAGAAGTTTCTCCTCTTCAACCTCTTACTATTGATATAAGAAATAAGTTGCCATTCTTGACTTATGGTCACTTTCAGAATTTTATTTGTTCAAGTTTTGATCAAGGGTTTTATTTAAAAGTCGAGAAGCAGTTTGAAAAGCCCTTGGTTTCCATTCTTGATCCAAAGTTTAAAAAGAACAGCAATGGAGAGGAAGAGAATGCTTCACTTTATGATGAATATAATGAAGACATTGAAGTTTTAAGTCAGAAATTTCATGATCTCGTGGCTTCTTGGATGGAGTTGTAATTTTCAAAGGTTTCTAATGCTCCAACTTTTGGCATACTTCCTATTTCTAGTCATAAGTATCAGCTACCTATAGACTCTTTATTGAATTTACCACATCTTTTGTGGGTTTTCTCAAACAGTAGCATGCATGGAATTATGATTCTCAGTCAAATGGTTTCTTGTCTTTGGTGGAAGTATGATTACACTTGATTGGGTTGTTTCCTCCGATTAGAAGTAGGAGTAAATAGTAGAATAAGCTCACTATACGAGCATGTAGATTCTTTTTAGTATGTTGTTTTGTAGCAGTATTTTGTCATTTCATATGTATGTGTTCAGAGTTTGAGAAAGTTGCAGAGATTTGATAAACGACTCCATCACCCAATGAATAAGGCACAAGGTCTACAGGTTCTTGAAGCCTCACAAGGAGGACTTCATCCCGCAGCAAGAGCCAAATGTTATAACTACATCTTGTTCTTATTTTATCTGTTCTTTTTGTCCTAATTTTCAACCATTGGTTTAAAATGATTTTACATTTTATGTTGATTTTTTGACAATCAGTATTTTTTGTTGGATTTAATGCTCTTAATGGTTGAATTATTTCATTATTTTAGTTTTAAGGTTTGTCTTTTGGGCTTATTAGTTAATATGTATATCTTTAAGCTTTCAAAAACTTATAATAAAAGTTTATTCCAAGTTTTCTTTATAATCTAACCCTCATTTTGAGTCCTTTGTCAAATATGTTGATGAGAAGATTCCTGTAGCAGCTCTGTTTTTCCTGTTTTTGTCATTATCATTGGGAGCATATTACAAGGTGATGGAAATGAATTCTGGAAAATATATATATATATATATATATATATATATTTGTCCATAATAGACTCATTCAAAAATACCTCTCTCAGTTTTGCAACAGCTATTATCATTTGAGAGATTTGAATTCATCTTTGTGGCCTATTTGTAGGGTTTGAATTATTTAATAATTTCTTGTTTTAGTCACAAATTTTCAGCACGTATTCCGATCAATTAAAGGGGAATTTTTAAAAAAAAGAGATTTTTTGTTCATAACATACTCATTTAAAAAAACCTCTCTCATTGTTTTCACAGTTGTCCCAGATCGAGAGATATGAAGGCGTCTTTGAGACCCAAATGCTCAGAAATTCGCCAAATTTCCCCAAATTCGATTTTCTATTTTTGGGTTAATTGTCTTTAAATATTTTGAGTTATCATGTAACTAATTGATGTAACTATTTCAAATTTCAAACTAGTTATGGAACTACTTTACTTTTGTAATGATAAAAGGAAGACAAACATACAATTTTGGGGTGGGATTTTTCACTCAAGGAGAGACTTTTGGAGTTTTGATTTCTCAAGCTAGCATTTATAACTCTTATGTAAGTGGATGATTGTTATTGATTATATGTAAACTGATAAACCCTTTTACCTGTCATGAATTTTCATTTCTGATCTGGTTGATTGCTTAGTCTACAATTTCATTTCTTGTTTAAAGGTTTATTCATGTAAATGCTTGTAGCCTGTGGGTGGAATTAGTATTTCATGTGTAATGTTTATGGCTTATTGGGATTTGTTTGATCCCCAGTTTATCTAACTTGCATGATTCAGTTCTGTATTAGCTTGTGGATGTTTATTTCCTCCTTGCCGATGAAGTTTTTTAAACCAAAACCCTAAAACCCTATTTTACTTAATTTTATTTTATGATATTGTGTTGGCTTGTTCTTTAGTAGTATGAGAACAATTTCTGGCACTAACAGATACCATGTTAAAATTGTTGGTCATTTAGATCTTCAAGCAATGAGTCAAATATTATTGATGCAGTAAAATGAGAATGAAGATACACACTAAACAAATCAAACCACACAGGAAACAAATGAGTATAACTCAGATAATTACAGTATAATTGTCATTAATTAAATTTGGTGTCACAATAGCTTACATAGGAAGAATTCAAATCCATTAGGAAAGAATTTGAATCTACCAACTGGATGTGACTGTACCTAACTGAATAGTTAACTCAGGATGTCTCAATCAATATTGAAGTTCAAATAGCTAACTCCATATGTCTAAAAAACTCACAAAATTGGTAATAAAAAAGTTAACTCAGTCTAACTGAAGTGGTAAGTGAGCAAAGGTGCCTAATCCACATGTAGCCATGCATAACTAGCACTAACTGAACTGATTGTGATCTAACTGAATGCAACTGGAAATTAACTAAGCTTAACTAGTTCCAACTCCAACTGACTGAAGGAGGTTGGTGTCGAGACTCCAAGTGGCTCCTAAAATGTAGGGATTGATCTAGGAGGCGCCTAAATTGATGCATGCAAGGGAAGTCAGTGTCAGTTAGCCTCTAGCAGTGTTCTGCACACTCTAGTAATTGGTACATGTGGCCCCATTAAGACATGTGGACCCAATGGTATTAGTGGACTTAATTAATTAATTAAAACTCTTAAGTTAGGCTAAATTAATCTAATAAATAGTTTGGTTAAGGGATGATCAATAATCCTAACATGTATTTCATCCTTGTATGGAGTACACATCGTCCCACAATGGTGTCGCAAAGAAGGGGTTCTTGAACATCTGTATAGATGTCTTCAGGTTCTACTATATGCAAATCATTTTGTTCCAACAATGGTGCATGGTATGGTTGAAGTAGATCTACATTGAAAACTGGATGTATGCAAACGCATGCAGGAATGTCGAACTGAAAAGCATTTTCTCCAATCTACTTAAGGATACTATATGGACCATATTGCAAAGGTTTCATCTTTTGGTATAGACCAGTGAAGCGCTCCTTCTTTAGACGTAACCAGACCTGATCCCCAATTTGGAATGAATGAGGGATATGATGCTTGTAGTGTCGGTCCTTATATTTTGCATTAGCTCGTTGCAACATTTCATGTACTTACTTCTAGATGTTGTAGATTTGATATCTGAACTTCAATGCTTTCTCAAATTCTCATCCTTTGAAGCCAGTGTCATTCGACTATGTGGAGGAACTGATCAAGTCGATAGGTGTTGATGGTTGAAATCCATGACAAATCACAAATGGTCTCTTTCCTATAGAACCGTGTTGAGCATGATTGTAGTTGTGTTGTATGTATGGAAGGTTGTCATCCCACGTTCGACGATGCTTGTGGTTGTATATGCAAGGCGGTTGTACTACCAAGCAATTTACAACTTCCATTTGTTCATCTGTCTGCAGATGGAAGGTTGTCGACAAACAAAATCTCATGTCGATATGTTTCCAGAGAGTTTGCCAAAAGGTGTTGACAAATCTAGCATATTTGTTGGAAATAATGGTCATCGAGAGGCTATAATGTTTCCACACATGTTCAAAGAAGAATTGAGAAGTATGTTATGTTGTCGTAGTCTTTTTGCATGGTATAAGGATAGCTATCTTGGAAAATCTATCGAATACTATTAAGATCACATCATGTTGATGTTTGGTAGTAGGGTATCCTATCAATTGGTCCATAGAAATAGATTATCGTGGTCAACTAAGAACTGGAAGGGGCGTATACAGTCATTGTCGTCAATTTGGAGGTTTAGCAATGGCACAAACTACACATGATCGAATGCACTTGTTGACATCATATTTAAGTGAAGGCCAGTAAAAATACTTTTGGAGGATAACAAGTGATTTTGTGACAACAAAATGTCCTGCAGTATTGTTGTAGTGTGCATCCCAAATGAGCTTCTATCGGTGCTCACCAATCGGTACACAAAGTTGTCCAAGCTTGTATAAGAAGGTTTCCTTCATGAATTAGTCAGTAGTAGACATCATGTTGGTCTGAAGCTATCGATAAATTGATGAGAAGTCATAGTCTACTGAATACAATTATGGTCAAGTAGTGGTGTCATATGTTTATTAAGTTGTCATGATGCCAATGGTGCCTCGTCATTCATGCCAATTGTTGAGTACTTGGTGCCCCTTGTGGAGCCCCTACAAGTTAGCATTTAGTTTGTGGTTGTTTGTGTCAGAGGAACCCTTTTGAACTTGTCCAAGCCCAATATTGAATCCCTTGGAGGCCTTGGAACAATGACAAAATCCCTAGTTACCCATTGACTTGGTCAAGTGCCCATAAGTTGTATCTTGGTCCCATTTGATTCTATTCTCGGGTTCCTTACTCATGGTTGATCTTTGGTTATTAGATTTTGTGTTTCTTATTATGCTTGTACTTGTTTTAGTCTCTTGATTGGTTGTTGGATGGATTATGTGTCTCATGTGTGTAAAGTATTTTATGGTGGATCTCATTGCTTGCATTTGATAGTCTTGAGGTTGTTAAGTTCTTGTGGGGTCCTTGGTGTCCTTGAAAGTTTAAGTCTTGAACACATATAAATGTTTTGATGTCCCTGGGATGCTATATGGTCATTGGCATGTAGTATCCTTGTGATCATGCATATGAATCCCATAAGGTGTTGAAAACTAGTGGGGAGGTATTTGTACCCCTCTTTTGGGGTGTTGGTACTCTTATAGTGATGAATATATATAGTGGAACCATTGGATACGTTTTTAATGATATGGAGATCTTGAAACATGATGATGTATGGTCCTATTTTTGGTTATATGGATATTGGGATGTATATGGAGGTAGAGCCCACATATGGTCATTGATATGTTGAAGACTACTTTGAAACTCTTGTAGTTGGTGGTATGGTCTTTATCATCCTCATGTGTGGGGTCTTTGATGTCCTAGAAATATTGAATAATTGAAGGGTATTAGACTAAGAATTTGCAAATAATATCATCATAGGGAGATAGTAGTCATAAATCCATTTTCATTGATATGTGGATCATCCTCTAACTCCATACGGTTGAAGAGATATGAACTTTTGAAGTTGGGGCATCCCACGTTTTTGGGTGAGCCGAACAAACAAAAGAGAATTTAATTATTTGTAATTTTGAATTGCATGTCGGCCCAAGGTAATAATTTTTATTCACAACCTGTATAAATAGAATATCAAACATTTCATTTTTTCATCATCAATTCTCTTAGGAATTTTGCAACCCTTGGAGAACAGTGCGAAATTTTGTGATATAAATATTTCTAGGCATCTTCACTAAAACTGGCATAACTTTCTCATACGGAATTGGAATTAAAAAATCTTGGCTCATTGGAAATCTTGTTATGAGGGCTAAGTGATGATAGGATATAGAGTTTATTTATATTTTTATATTTTTTCTTCATATTGTGATATTCAATACGGTATGGTTCATGCTTCATGTTTTCTCTTGTAATGACATATGTCTCTCATGGATAGAGTTCATCATTGATTGTAGTATGTGAGGCTATATATTGGTATATATATTTGAATTAATTCAATATGTTATGGAGACTATGGTGATGGTTATCTTGGCATATATCGTGATGTGATATTGATATAGATCTTGATGATTATCTTGAATGTTATTGGCATAGATCTTGGTGTTTATCTTGACTGTTGTATAAGTGTAGTATTGAATGAGAAGTTGACATATAAGTATTA
Source organism: Pseudotsuga menziesii (assembly GCA_001517045.1). Lineage (NCBI taxonomy): Eukaryota > Viridiplantae > Streptophyta > Pinopsida > Pinales > Pinaceae > Pseudotsuga > Pseudotsuga menziesii. The sequence continues at coordinate 185,470 of LPNX010369722.1, read as the reverse complement.
GATATTATGAGTTATTTATTTGATCAAACTAAATGTTTTATTTGAAAATTAGTTTTACAAGTGTTTATCATTGTGTCTTTGACCTAAGTGGATTTGTATTGATATTGATTGTTAATGACAACCTTTGACAATATTGTAAGTGTCTATTTTCTTGATATTTATTTGATCTGTTGACTTTATTTGAGTAGAGTGAAAAATCCTTTTGTGTCTAAGAGTTCAGTGAGATTGATTGAGTGTGACATAGTTTGTTAATTCTTTTATCTTCTTGGCTGAGGTTATTTGGTTGAAGTATATCAGGTTTAGCAGTGTGGTACAGGTTTTGTAGTGTGCCACAGGTTGAGCAGTGTGGTACAGGTTGTGCAGTGTGGTACAGATTGTGCAGTGCAGTACAGGTGTTGATTAGAAGGTCCAAAATATTAGTGCAGTTGTGGTTCAGTAGTTTCTATCTTATTATCAGGGTGGTAGTATGAGGAAAGGAAAGGTTGAGCAGTGTGGTACAGGTTGTGTAGTGTGGTACAGATTGTGCAGTGCAGTACAGGTGTTGATTAGAAGGTCCAAAATATTAGTGCAGTTGTGGTTCAGCAGTTTCTATCTTCTTATCAGGGTGGCAGTACGAGGAAAGGAAAGGAGGTTGTAGCCTCCTTCTGGTTATAGCTAGAAAACTAGGGAGTGTTAGCTTCCTTCAGGTTGAAGGCTGTAAATCATGTGGTCATAGCCTCCTTCCAGTTGAAGCTGGAAAATTGAAGTCTTTGTAATAAGGGGGGTGTTGCCTCCTTCCAGTTATTTCTGGAAAACTATTTGAAAAAGGCTTCTGTGGTTTCCCCCCCAGGACTTGTGTTTCCACGTAAAAATATTGCGTACTATGTTGGTATGTTTTCTATGTGATGATGATGTTATGATGATGATAACAATGTTGATGATGATATAATGATAATGTGATAATGCACAATATTGAATAAGTTCCTGATTGTTAAAGTTAATAAAAAATACACACACAGATTCACTCCCCCTCCCTGTGTGCCTGGTGTGTTCAACAATTGGTATCATAGCAGGTCGTTCACATAAGTCCTTATAATCTTGAAGAAGATCTTTGTCACGGCATGGGGTTCTCGGTGAATTAAGTACCATTGTCATGTGAGTCAAATTATTACTTGATATGGAAAATGAGAATGAAGGATTATCTTGAACCAATTGGTGTATGGAAGTCAGCTGTTACTGGATATACACCTCCAAAGAAATTGAAAACATCAACTCAAAAAGAAGCAAAGAAAAATAATTCTATGGCTATGGAATCCTTCCTTGAAGGCCTAGCAGATATCCAAAAGAAGAAGATAGGGAAGTGCATCTCAGCTAAGGAACTATGGATCAACTTAGAGAAATACTACTCCAATAAAGAAGAGGAAGCAAAGGTTATGGAATTAATGCTTGAATATCTAACATATCTCCACAAAAGAAGAAACTAGGAAAGTGCAACTAGGTTGAAGAATTGTCATTCAAAATAAATCAGCTAAATGAAGAACAAGAAGCAGAAGACAGGTCAATACAAGATCCAAGTAAGTATGAAGGTACGTCCCCGGAACACTCTATTTGTAATTCTTGTAAAGAGATATGTTTATTAGGTAAAGAAAATAAGAGATATTTTGAATTAAATGAATGCAATACTTCATATTATGATGAAAATCCTTTCTCTCCAATGATTGATATAAATTTAGCCGGTATTATGATAGACAATGAAATTACTAATGTTTCTCAAGAAATGAAAAATATTTGTGAACATAACCATGTATTGCAAGAGAAATTGGACAAATTCGAGAAGAGGAATCAAGAAGAATCTGAGAAGGCCACATAGACTATAATTAATCTGAAACTCCAAGTCAAAGAAGCTACTAGAATCAAAGAAGCCATATCCAAATATTTGAAAGACAAACTTGAGAAGTCAGCCACATAAATGGAAAAGCAATCTGAAGAAATTTTCATGCTCAAAATATTGCTAGAAGATAAGGAAAAAGAATTGATTTGCAAGCTACAAGACAAAGACGATGAGAGAAATACTTATAAAGCTAAAGAAATATTGGAGGAGAAGTTAAGACGAAAACAAGAAATTGAAATAAAATCCTTGAAGGTATAGTTACGAAAGGTATGTTTGACAAACTTTGAATTTGAAAATGACCTCTCAGAACTCAGAAAGGAGAATCATATACTACAAGGTCAACTATAAAAATTCCATGAGGATGATCAGAATTCAAAAGGACAGATGGAGGACAGTATCTTTTCTCTAAACAATCAGGTAGAAGAAGTCAAGAAGATAGAATAATATCTAACAAGAAATCTCCAAGAAAACATATAAATTTATCAAAAGAAAGAACTGAAGATCCTCTCCCTGAAGGAAGACCTATACAAAACAAATACTCAGTTAAAGAAAAATTCGAAGATCGAGAAGAACATCGAAGAAAGAAAATCTCTATAGTAAAAGAAGAAAAGGCTAACAGTAATACATGTATTCTCAGAAGATCTCATGATCAGCAAGAATCAAGAGAAGTTACTGCTAAGAGATATCCTATAAGTTTCCATGGTCACTACTACAAGTGTAACAACTATGGTCACAAAGCCATTAATTGTGGAGCTCATGACAAAATCATGCCAGTAAGAAATAAAATTACATTTTCAGTTCAGTTCTACAATTGCTATCATTATGGTCATTTCTCAAAATATTATAGGATGCAGGGACAGGTTAAAGTTTGGAGAAGAAAGCAAGTTCAATCGAATGACATGAACAACCATCATCCTACCAAAGTATGGAGAATAAAGTTAGTAGATCAAAACAGAAATGATGAAAATATTGGGAAAACCCCAATGCCATTTTGAAGACTATTGACCAGTGATATGAAGTGTACAAAGAATGTATAAAAGGAGATATGCACCTAATTATCAGATTTGAGTATCCTATAGTAGTTGGTTCCAGCAGTATCTGTGTGACAGAATACAAGTCAATCAAAGAAACATAAGTGCTCATTGATAAGGGAAGAAGTAGTTCCAAAAGAAGCTCTTGTTTTCATTAATGTAAAGAGAAAGAAATGTTGAAAAAGAAAAGAAGTTGATGGCAAGGGGAGCATGGCCTAAGGGGAGATGTATGGTCAAAGAATGGTCCCTTTTCCATTGAATACAAAGGGGGAGAGAAGTTTTCTTGATAGGGGAGCTTGTTCCGAAGAGGATTTATGGTTTTTTCATAAATGACAAACGAGGATATTGTTGATTAAGTTGTCATTGATGCCAACGGTGTCTAGTCATTAACGCCAACTGTTGAGTCCTTGGGGCCCCTTGTGGAGCCCCTATGGGTTAGTGTTTAGTTTATGGTTTTTTTTTGTGTCAAACGAGCCCTTCTAACCTTATCCAAGCCCAATATTGAAGCCCTTGGAGGCCTTGGAACAATGACAAAATCCCTGGTTACCCCTTGACTTGGTTAAGTGCCCATAAGTTGTATCTTGGTTTCATTCAACTTTATTGTCGAGTTCCTTACTCATGGTTGATATTTGGTTATTGGTTATTATGTTTCTTGTTATGCTTATACTTGTTTTAGTCTCTTGATTGGTTGTTAGATAGATGATGTGGCTCATGTGTGTAAAGTATTTGATGGTGAATCCCATTCCTTGCATTGGATGGTCTTAAGGTTGTTAAGTTCTTGTGGGGTCCTTGGTGTCCTTGAAATTTTAAGTCTTGAACCCACATAAATGTTTTAATGTCCCTTAGACACTATATGGTCATTTGCATGTAGTAGCCTTGTAATCATGCATATGCATCCCATAAGGTGTTGCAAACTAGTGGTGAGGTATTTGTACCCCTCTTTTGGGGTGTTGGTACTCTTATAGTGATGAAGATGTATAGTGGAACCATTGGATATATTTTTAATGATATGGACATCTTGAAACATGATGATGTATGGTCATATTTGTGGTTATATGGCTATTGGGATATATATGGAGGTAAATCCCATGTATGTTCCTTGATATGTTGAAGAATACTTTGAAACTCTTGTAGTTGGTGGTATGGTCTTTGGCATCATCATGTGTGGGGTTTTTGATATCCTAGAAATATTGAAGAATTTAAGGGTATCAGACCAAGAATTTTCAAATAATCCCATCATAGGGAGATAGTACTCATCTATCCATTTCCGTTGATATGTGGATCATCTTCTAACTCCTTACGGTTGAAGAGATATGAATTTTTGAAGTTGGGGTACCCCACCTTTTTGGGTGAGCTGACCAAACAAAAGAGAATTTAATTATTTGTAATTTTGAATTGCATGTCAGCGCAAGGTAATAATTTTTATTCACAACCTATATAAATATAATATCAAACATTTCATTTTTTCATCATCAATTCTCTTAGATATTTCGCAACCCTTGGAGAACAGTCCAAAATTTTGTGACAGAAACATTTATGGGCATCTTCACTAAAATTGGCATAACTTTCTCATATGAAATAGTAATTACAAAATTATTGGCTTGTTAGAAATATTGTTAGGAGGGATATGTGATGACATGATATAGAGTTTATTTTGGTTTTTCTATTTTTTCTTCATTTTGTGATATTCAATAAGGTATGGTTCCTGCTTCATAGTTTCTTTTGTAATAGCACATGTCTCTCATGGATAAAGTTCATCTTTGATCTTAGTATGTGAGGCTATATATTGCTATATATGTTTGAATTAATTAAATATGTTATGGAGACTATGGTGATGGTTATCTTGGCATATATCTTGATGTTATCTTGATATAGATCATGATGATTTTCTTGAATGTTGTTGGCATAAATCTTGGTGTTTATCTTGATTGTTGTATAAGTGTAGTATTGAATGAAAAGTTGAAATGTAAGTATTAGATATTATGAGTTATTTATTTGATCAACCTAAATGTTTTCTTTGAAAACCAATTTTACAAGTGTTGATCATTGTGTCTTTTACCTAGGTGGAGTTGGATTGTTATTGATTGTTAATGACAACCTTTGACAGTATTGTAAGTGTCTATTTGTTTGATATTTATTTGATTTGTTGACAAGATTTGAGTAGAGTGAAAATTAATTTTCTGTCTAAGAGTTTATGAGATTGATTGAGTGTGACATAGTTGGTTAAGTCTTTTATCTTCTTGGATGAGGTTATTTGGTTGAGGTATATCATGTTTAACTGTCAAGTATTCCTTGATTGTGATTGAGGTTAGTTGTGGTGTCATTGAGTTGAGTGTGTTTAGACAAAGTTTGGTCGGCAGTATGTGAAGTCTCTTGGTTGCTCAAATGTGTCTCTTACTTGGCCAAGTAAAAAGGGTCGGTTGACTTTCATAGCACTTGATTAGGTTAAAAAAAGTATATGATTGATTTTCCACATGTACATAAGCATCTTGGTACAGTTGAGAAAGATTTTCACAAGTTTCCTTATGTGCAATTGGTTTGACTCGAATTGGCTGTGTTGTATGAGTAGTTGGTTTGACCTAGATGAACTGATTTTGGTGTGCAAACTCATATTGATTGAGTTGCTTGATGTGAGAAACAGATTGTTTGGTACAAATTGATTGGAAAGGTTGATTATATAGGTTGACGAGCAGTGTGATACAGTGGATAGTGATCAGTTGACTAGTAGTGATCAGATGATGAGCAGTGGTTAGTAGTGGTAGTGGTTGTGCAGTATGGTATAGTTTGTGCAATGTGGTACAGGTTGAGATGTGTGGTACAGGTTTTGTAGTGTCGTACAAGTTGAGCAATGTGGTACAGGTTTTGTAGTGTGGTATAGGTTTTGTAGTGTGCTACATGTTGAGTAGTGTGGTACATGTTGTGTAGTGTGGTACAGATTGTGCAGTGCCATATAGATGTTGATTACCAGCTCCATGAGATTAGTACGGTTGTGGTTCAATAGTTTATATCTTCCTATCAAGGTGGCGGGACGAGGCAAGGAAAGGAGGTCGTATCCTCCTTCCGGTTATTGTCGTAAAACTAGGGAGTGGTAGCTTCCTTCAGGTTGAAGCCTATAAATTAGGTGGTTGTAGCCTCCTTCTAGTTGAAGCTGGAAAATTGAAGTCTTTGTAATAAGGGTGTTTTTTCCTCCTTCCAGTTATTTCTGGAAAACTATTTTAAAAACGATTTCGTGGTTTTTCCCCCAGGACTTAGGTTTCCACGTGAAAATATTGTGTACTATGTTGCTATGCTTTCTATATGATGATGATAACAATGTTGATGATGATATAATGATAATGTGATAATACGTAATATTGAATAAGTTGTTGATTGTTAAAGTTGAAAAATTAATAAAATATGCACGAACATATTCACCCCCCCTCTCTATGTGCCTGCTGTGTCCAACATCATAACCCTGCATACTCATCACTGTAGACAATGGAGTAATGGGTGGTTAGAAGAGAAAATCAGCTGCAGAATTATCTTTTCCTTTCGGATACTTAATTACCAACTGAAATTGTTGCAGGTAATTAATCCACTTGAGTTGTCGGGTTGTCTCTAGTTTCAACTGGGATGGAGCGAACTACAAAGGGTTATCATCAGTGAGGATGACCATTTCCTTGCCAAGAATGTAGTGTCTCCATTGCTTAAGATTTTCATACATTGAAAAACTTCAAACATTGTAGTTGAAAGTTTCAGAATGAAACATGACTGGGTGACCTAACTGAGTGATCACTGCACCAAGAGCATAGCCCGATGCATCTGTCTCAATATCAAAGGGCTAATGTAAATTAGGTAACACAAGTACGGGTGCAGTACAAAGCTTGTTTTTGAGTTTTTCAAAAGCTTGTTGTTGTTTTGGTTTCCATTTGAAGACATTTTTCCCATTTCCCTTAGTCAACTGATTCAAATTCCATGTGATGTGACTAAACCCAAGTATGAAACATCGATGGAAATTCTCCAAATGAAGAAAAGTTCTTAGTTAATGAATTTTTTGAGGAATGTGCCAATATTTGAGGATCTATACTTTTTTTGGGTCGACATGAATTCCTGGATAGTCAATTACATACCCAAACTATTTGATGTTGATCATAGAAAATGAGCACTTGTCCATGTTCATATATAGTTGATGTTTCCAGATAGTGTCGAAGACTTGCTGAATTTGTCTGACATGTTCTTCCCATGATAGACTAAAAATCAAAATATAGTTGAGATAGACAATGACACACTTGTTGATGAAAGGTCATAGAAGGTTGTCCATATATATCATGAAGGTTGTAGGTGCATTGGTTAAGACTAAAGGCATGAATAGCCATTCAAACAATCCTTCCTTCATCTTGAAAGTAGTTTTCCATACATCGATGGACTTGATCGAAATTTTATGATATCCCGACTTAAGGTTTATTTTCATAAATAACTTAGCACCTTTCAGACTGTCGATGAGTTCATCTATCTGTGGAAGAGGGTATTTGTTCTTTACCAAAATATTTTTGAGAACCCTATTGTTGATACACATGTGCCAAGTCTCGTATTTATTTGGAACTGGGACGACTAGACTTCCACAAGGAGAGGATCCGGGGCGGATATGACCCTTGTCGATCAAATCCTATATTTTCTTGCAAATCTCTTTCTTCTCGAGAATGGATCTTCTGTAAACAAATGCGTTAGGTAATGAAGAACCATGCACAAGTTCAATGGAATCTTTTACCTAACAATGCATAGGTACTCCATTGGACTCTTGAAATACATTTTGGTATTCCTCAAGAATGTTTTCAATCTGTTGTTGTTGTTAAGAGTTGTGTTGGTCGACGAGTCGACTCGTTACTACAGTCTTTCTGGAATGTTGAGGCTTTATCATAATTGATTACGGACTTCTGGGCACGGTTGATAATATTATTTGTTTGTTTGGTAGTTATCATAGAAACCTTTAATGTGGGTTGTCTCTCTAGTATGTCGTACCATTGATTCTAAATTTTGACAATCACATTTTGAGGCCATGACTGATATGTACCTTTTCGATCTTACAAGTAAGGTTTCCCAAACAAGGCTTCTGCTATGGAAAGTGGTGCCACATCACATAGTACTTCATCTTCAAAAGGATTAATGAAGCAGGTGAGTCTGCATTGGTGTGTGATTCATAGTTTCTTCCCATCTTTCATCCAACCCATATTGTAAGGCTAAGTATGTGGAGTGGTGACAAGACCAAGTTTCTTCACAATATATTTAGAATAAATTCTTTCTGGCTACTATTATCCACAATCAGATGTAATGGATTTTGTTGAACCCATATCCATGTATGGAATAGGAATTATTATTCCTCCTCGTCGACAAAATTCAAGCCTATCGGAGTGGTTGAGGTTGAAACCAAGAGGGTTTCTGCATATGGATCAAATTCTACTAGGGTTCTGTCAGACAAGTCATAGGTTGACAATTTTTCCTAAAATGTATTTCGATCTTTTCATTCTGACGTATCATGCCATGCTGAATTGTGATAATCACACCATTTTCCAGTAGGGTCTCGTTTTCTACAATTCCTCTTGTATTTCTAAAAGTTCTTCTTTTGATGATCAGGATTGGGCGGAGTCAAATGAGAAGGGTTCTTCGACTTGTCGTAGTCGACCAATGACTTCTTGTCATATGTTCGACCTGTTGGATTTTTCTTGAAAATTCCTTTTCCTTTTTGTTTATCTTCAATCTTGCTAGTGTAATGAAATGCATCTGCAACCGTACTAACAGTTAGAAACTCCATCTCTTGATGAATGTACGGGGATAAACTTGATGTACTTCAGGAAAATCAACTTTTATTCTTCTTGGATGCCAAGTATAGCCATGAGTCAATAAAAATCATTGGTATAACTCTGTACGGACTATTATTTCCATTTCCTTAGCTTTTTCCACTTCTTGTACTGCTGCTCAATATACTTCGGTGAGTAGAACTCCTTTTGTACATATTTGACAAACTTTACCCATGTGTCAATGGGTTCGCATTCCTTTTACATCTTTATCGATAAATTTTCCCACTAGTAGTGTATGAAGGTTGACATCTTCAAGGATGCAATGGCGATCTTTTCTGCTTTGCATAGTTGATTCACAGCGTAGTATGATTCTAGTTGCTGTACCCAATTATTGAATATTTCTGCATCAATCTTACCTTCAAGATTTGGTATGTCCAAATTCATTTTCACTTTAAAGGGGTTGATTTTATCAGAGTGAGGCCATGTTGAGGATTCCCCAGAATTCAAAGTGAATCGCATGATAATCTCCCTGAACTGGGTGAACATTTTAGTCCACTGGAGAAACAGTGATTTTTCTATGAGTTGTTCTATCTCATTAGTTGCATGTCTATTTTCTGATTCTTCTCCATATTTTACGAATTCAAAGGATGTATATGCTTGTGTTGCCGAGTTTTCAAGCATGTTTGAATATGAATAATTTAAATAAATTTGATGGAAGTGTTGATATAACTTAAGCTCTGGACAAGATCAAGATCTGAAACAAATGATCTAGGTCATACCTAGGTGCATGCTGGGAACAACATTCAACTGAATGAGTTGAGCATTGTTATGGTGGAAGCTTAGAAAAAAACAAGGAAATCAGGAAATACACTATATTGACAGAAATTATGTGCACATAAAATATGCAAGAATTCGAACCAATTTACATTATTACTTCTTCTCTATTAAGCTTCGTTGATTGTTACAATAATGTACATGTTTATATAGAATTTTGAGATGTTTGGGTGACTACCCGTTACGTTCAGTTATAAGAATTTGTAACAGTTCAGAAGTTCAACCGTTGTAGATGACTGGAATATAGAGATTCAATATGTCGATGTTCGACAAGTGCTGACAAGGCATGTAAAGATGTTGTATGTCGAGTGAGAAACCTGTCTAGGTTTTTCTAGGTCAGTTGTGTCGAGGTTCGGACTTGTCGAAGTCGATGTTGAACCTGTCGAAGCAGTCGGAGTAGTCGAGTAGTCAAAGTGCTAAACTTTATCGACATTCGACAATATGCCAAATGTTGGTTGGATCATTGACAACGGTGGTCATGAATACTAATTGCAATAGTCACACTTATAGTTAGATCATTCTTTCATTGGTGGATCATTGTATATATAATTTTATTTATGCATAATTATTTTAAGCTCATATACATTACCTCAATGCAATTTTGAAATTCATATTTGGGGCTTATGACTACAACTAATATTCAACTAGACATAACCGTACTACCCTAACTTACATAATGTAACTTACCTAGCCTACATAACCTAATATAGAATTTCCTTTATTAACTTAGGTGGACTTTTAATTGGACCATGCCAAAAGATACAACTTTTCCGATTAACATGTAGGCAATTTTTGTATTAAAGGCTAAATTATTGAAAAAATATTTCATGAAAAACTTTGTTGTCTTTGAATGGCCACCCTTGCTTTCAATTCCACATTCTTGAAAAATTAAGCTAAGCTTAAAGCTAGGAATTCATCCTACTCTTGAGTTATGTCTATCTATGATAAATGAAAATGAACAAATACAACCATAGCCAAGAAATATACTAATGAAATGCAAAACCCACCACTGAATTTTTCTTTACATAATCCAAACCCAAAACATTGAAACTTTTATCCCATGGTGCTATTAGATTCTGACAGTAAGATCTTGAGACAAAATATTCTTCACATATATTGCACAAGAAAAATATAGAGAAGAATAATTTCTATTACATAATGAGTTGAAGAAAAGTATGAGAAATATTCCATTACAAAAATATTCACATTATGGGTGAATATATAATACAATCATCAAGGAATAAATTGAATACCTAAAGAGGCAGTTGATTCTATCAACCTAGACTGACTTAGGACCTAACTCAGTGTGGGAAAATCACCACTAGATCTAACTAGTGAAACTCCGGATCAGTAAAATAGTTAATAACCATTTAACCAAAGAGGGTAGGTGAAAACAGACGCCCATATTCCCTTGAATCATGCCAACTAGCACTAGAGATACTGGAAGTGATCTAACTGATGGGGATCACAGCACAACTAAACACGACTGAATCCTACTGGAGTCAACTATTTGATATTGTTGGTGACACTTCGAGTGGGTTCCTAAATTATAGGGTTTTATCCCTGGAGCACCAAAATGCATGCATATATTAGAGGAAATTTGAGGTCTAAAATGGGCCTCCTAAGGAAAATAATAAAATAATAGTTATTAATTTTGGAGGAAGAATGAAAAAACTACTTTTTTTGTTCGTATTTTCGACATATATCCCTGTGTTTTTACTCAAATTCTGAGTGGGAGAGTTTGTTGGATGTGGAATTTAATTCTGCATCCAACGAGCACCCACACTACATACTTTTGATGGACCCCTCTACACTGCATACTTTTATGACAAATATTTCAATTCAACCATTATGGTTGACTCATTTTATTGAAATTCTATTGGTTCTTGATTTCCAACTTACAAAATTTATTGTTGGTGAGTTTTCTTATAAGGCCCAGTTTAGACCCCAAATTTCCTCTAATGTAGGCACAGTAAGTGGTATATGTCTAGTAGATGTGTCCCACATGCATTGGTGAAGTGATGAAGGCCTCCTAAGCTATGGAAATAAACAAATATACTAATGTGGTCAAACAGAGGAGAAATATAAGATTAATAAAAATCCTAACACCCCCTGCAATCCTAACTTTGGAAAATTTGGGACCTGGTAACTGATACCATAGGTCACCCATTAAAATCTAAATGTAAAAGTTATTTATCCATGTAAAATGAGGAAAACCACATGGGGGAAATCCTTCCTCAAAAAATGGACATGAGATACACCAAAAATAAACTGCACCAAATCCAAGTAGGTGTGAACTTGATTATGTATGGAGGGATATTATTTTTAGGAATAAGAGGAATATGCTCAAATTGATCAGTAACATATACAACTGAATAAGAGATTGTGGGACCATGTAGAGCAAATGAGATCATTTGACAAAAGAGAAAAAGTGAGTTCTCACTTATCTTGATATTCAAATTAGGTTTAAATGAGTCTTTATGTGCTTGATACTTCGAGCCATGTGAAGTAAAACCAGCTCCAAATGAGAGGAGCAAGCATCCAAGTGAATGCAAGAGGTCTCCATTGTTTCTAGCAATGTGAGGAGATGAGCATGTGATCGAGTAGGAAGGAGGAGGAGGCCTAGGACCATGGAGAGTGAATGATTGATCTCCATAATATGATATAGCTTCCAAAATATCCAATGATTCACAAAAATTAATATCAGCAAACTCATAAAAGAGACTTGAGGTGCTTGATTTTTCACACCAAAATTGATGAGATCGATTACAAGCATAATTGAGAGGAATTGAAACTCTAAATTTGCACCAAATAAGGTGAGAGAACATCCAATAATGTGGAACAAAATTCCCAAGTGTGCCATTGAGATGACAGATGCACAATTTTCTCCTTCAAAAAAACGTTGTTTATCGGTGCAAGTGATCAAGTAGGAATTCACTGGAAGAATTGGATCTTTAAGGGTGAATGGATCACTTCCCAAATATGATATTTCTCCAATAACATCCAAAAAATCACTTCTTCTCACACCAGCAACAAGATTGGAGAGAGAGGAATCAAATTTTTCTTCAGCTCCTTGAGTAGTCACTCGCAAACTTTGCACAAAATTTAGGATAGAAGAATCACTGGAGAATGACTAAGTGGAATGGAAGAATATTTTTTTCTTCAGTAATGGAGGTTCGAATATCCTCTTCTGGAGAATATGCATGAAAAAAATATAAATCAAATTTCTCAAAAACTTCAATAGCAATAGCATAAGGAGTCTCATCAAGGATACTTTCACAAATTAGAATTGAATGAGCAACTTCGTCATCTTGAAATTTTTATTACCTACGCAAAACTAGAAAGAATATTTATGTAAGACAAACCAAAATCTTCTTCGATAATGAGCACAATATATGGTGCATCAATGGAAGTGTTTGACGGAGATTAGAATAGTATGACTAGGCTTTGTACCATATTAGATTCTGACAGGAAGATCTTGGGACATAAATAGTCTTCACATAGATTGCCCAAGAAAAATATAGAGAACAATAATTGCTATTAAACAATGAGTTGAAGAACAATACCAGAAATCTTCTATTACAATAATATTCGCATTATTGTTGTTCAGGAATAAACACCCTTATAACCTAGGGTCTGGGGTTACCAATGTACTTCTAAAACTTGTAGACAATCAGCTTTAAAGTACAGAAAGGAAATAGGAAGAAATTTTGGACTCACCCGATTACTGACGGTTGATCCAAGCTTTATCTTCTCCCGCTTTGCTTCTCTCCAAAGCTTTCAGGGATGCACCTCCTTCACCTGCAAAGAGAAAATTCTCCAAGTACAATCTTATACATGTATATATGACAGGACTTAGATAAACAACATATATAGTGCTTAATCAAATATATTCATAAACCATGATACATGAAAGAGACTCAACACAAAGTTTGAAGAAGAATTCTCTTTATTAACAATCAGTGAATGAGATAAGTGTACAACCCAACGCCTGAGACAAGGACTCCTCTGCAACCAAAGGACTATGAGTTCTACTGCTCCATGGACTTCTGAAGATATACCACCAGCATAACTTTGCTCTCCAAGATTCATTCTATTAATTCCCTCCCCAAGGCCTCTATTTATACTTTGGGAAATAGAGCAGTTTCAAAGGTTGAGGAGGTTGAGACAGTTGAGATGGTTAATCATTAAGGCCCAACTAATCTACATTAATCATGTTTTATATTTTTTAATGTCGAATGGATGTGTACGCGACTATTGATATAGGCAACCCATGTATGACACATGAGTTTCTTTAAGGGAAACCCGCGTACAGATATGTACGTAGGTTGCAATGAGAATAGTTGTGTACAATACATGGGTTGTCAACAGATATAGTCGCGTATGTATGCAAGTTTCAGTGGAGATATTTGCGTACAGCAATCAACACATAGAAAATTAAAATGGCAAGCTGGTTAAAGGGTAAATGCATCTCATGGCATGCCCATCTATAGTGTTTAGGCAAACTTCAATCCTATAGTGTCCTTTTGTGTACCAACATATGGAAAGTCAACACTCAGATGAAGAAGTGCCATTTGGGTTGATAACAGATGCCCCCTAATGTGTGAGGTCAGAGGGAAGTGATGGACTAAATACATTATAATCATTATCTTTGGAGAACTCAAAAGTCCAATGGAGCAGAGGTAGTACCTGAAACCAATACATAATAATGTCATATACAAATTCATATCTGAGGATGCTATGTTCAATATACTGGAACACTAGCTCCTTTACAATATTTGAGTACATCATATAGTACAGGTACAAGACCACGTATATTACAAAGGGGGATCAAAGCCACAATATACAATAATGATGAGTTTTCAAAGATTTGGAATCTGTGTAAATAGGTGCAACATAATCTTGCACAACTTAGTCCATATATAGGAAACTAAGGTCTTCCTAAACAATCCCAAAGAACCAGTACAATCCAAGCCATGTGAATAGATGTTATTGAAGTCGAACATGGAGCGTATGCAATAGATTTTCAATCAATAGGTGATAATCGACAACTGAAGCAAAGGAATTCACCAATAATGAGAGTGAATCCTGAGGTACAATCGTCAAAACTCTAGGTCTTCGTCGTCAGGAAGTGTTGATGCAGAACCATACTATGATAAGGAAGGAAATAGATCCTCCAAAGGATCACAAGAGTGACTAGGAACTGGGTAAAGGAAGGGAGACACAAGTAGTAACATATACGTCAATGATGGGATGAGGATATAGATCAGATACTGGGTTAAGTCCTTGAATAGTGAGCGCAACACAGAGATGACCCAAGGTAGATTTTAACTTTACAGATAGAACAACTAGACTTATCTGTCATGTGGGAGACATGATCAGATTCCCCAGGTAGAACTGACAAGAGGAGGAGTAAGAAACTCAAAGTAATAGCTGAACTGAAAGTGAACACTAAGACATGAGTGTAAAAAAAAATAGAGAGTTCTATGTTCAAGGATGACATGCTTCCACTAACTGAAAACCAAAAGAAAACTTCTTCCTTACCTTCCCTGTTGAATTTTAACGAGTCCAGGAAAGTCAACTCGAGTTTCTTTTCATTTTTTGACAAGCTTGAAGAGAAGAGGGAATAATGCTTGATAGTGTCACTGATTCGTGGATTTTATGAGCCCGAACTAGTACATGCTTAGTTGGTGTTTTCATGTTTAGAGAGTCTGAAAACTCTGAAAAAGACTCCAGGGGGGTGATTTTTTGTCCAATTTAGTCTCTTGGGGTGGGAAAAGTATAAAACATACCATAGAAGAACTCTCTTAACTTCCGTAGAAGAAAAGATGAAACCTTTTTGTACTTAGTCAGGGAGGTCTGAAAAAGGTTAAATTACCACCTACCCAATGCTCCTTCAAGAGCAGCATATAGCTTGATTTTTACGAGTGTGAAGGAAAGAAAGATCACTTGGAAAGATCCATTTGATTACAAGAAATGGGTCTTACAACAATAAAGTCGATGCTTTGTTCTTAGTGTTTAACGAGCATGACAAAGACACAAAGTACACTCAGAATCTTTTTCATGTTTAGGTCTACAGCACGAAAAAGAGAAAATTGAGCTCATACCAGGTGTTCCTTTTCCGTAAATTTAGTCCCTCAAGTTCGGAAAAGTGATAAACCTATATCTGAGAATAATCTTCTCAATTCCATAGAAAAGAGAGTGATCCTTTCTCGTATTATTCCACATGGTCTGAGAAAGAGATAACCTACCACCAATGTGGATTCCCATTCATGTATTTTTAACGAGCTTGAATGAACAAGTTAACTCGGAAGACAAGTCTATTTTTAAGGAGTTATACCTGGGCCTAAAGAAACTCCATAAGGGAGGGGAGTCCTATAAAGGGATAGCTTGTAAAAGGAGACAAAAATGAGGCTCAATTTGGCGTGAGAAATAGCTAAAAAGATTCCCATGTACCTAAGATAGCTGCAACATGAGTATCAAAAGACAAAATAGGTTCTAAATGGGGATACTCATGAGAGGAAAGCCCTATCCATGGAAGAACAATGGTAAAGACAAGGAGCTAATGGTTAAAAATAGCATAGTCCGTGGTCAGAATTTTAATTGCTAGGTTTAAGATGGAGTAGGTATAAATGCAGAATGCATGTGAAACGACAAAAAACCATCCTATATGAGCAAAAAACACCTTAAAACGATGATAAACCTGTTACAAGGCAAAAATATGTGGTATTAGTTTTATAAATTATGAACTATAGGGAAAAAACCCACTTGAAAAATAAATTTTCTATAAATAATTCAAAACTTAAATAAAAACTCACCATCTGGATTTTTAGCGATAAAAGGCAAGTTTTCACCTCTACCTTCAATTGCTTGGTGTGGACAATCCGGTGGACCATTTCCAAATCCGCAAGTGTCAAGTAATACGAAAATCCATGCTCTTCAATTTGATCTAAGCAATTATCAAAATTAAGCCCTAATTTCACGTTTTTAAACGTCCTCAAAACAACAACCCTGTGTACGTGGGTTTGCTATAGTAAAGGTCGTGTACACGCGTTCTGTATGCAGGTTTCCCGAAGGAGAGTCATGTACAGTAGGCGACATGCCTTAATAGACAGTCGTGTACACTGCGTGAGGTGAAAAAGAAGCATATAGGGTCAAAATTTTGAAATTTTATATGAAACTAAAGGTTTGCAATTACTTGTTTACCAAGTTGAAAGATGGTGCTTGAGTGGAGGGAGCGCGAACATGAAGATATGGACCAAGAAGCACTCCAAGATGCTCCCACCATGAATGTTTTACGTTCAAGTGGGTTGTTAAATTTTTTTTGTACCTCACCTATGTGGGCTAATGTCCACCTCTTAGAGTTCTTGATAAATTATTGGGATCATGACTTGGGCATGTTTGAACTTTAAGGTGAGTCCTTGGAGATTACTTTAGAGGATGTCTATTTCATTGATGGTCTATCACGACGGGGAACTCCGGTAAACTTGGATGGCACTGGTAGAGGCAGTGATCCTCTAAGTGTCCAAAAACTATATTGATATATACTGCGCACCAGGCACACGAAAGAGGGGTAGCTGCATCCCTATTGTGCACATACGTGATCTTCCTCTACAGGTATTTACAAGTACTATAGTGAGGGTTGCAGGGTCATCTTCACTTCACCTTGCAACATGGAATCGGATGAGACTAGGAGTGGATTGTATGCAGGGGGGCCCATATGACTGGTGCTCAGGAGTGATCCTGATTATGAGAAAACAACTCTCTCACTGCAAGAGAGGCAGGAGGAAGAATTTTGGATATTCTAGCATACTAGTAGCCTTCTTCTTTGAGAGAGTGTTGAGATTGAGCCCTGCAATACCCTTGCCAGTTCATTCTCCTTGTCATCCTAGGCTGAGTAGATGGGGAGATATCTTCCTCCACCAGGGAGGTGGTGGCTCAGTGCAGACTGTCTATGATGACGACTTCTACTTTTGGTGGGAGCAATAGTTGCTAGCACTGGAGCAGTTTCCATATGCTATAATGGACTTTTGTGGTGATCTAGACCTCGTCCTCCCTCTAGGAGGAGCATGGGGAGAGTTAGGTAATTTTTTATTTTCATATTTTCAAATTTTTATGAATTTTAAAATATAAATATATATACATTTGTATAAGAGTTCTAATCCTTTTAAAATGTCAAAATGCAGATATTGGACCAGTCCGTCCTAAAGGGCATCCATGCATGTATGTGCGTCCTGTCTTGGGAGAAGACTAGGGCCTGATTAGGGTTCTGGAGGGGAAGCTGGCCAGGATTACCCAGAGAGTACCCACCTTACATATTGAGCACATCCCAACCATCATCCAGGAGTTCATGATTGGTGTACCACCTGTCTGGATACACCTTCTAAGGCAGGTAGCCAGAGAAGTATTGGTATACATAGATGTTGTTGAGGCTGCTGAAGCCGAGGAGGCTAAAGAAGCCAGAGTACAGGGTGACTGGGGGGACCAGGGTGGTCTAGCTTAGATCTAGGAGAATTTGATGGACTTTGATCCATATTTTGTATATTTTTTGTATATTATACAGTTATGACTGGATCTGAGGATCAGAGACTTGACCTATCTATATGAACATATATTCACATATATATATTTTTGCCAGTTTACTTACAAATGTTTTTTATGTGTTTGTTTTATACATTTATGGAAAATGTGTTAAATGCCAATCCAAGATGTAATTAGCCTATGCATCAGTTAATGAATTTTGATTCCTTGGAATATGATTGAATGTAATGAACTCAAGATTTCTTTCAAATAACCTAACTTGCATAAAATGACGCAATAGAATAGGGTTCTGCACCTGATAAGACCGATTGAGCTGGGAAACAACCAGTTGAGAGTCTAGTCGGACTTCCAACTGAGTGATACCATGTGACAAAGCATCTCGTAGAAGCTCAATGATGTCCCTATATTCAGCCACATTATTGGAAGAAGGACCTAAGCAAGTGCCTCCTGAGGCAACTAGCTGTCTTGAGGGCGAATAAATAACCCATGCAGCTGAAGCTAAATTACAAGTGCGGCGATTGGTGCCATCAGCAAAAACTAGGAACCTCTAGGAAGACATCTAAAACAACCAACAGATGGTATAAAAACCATAAATTGATGAACTAGTGTACATAAAAATACATACAGTAAAATACAAGAAAAAGTGCTAAGCCTAAGCATAGTACTTTTTCAAGTAGAGCCCATTTCTAGGCTCAACTAGCTTGTTCCCATCGAAATCTATCAATTCATATGCGCCTTTCTTTAACACTTTCGACACGATATAAGGTCCTAACCACATAGACCTAAACTTTCCTGCCCCCAGGGGTTCCTTGTCTTGGTCCCAGAGCAAAACAAGTTCCTCCTCAGAGAAAATTCGAGGCTTGACTGATTTATCATATTGGATTTTGACCCTATTTTTATGAGCTTGGTTTGCTGTCAACGCATCTCTATGCTATTCATCAAGGTGTTCTAAATGTAATAGATGATCTTCAATCTTATTCATATCTGGTAACAAATGAATAACAATTTTTAAAGATGATATTTCACATTCAATTAGGGTAACAGCTTCCACTCCATGGACGAGTTGGAAGGGGGAGAAACCTGTAGTAGTTTTTACATTAGTTTGATACGCCCAAAGAGTAGGGTACAACATGATATGCCAGTTTGAACAGGATACATTAATAGTATGTTTGAGGATAGTTTTCAAAGTTTTATTAACAGCCTCGACTTGACCATTGGCTTGAGGATAGAACAAGGATGAATGTTCTTATCTAAATCCTAGCATAGTGGTCAGTTCCGTCATCATGCTATTTTGAAAATGATTGCCATGGTCAGTGAAAATCACCTTGGGTATACCAAATCGTGCTATAATTTGATTGAACATGAAGAAATTTGCAGTTTCCCCGTCAGCTTTAAAGGTGGGCATTGCCTCTGCCCATTTTGTAAAATAGTCCACAGCGATAATGATATATTTGTGCCCCCCAGCTGAGGCTGGGTTACACGTCACGTAATCAATCCCCCAATTCATGAAGGGGCCCACTGAGACGATGGGAAATAATGGAGCGGAATGTGACCGCATTTTTCTGGTATAAAGTTGGCAAGGATGACAGTGCTTCACCGCTTCCACACAATCTTTAAAGATTATGGGCCAGAAATAACTAGCACGTAATATCTTTTGGGTTGTTGCTAACCCAAATAAATGACCCCCACACGCTCCACTATGGGCATCATTTAGGAAAATATCCAATTCCTCGTGGGTTAGACATTGAAGCAAAACATAATCTACCCCCCTACGATATAAAGTATCTCCTATGATGAGGTAGTTCTTGGCATGTAGGTGTAGTTTGCGTCATTATTCCTGTGAGAAAGCTGCAGGATACTTCGAAGTCTAGAGATAGATAAGTATATCTCCATACCAGGGATCAGATGTGGAAATCAAAAAGATGTGCCCATCTGGGAATGAGTCTTCTTCAATAGCTACATCTTCATCTACTGGAAATTCTGCAATAAGCTCAGCAGAAACTAAGGATTTTTTGGATTTGGCGGACTGAAAATCAAAATCAAACTATTGGAGAATGACTATCCATTTGTTGAATTTGCCTCCAACTATCCATCGGGACAAAAAATATTGAAAAGGATTGACATCTGCCACTACCGTTGCAGTTCTTAGTAAGATGTAGTGACATAACCTCTAAACAGCATAAACAACTGCTAAGGACAACTTCTCGACATGGGAGTACCTTAGTTCAGGTCCGGCTAAAGCACGACTAAGATAGTAAATGACATGCTCTTGGAGCTTATCATCCTCCTAGACTAGGACTACCCCTATGGTTGACTCAGATGCGGCAAGATACAATATAAAATCCCTAGAGTAATCTGGCGGACACAATAATGGTGCCGACAACAAAGCTTTTTTCAATGCCTCGAATGTGAGTTGTGCAGTTTCATCTCATACAAATGGGGTGTCCTATTTTAACAGGCGCATGAAACCCTTAGTAATCTTGGCATAGTTTACAATGAAACGTCAAAGGAAATTGGATTTTCCATATAGTCTCTGAAGCTTCCTAATAGAATGAGGAGGAGGTAGATTTACAATGGCGTCAACTTTTAACGGATCCACCTGAATGCCTCTATTAGAAACAATGAATCCGAGCAGTCTCCCTGACTCGACACAGAAAACACACTTGTGGGGATTTAAGTGAATTTTATAGTATCTGCATCATTCAAATATCAAACGCAAGTGATCTGGATGGTCAATCCTCTTATGAGAATGTGCAGGGAGATCATCAAGGTAGGGTTCGACAATGGCTTTAATATCATGAAAGGAAAAATTCATTGCCCGCTGAAAGGTTGCCCCAACATTTTTCAATCCAAAGGGAATTTTTTTGTACGTGAAGGTACCCCAAGGACAAATGAAAGAATTTTTATGTTGGTCTTCTAGTTTTATTTGAATTTGATTATATCCAGAGAAACCATCCATAAACGAAAATACTTCTCTTCCCGTGCAAGCATCAATAATTTGGTCTATAAATGGAGTGGGATAGTTGTCCTTAGGATAGGCTTTGTTTAAATCTATGAAATCGGTACAGACACGTATGGTCCCTTGTTTCTTATCAACAGGAACAGGGTTGGATACCCATTCCGTCAAAGCTATGGGATAAATAAAACCGGCTTTCAACAGTTTTTCCACTTCAGCCTTCATTGTCGCCGCTTTACGCAGGTTAACAGGTCTCAACTTTTGCTGAACATGTTTAGCGTCAAGGTATGTTTGGATCTCGTGCTTGACTATAGATGGATCAATGCCTGACATCTCCTCATATGACTAGGAAAAAACATCACAGAATTCATTAAACAAGGCAGTATAGATGGCAATCTCCTCAAGAGAGCAGTTTGCGCCGATATGTATATTTTCCACAACGTCAGGATTTACAGAGATGTTGATAGGGATGGTAGTAGAAATATTTGCCATATTCCCCTCAACAAACATTCCTTCCCTAGGTAAGGGATTAATGGGTGTATCAACATCATCTGTCAGTCTCACATGAAACTCTTGATTCTCTATCCTGCTTAGCTCTGGAAGAAAATAGGATTGATGATGAAGATATTCACAGATCTTATCTCGTCTGCACATGGCTTCTAGAATGGCTTCATCAAAAGGTAAAACCATATCTAAACAATCTGTCGAATGCAAAGAGTTTTCTGCCCAAGTAGGCAAATAGACTTCTTCCTGTTGGAATATATTAAACCCACTCATAACTTAGGATAAAATAATTAATCATTATTTGATTAATTATTCACCCACTAGCTTAATTAGTTGGCATCCACTTGCACCTTAAAGTAAATACATGCCATCTATATCCTAGGAATGATTTATTTCTAATTCTAGGTTGATCTTGACCACCTTTTGACCATCCAGAATTCGTATACAAGACTTTACAGCAGATTCTGCTTTATTCTGCTTTTTCTACTTTTCCTGCTTTTCTATGGATAAGATAAAAGCTAGTCAACTAGGAAACTGGGAGCTTTTGTTTCCAACCCATCCTCCATTAGTTTTTCTCCATATTCTAGGATTAGCATTTTTTTTCCATCTCCTTGACAACTCACTCATTTTTTTTCCAACTCGTGAGGTCCTTGATAGATTTGGGAAGTGCTTTAGCCACATATGGGGGTTTGATATATTTTGTTAATTCAGCCTTTTTGAGCTTTATGAGTTGTTTCCATACAATTCAATTTTCCTATGAGGGATGTACTATTTATGTACACTATTATTCATCATTATTCAATGGAATAATACACACAAATATTCATCTCTTCATTCATGTGATTCAGTCTCTTTTCTTCTCTCTATTTTTCCTGTGTATGCTTGTGAGAATTCTTAGTAGAAAGATCTATTTCCTGTGCTTCTTATTAGCATAATTGCACATAGAATTGATCTATTATTTCTACATGGTATCAAAGATACAAGTTTGATCAATTTCTACAGAGTTGAGGAGCACTTCCAGTCTCCTATCCCTCTTTGAAGAAGAGCTTGTCTAGCTTACAAGATTTTCTCCTAGTTTGTTTTGTAGGTTGCATAGATTTTATTCTTGACCACATCAATTCAGCAATATGGATTACTCATCAGCTATAATTCTTACTTCCTTTAACTACCACGAATGGAAATCCAAAATCTCCATTCTATTGCGCAATAGAGGATTATAAAGAGTTACACTAGCTTTGGAGAATGAGCCCAATGCTGTGATTGAGAAAGCTAAGTGGCATAATAGGTTGGATGAAGTCTATGGATTTCTTTGCCTCTCTATTTCTCCTGATATACTCTTTGATAGAGATGGTTTGACCACTCCAAACCAAGTATGGACTCAATTTGAGTCTCTCTTTGGAGTTCAAGATGAGCTAAGAGTGCATCAATTGGAGATTGAGTTATTCTCACTTAGTCCAAGAAATTTTGAATCTCTTGAGGGTTTCTTTACCAAGTTCAAGTCACTTGTTCTAATTCTCAAGCAATGTGGGATTGAGAGATCATATTATCAATTAATCCTTTCCATTCTTTCAAAATTGGGTCCTGATTACTCAGTTTGTGTGTCTACTTTTCATGCAACTAGGCTTGTTGTTCCTAAGTGGAAAATGCCTTCTTTAAATTCTTTTCTTGATTCACTAATAAAGAAGCAAGATAAATTGATCCATATGGGTGTCCTTAATTCTTAAAAGGGAAATTATCATGCTCTCTTGGTTCAAGGAAGCAATAAATTCAAATCAAAAGAGAAGCAAATTGTGAAGAAGCCAAAGTCAGAAATTGAAGATGAAGATTCATATGAAGATTTAATGAAGAAAGTTAAGAAGAAAGGGAAAACATCCAAGTGTTATTATTGCAGAAAGGGTTTTCATTCAGAGAATAAGAGTTTCAATAATAATATGGACATCATGTCTCATCTTCTTGAGAAGCACAAGATCGAAGTTCTAGATGAACTAGAGAAGCCTGATGGTTCCTCAGAACAATGTCATACTACATAGTTCCAAGGTGATATAACTTATGCTTTGAGTGCCAGAGTTCTCTCCTTTTCTCATATATCTGATATAGATTTATTCTCTGATATATCAGAATCAGAAATATCAGAACCTTTCTTTGATTATCCTCCTCTCAGTCTACTAGATTCATCTCCCAAAAACTGTGATTTTTCACTAGATATTGACTTACCTTTGAGCAGCTCTTCCTCACAAGCTTGTATATCTGATTTAGAAGATTGTTTGTAGGCTGATATGCATGTCATGACACATATAATACCACCATCCATACCATCTACCATACCTCTGAATAATCCAAAGAGTATACAAATCCCAATATCACTAGTTGATTCCTCATTGGTCTCTTATGCAGTGATATTTATCTTACATGGTTTGAAGTCTTTCCTATCTTTCATTGGCTGGTTATCCATGTCCTTAGTAATATTTGGGCTAATATTAAACATGTTTTGATCTATTCTAAACACTTATGGTTCATATCTTAAGCCCATCCATCATTCAGATTTTTACACCTATCAGTTTTCCCCAGTTGTTCATAATTTTCCTAGTCTAGCCCTATATCCTCATGGAGCCACTGAAGCATTTTTCTTTACTGTTCCATATGATAATGTTTATGATATACTAGATTTTTATCATCCTCATATCAGATCTATACAGGTGCTACAGCATATTGGAAGATTGACATGTGATTCACATAACAATTTTGCAACTATTCAGGGAATTGGGTGTGAAATAAATTGTCTTAACTTTTGTACTATTTGGGAAGGAGTATGCACAGATCTATTTTCCATTTCAGATTATGTTTGCAGATCAGAGTTTGAAAGCAGAAATAATAATTCAGATAATGCTCCTGCTTCATTAGATGATGAGATACAAGGAGTCTCTCCTCGTCCTTCTTGCAGGTTCTACACTCTAGCAGAGTACATGATTTCTTCAACAAGTCTTCCATCCAGAAGTAGTTCACTCAGCTGATTCAAGTGAAGATAAGGATATTTTGAAGACATATTATTTCAAAATTTTGTGCCCTGTCCTTTCTTGAGGGAGGATTTTCCCCATGTGGTTTTGCCTCTTTCCTCACTTTTTTGGACATAATAATTGTTAAAGGGTGACCATAGCCTTGTTGTTGGGCCCTATATGCATCTATATTTTTTGTCATACCATCACAAAGTCAAACTTATAGGGGGGTGTTGGAATATATTAAACCCACTCATAACTTAGGATAAAGTAATTAATCATTATTTCATTAATTATTCACCCACTAGCTTAATTAGTTGGCATCCACTTGCACCTTAAAGTCAATACTTGCCATATATATCCTAGGAATGATTTATTTCTAATTCTGGGTTGATCTTGACCACCTTTTGACCATCCAGAATTAGTATACAGGACTTTACAACAGATTCTGCTTTATTATGCTTTTTCTACTTTTCCTGCTTTTCTATGGATAAGATAAAAGCTAGTCAACTAGGAAACTGGGAGCTTTTGTTTCCAACCCATCCTCCATTAGTTTTTCTCCATCTTCTAGGATTAGCATGTTTTTTCCATCTCCTTGAAAACTCACTCATGCTTTTTCCAATTCATGAGGTCCTTGATAGATTTGGGAAGTGCTTTAGCCACATATGGGGGTTTGCTATATTTTGTTAAGTCAGCCTTTTTTAGCTTTATGAGTTGTTTCCATACAATTAAATTTTCCTAGGAGGGATGCACTATTTATGTACACTATTATTCATCATTATTCAATGGAAGGATACACACCAATATTCATCTCTTCATTCATGTGATTCAGTCTCCTTTCTTCTCTCTATTTTTCCTATGTATGCTTGTGAGAATTCTTAGTAGCAAGATCTATTTCCTATGCTTCTTATTAGCATCATTGCACATAGCATTGATCTATTATTTCTACAATTCCAATTCCTCTGAGACTGAGAGTGGAATTGGAATGGGATCAACAGTGGTTTGTGTGATAGCTTGATAAGCTACTTCCACTACCGATAAGGGCACTTCAGGTTCATGGTGGGAAGGGAGAACCCAAGGATCAGTCCTATCAACAACCGTGGCTATGGACTTCCCCACACTAGTAGAACCTATATAGTTAATCAGAACTGGAAGATCAAATGTGCCCATCAATGATGCATACATTACAGCCCCTAAGCTCTGTGCACTAGGTTTGACCTGATCAACCAATGGCACAATGGACTCATTATATTCCATATGGCCTTTTCGAGTAAAATTGAGTTGGTCAACAGTAACCAACTTCCCTTCATGTGGAAACACTACCACCCAAAAGATGGTCGATGCAATAGAAGACATGGAATAAGTCCAGCTTCTTCCCAAGAGAAAATTATAGTCCAAAGGTGCATCAATCACCTCCACCTCAACAGACACCGCTTTCCCTGCCAGCTTAATTTCAAAAGCCGGTAGGATACCATGCAAATGAAATGACCTTTCGTCGAAAGCAGTAAGCAGGGTGTTTGACAGGACTAGCTCTAGGGATCCAAGAGCTTTCCAACATGACAAGGACATAACACATCTAGAAGCACCCTCGTCGACAACTACCCTTCTAATGGTCTTTCCACAATGGATGACATCTATTGATAAGGCTACATAGTAAGGTAGGCAAATTTTGACATCGAACAAGTGAAATTTTGCCATGAGACTCGATGAGTCCATGCTGCCTAAGGCTGCTAAGAGTGCATCCCGTTGAGCGCGACAACTTTGTAATGCCTCTAAAGCCAACATTGCACAAGGTGTCTTGGCTAAGTATCCAACCACAGAGTAGTTGGATGCATCCCTAGCATTAGGATTATGCAAGGTCTTCTTAAAGACACCTTTCGGTATCCTAGGCATAATTTCAGTAGGTTTCTCGATCGTGAGAGGGTTAGAAGTTTCACCTATAGACTTACCCTTCTCAGAGGTCTCTTTTTCATAGTTCTTATTCCTGGTCTGTAGCAAAGGTCAATATCGATCCATGTTGATATAATTGGGGTCAGGGGAATTTGGGGTGCCCCCTACTCCATTCGAAGCTGAAGCAGAATCCTGTCCTTGGGGAAAAGGATCCTTTAGGACAGCCGGTTGTTGAGCTTTTAACATCTTCTGGGCTTGTTGCATGGGAATTTCACATGGGTAATGTGATCTTCATGGCACAACTTGCATGGGAATTTCACCTTTTTCTTTTCTTTCTTGCCCCCATCAGCATTATTTGTGGGTTTCTGCTTGTTTTGATTTCCCTCCCCTTTCTTTCCTCTCTTCTTTTTCGCACCGGGCTGCTAATTTCCCGTCTGAGAGGTCTGTGTAAAAACATTTTCATTTTGGGGTGAGGGGGTAGCCTTTTCTACCTCCTCCGTAGAATGTTTGATGGATAGCTGATGGAGCTGTTTGGCCAAAGATTCTATAGTGGGAGAATTAACGAAACCAACCACACCATCGGCATGGGGTCCAGGCTTATGTTTCTCTGCATCGTGTGTTGGCCTCGGTGCCTCAGGGATAATCTCATATAAGATCCCAGACTGAGAATATATCAAATCTAGTTGCTGGGCCCTGAGGATAGCTTCTTCCTCAATCGTCACTCCTGAAGTAGATATGTCCTTAGATATATAGGGAAATAGGGATTTAAGGAACCATTCTAGTAAGAACTTAGGAGGAACAATGACTTTAATAAGGCTCTTTCCCCTCCTCCATTCTTGGATGTGATCCGAGATATAGGTATCCTTGTTCCGCCGGAAGGTAGATAACAAGTCCACTCCGAAATCATACCGGACAGGAAGCTGAAAGTGGCTAAGGAATGCATTAGCCAAGTCCCAAAAACTACTAAACGCAGCAGAAGGCAACTCAATGTACCATTTTGCTGCAGTACTCGTCAATGTTCTTTGGAATAGCCTCAACTGAGCTGAATATTCATTTAGTGAGTTGGAAGAGCACCATAAATGAAAAGTGGTGGCATGAGCCCCAGGATCTTCACCAAATTTTCCTTTGAATTTTGGGATGTCCGAGAGCAACTTCGTGGGTATAGGCGGCCAAGAGGGATCATGCCTCATTAGTTCATTCATCATTTTAGAAAAATATAGCAAGTTTAACGTTAGCAGGAAAGGAAGCTTAGGTCGAACCGGAGCACTAAAAGTACCAGTTTGGGGATTAGAGGGACTTGGCCCCAAATTCCCATATGTAAAGGTGGGGTTTCCTTTGAATTTTGGGATGTCCGAGAGCAACTTCATGGGTATAGGTGGCCAAGAGGGATCATGCCTCATCGCTTCATTCATCATTTTAGAAAAATATAGGAATTTTAATGTTAGCAGGAAAGGAAGCTTCGGTCGAACCGGAGCACTAAAAGTACCAGATTGGGGATTAGAGGGACTTGCCCCCAAATTCCCATATGTAAAGGTGGGGTTTCCCCCTGCCGTCGGTTGTGAAGTGGATGGGTTAATTTGAAACAGATTCCATCTGTAAGCCATAGGATTGTTGGTGTGAGGTGCAGTATAAGAGGTTCTAGCTGCCCAGTCGAAATTGGGGTTTGAAAAATAGGAGCAAGTATCCCTCCGCTAAAAAGAGAAAAGGGAGAGCTCATGAGCGGAGCAGAGACCGGGGTTTGGAAACCTTGACCATGAGGGTTAGTGTTCCCAAAATGTAGCCCTACATAAGAGGTTGGTGGGCCTACGTATGGAGTGGATGGGGGTATGTGCCCCCCATTCCAAGGAAATCCTTGGACAAAATCCAAGGATCCTATAGGACCACTCTCGGCAGCGTGTGTGAAGGAGGTTGGAACTGTAGGTACACTAGGAATCCCAGTGACCATACCACTAGAAACACCTGCTAGGCTTGTGGGAACCGACAGTTGGACCACTTGACTCGCTGGTGTTAATGGCGCAGTAGGTATGCTTGATCTAGGGGTACTTACCGGGGGAGGTAGCACCCTTTCGACCGGGATGGCTGAGGTGAAAATGAAAGAAATTTCTCATGCGCTAGACATTATTCTGCCCATAGGGACACCAATCACAGGTGGATCAAAAGGACGAACCTGAACGATCACAAGATCATTTAAATCAGTCAGAGGTGTATTCAAATTCCTTGCAAACTCATCAGCCTCCAAGTCTTCTATCTTAACTATGTTCAAATTAAGACGGTTTTCCCTAAGTTCTGGTTCACCCGAAACTTCACTAACTCCTATCAGTTCAAATGAACCATCTGTTTCCAATCTCCTCCTTTGAGGGGGAGCTGGAGGTTCCAATGTGATAAGAGGAGGAAGGTTTTGTAACCTTCATGACCTTCTGATAGGTTGGTCCTCCACAATTGTAAATTTGATAATTCAAACCCTAAGGTTGGCTAAACACAGACAAGCCATGGATCAATCACTACAAAAAATCCTAAAGTCTCAACAGTCAGTAAGGGTAAAAGATATGCTTTCCCAAAGAAAGCCGAAAGACAGTTGCTTGGCGTCCTTGAAGAGGTTCTTAGGCATAAGAAGAGGAATCACCCACCGCCCTCCTACACTTTCAACAAGGGTTACCTTCCAAGCCCACCCAAGGTGAACTAGAAATAGCCTTCTAGTTTACCGATGTATGAACCCTAGATGTAAAGAGACTAGAGGATACCTTAACTATACCAACAGTCTGGGGGGACAGTCGCAAGCCTGATTTGTACACATGGGTAGGGTAGCTGAGCCTGAAACTCTGTCTAGGACAGAATCCCTAGATGCATAAAAACCCTGGTTTATGTTTCGACAAGGAATCGAAGGGTTTTCTCCTCATTCTAATGCCTCCACGCGGCCTCGTGCTTGACTCCCTTTTGAGAGGAGCTTCCCCTATACTATCGATAAAGAGAAGGATTTACTTATCGATTAGCCCACTATGTCTAAATTTAAATACTTATGGGGAGTTTACACTTCCTATCCCACAAGTCTAGCCTAAGCTAGTAGGTGTATGGCCCTAAAAAAACAAAAATTACTAATAAATTTTAATTATTGCGTTCATTTTAAGGGCTATTTTTTACTCAGAAGGAAAGTGGAGTGAAAGACTATGATGTTTTTGACTTGATAAGAAATGTAAAAACAATAGGTATATACTTCCAAAGAAAATTATCACTACTTAAAAAACAAGCTTCTCTTTTCTTTTCTTTTTTGTAAATGTAAACTGATGAAAATGCAACGAATAAAGAGAAAACTAAGACTAAATTTTTGTAATTTTTGAGATTATATTTAAAAACTGAAAACAAAACTACTGTATGCAAATCAAATGCAAAACTTTCTAATGTTTTCTTTTCACTTTCCAAATTGCTCAAAGACTACTATGCACCTAAATGCACAATACTTGAGTATGCTTGAATAAACTAACTGTATAAAATAAGCAAAATGAATTAAAGCAGATTCATAGAACCAAGGATCAACCACCTAAGGAAGACTTGGAACCCTAACTTGGGAAGGCACAATGAATAGAAATCACTGAACTCAATCAAAGGCAAGTGGAAAACCAATGCTATTCAAAAATAGAATGGAATATATAGTTTCTGGAACCTTGATCACTGATTCAGACAACTAGAACTTAAACCTATTAACCAATAGGAAAATCCACTTCAAGTTGCTAACAGAAAGACAATCCAAACAATAAGAACTCAAGGGCTTACAAGAAAGCACAAGGTATGGCTAACAAGGTCATCAAACTCATAGTGTAGTGCTCATAGTGAAGGCCACTCAGCAAGACAAAATCTATAGAAGGACAGGGACAAGAAAACCCTAACCCAAATTTTTTTTTACTCAGGCTTGTATGCGACTGTGTACAAGAGTAACCCATGTACTGTACGTGATTGTGCTATAGAGAAACCCGGGTACGCAGACCTCTGTACGCAACTATGTGTAAGAGCAACCCATGTACATGTATAAAATTTTCAAATAAAAAGAAAATTTTTAAAGGTATTCAAACACCACTATAAGTTTGAACTAAGACAAAACACCACACACTGAATCAAGGCAAAGACTGGGCACTGATCTACAGAATTAACCCACAGCAGTCTGGGCTCCCCAGTAGAGTCGTCAGTTCTTTTGTTCAGGAATAAACACCCTTGTAACCTAGGGTTTGGGGTTACCAACATTATTCTAAAACTTGCAGACAATCAGCTTTAAAGTACAGAAAGGAAATAGGAAGAAATGTTGGACTCACCCGATTACCGACGATTGATCCAAGCTTTATCTTATCTCGCTCTGCTTCTCTCCAAAGCTTTCAGGGATGCACCTCCTTCACCTGCAAAGAGAAAATTCTCCAAGTACAATATTATACATGTATATATGACAGGTTAGATAAACAACATATATAGTGCTTAATCAAATATATTCATCAACCATGATACATGAAAGAGACTCAACACAAAGTTTGAAGAAGAATTCTCTTTATTAACAATCAGTGAATGAGATAAGTGTACAACCCAATGCCTGAGACAAGGACTCCTCTGCAACCAAAGGAATCTGAGTTTTGCTGCTTGTTGAGGCCTGGAAATTTGCAGGAAACAACAGCAAGGGATTCTCCCCAATCAATGTTCCCAACTATCCCGTGACTGTTTGGTGTAGGGAATCCGTCCGGTTCGCGGTCCGGCTACCGTAGGTCAAGTAACAAAAAAAAAGGGTTTACCGGTTGCGTCCCGGTCCACCGTGCCTATTTTTGTATTTTTTGACTTAAGTTATGAGATGCACGTGCCTAATTAACAATGCAGGGTGATAAAGATGCAAAGAGTAGTCACAATGTGATGTGCAGGTTCTTACCCCTAATCTTAGAACTCACAAGCATCCAAATCACATATATGCAAGAAAATAAATACTAACTAAACTAATCTCTAGAGAGCTGGATATTAATTCATGAGTAATGCATCACTGTCCATGTGTTATGGCAAATCACAGATAGATGTTCTTATAACCAAACAGATAAACATGAATAAAAGTATATATGATAAGATAGCTCATCAACAATTAAAACTCCCATTACTCATAGTGGAAAAAACATAGTAAAGGTGTTGAAGAACATTCAGACAAGAACATAGGTTCAGAAAGTTAGAACGCTCTTACAGCTAATGAGACACAGTTGAAAACTAAATAGTTCACATTCAACATTGCTCATTTAATCACATTGATACATTCCACATAGCACTTTCTCCAACAGGCAAAATTTGTAGTCTCTGGTTTGTAAAACGAAATAGTTCCTCTTACAAGCAATAGTTTACAAGTTTTTGAGAGAGAAAAAGCCCCTCTCAGTTCTAACTTTTCAATATTTAAACTAAACAGCAGACTGCTTGGGCTGCCCCCAGAGTGTGACCTTTCTGTCCCCCAAAATGCTTCATCTCCTTATCTTTTATCTTTTCTGTGCGGGCTCATGATTTGCTGAGTAACTGACATACCCTTCAGGCTTGCTCCTTTGTCGCTATTAGCTTTGCCTTCTCATTGCTTGTCCCCCTTGTGATCCTTATACCTTCACATCGCGGTAGTCTTAACAATCTCTTGACTGCTCCTGCAATTAAATGACAACAATTATTCATTGGGACAGCATTTTTCAAGAAAATCAACTACATTACATTATCAACCAAAACGGCTAAGTAGCAGGAAAATCCATGCACTGCATCATGGTTACGAGGATTTTTAAAAGCACTGATACCACTATCTTGTCCACCTAAGGGTTCGAAGTAATCACCAATGACAGGAAATAAACACTCATCGGTGGCATAGAATTCTAACATCGGCGAGGTAGACTTATTCGCAGCCGCATAAGCGGGTCTTTAAAGGTGAAGGGCATTGCGAAAACTCTTAAGCACATTAGCGTCGGAACAGTTAAGACCTAAGCTGTGGGCGGGAAAGCTCTTGATCGGAAATCGAAAAGACATTGACTTCGGGTGCTTAGCTACTTTGGGAGCCGCAACGACGGAAGATAAAAGACTTCGGATAGGCGACATGCATCGACGGGCGGAGCGCTTTACACTTTGGGTGCTTAGCCACTTCCGGACCCACAACGGCGGAAAACAAAAATACAACAACCTCCGATCAAACATAATTTGATGCCCGATCTACAAAAAATATTAAGTGTTTAGAACAGCTTTAAATTCGGCGATAGTCAACAACCTATTTTACTTCTGAAATAGCGGCCTTTTGAAGAACAATTGATCTGATTGACTAGCAAAACCAAACTCAGAATCGGCGACCCACACAATTCTCAAAACATAAGCAGCTTCCGAAAATAGGACGATAATTAATCTTCAACAAATTGTTCAAAATTAAAAACATGACCAAAACGATTAAAAACAACGCTAAATCATGAGGAGGGGACCAAAATTCAAGAAATTTGGGGAAAACAGTTGCAGCTGCAACAATTGGCGACTACCTGGTGAACCTAGATCTCCTGACAATTCATTCCTTAAGTAACAGACTGTTTGATAATAAAACCAACATGTTGAATTCTTCTAGATTTCTGGATTTCCCAGATGGCAAATATATGCACTTTTAATCATTGAGGGTAGTCCAATTTAGGAAAATGGAAACACAGATTTCAAAGTCAAGATAACTCTTTCGAGGCTAGGAATGTGAGTTTCATTTTTACCTCTGTCTTCGGGTAGCTTCCATCTTGGACACCACAAGATCGTAACATGTGGTAAATAGAAATATTCATTTGTTCCTCATTCCCATGCCATTTTGCACCTTTTTTGTGCTTTTGGACTTTTTGTCCTTTTGAGTCCTCCTCGTGCCTTTCTTTCTGAATTTTTCATTCAGGCTCCTCTATCCATAGTGTCCTTTTGTGTGAGAGATGTATGTAATTTTCAGCTCACGGACGGAGAAGAACTTTTGGCAATTTTATACTCATATGATTTAGTACTTTGTTTTGATACATATTGCTTTCTTGGGAGTTTTGACTCTTCTTATCCTTTTGGCTTTCAATTCTTGGCATGGGATCATTTAAATATAATATACTGTTTACCTTGCTTCCTTTCCGTGGGTCTTTTGCTGTCACCCCCTAGGACATTTTTAAGTGTGAGATGCATGGAGCCTCGAAATAGTATTCCAGACCTTTTAATCATGAGCTACTTTACAGGGATTAAGCAGGACTTTAATGCGTACATAGCCATTTAGGAAAACTGCTAAACTAGAAGAAATTCTATTAGATAAAACCATAATACATAGTCTTATAATCAAGGATTTTAATTAGTCCAGAATTCTAATGCTCTCCATGCAACCAAAGCTTGCTTCTTTTTATTGAAATCAAACAAAAAATTTAAATTAAAACAAACTAAACTTCATGACTCAAATACTCAAAAGGACGGCCAAGCCAGATTATTTATATACAAGATAGAAGAAGACAAATGAAACTCAGGAAAAATAAGGCTTGAGAACCAAACCATTTACTCGTAAGTTCTCTTCCCACCCTTGCAGATCTTGTAACTTATAAGTGTAAGGGCCAAGTTTTGCCGCAATCTCGAAAGGACCTGCCCACAACTGCTGGAATTTCGAGTGTTTTCCTTTCTCATCATGGGGGCGATCCCACTTGAGAACCAAATATCTGACCTCAAAGTCTTTTGTTCCTGCCTTATGTTTGCCGAACCATCTCTTTATGACCTCTTGCTGCTGCTTAAAGCGATCTCTGGCTTTAAATCGAGCCTCCTCTGCTTTTAGGAGATTATATATCCTTATTTGCAAAACTTCATCATCCAACCCTCTGGACTCTTGAGCCATTATGGAAGAGGGTAGCATGATATTGGGGGAAAGAATGGCTTCTTTACCATACACAAGGGTATACAGAGACACTCCTATCGAAGACTTGGGGGTGACTCTATCGGCCCAAAGGGCATTTGGTAGCGCTGAGTGCGAACTCCTCTGGTTTTCTATCACTGTCTTCTTTAAAATTCTAATCAGATTTTTGTTAGTAGACTCAGCCAGGCCATTTCCTTGTGGATAGTAATTAGCAGAATAATGAAACTTTATTCTTTTCTCATGAGAAAAAGCAGTTAATTTAATCGATGAAAAGTAAGTAGCATTATCAAAGACTAAAGAAACTGGAACTCCAAACCTGGTCATAATGTGGTCCTGTAGGAAGCTGATGACCGCGTCCTCATTTATTTTGCACAGAGGGATGGCTTCGACCCAGTGAGTGAAGTAATCAGTAGTGGTTAGAATGTACTTGTGTTGTGGGGAAGATTTCATCTTTATCTCCCCAATAATATCCAACCCCCATTACTTGAACGGTTTCGTGATTATTACAAGCTTCAGTGGTGCGGCCGCTTTAGATTGTCTTCCACAACACCTTTGGAAAATATCACACTTCCTGACATGTGCGTGTGCATCTTTGAACAACGTGGGCCAATAGTAACCGTCTCTGATAATTTTGTGAGCTGTAGTGTCTCCTAAAAAATTCCCTCTAGCCGGTCCGTCATGTAACTCTATCATAACTTTCATCGCATCTTCTTTCTCTAAGCATCTAAGAAGGACCCCGTCGTAATTTTTTCTAAATAATACTCCTTCAACAATTTGATAGGAGGCTGACTTGAGACGTAGCGCTCTTCTTTGCTTAGAATTCCAATGTTCTGGCAACAACCCTGCCTACAGGTAATGCACGAGGTCTCTATACCAAGATTTGGGAGCTGTAAACAAAGGACATCCATCCATCAAATGTAATTCAGCCTCATCTTCCCAAGCATGTTCTTCATTGTTCCCATTTTCAGCCATTAATTTGCACAACCCTTGCCCTTTAACTATAGAAGCTAGCTTGAATTCAAGGTCATACTCTTGAAGGGCTGTTACCCAATTGCCCCTTATTTCTCCTAACTCCTTCTGTACAAAAAGGCACCTCACAGCTGGGTATGGGACGATCACCTTGGTTCGATTTTTTAATATGTAGGGCCTGAATTGTTTCACTGCTTTGAATATTGCATAAGCTTGTTTATCGATAGCTAGGTAATTTAATTCGGCCCCTTGTAGACCAGTGCTCATGAAAGATATTGGGAATTCATCCCCCCCATCTTCTTTTTGAGTAAGCACAGCTGCTAGCGAATCATCAGATGCAAAAGTATATAGAATAAAATATTTATCAAAATCTGGGATTTTTAGGGAGGGTGCATGTGCAATAGCAGTTTTAATCTTGCTGAATGCATTCTTCTCAATTTAAATCCATTTGAATTGTGCATTTTGCTTCACCATTTGTTGCAGCGGTTTGACAATCTGGGTGAAATATGGCACAAATATTCGTATGAAGTTTATGGTTCCCATGAAAGATTGCATCCCCTTTTTATTATGGGGAAAGGGGATCTGTTCAATGGCCTTGATTCTTTCCAGATCAATAGAGATTCCCTTCTTTGAAACTATGTGACCCAGCAACTTACTCTCCGTAACAGCGAGCACGCACTTCTTGGGATTGAGTGAGATGCCATATTTCCGACAGCGTTTGAAAATATTCCTTAAATGAAACGCGTGCTCTTCTCTCCTCTTTGAGAATCTCGTAATATCATCAAGGTACACTACAGCACTATGGCCAATCAGTCCGTGGAAAGCTATGTCCATAGCCCTTTGGAATGTGGCTCCAGCATTGATAAGCCCAAAGGGAATTCTTCTGTAAGCGAAGGTTCCCCATCTAGTCCTGAATGTTGTCTTCAATCTATCTTCTTTAGCTACTAATACTTGATTGTAGCCGTAAAAACCGTCTAATAATGAGAATAGTTCAGAACCTGAGACCATTTTTAGTAGTTTCTCCATGGGTGGCACAGGATAGTTATATTTATCAGAAGCGCGGTTTAAATTCCTGAAATCTATGCATAGCCTGATTTCTCCACACTTTTTCCTCACTGGCACCAGATTTGAGACCCATTCAGAGTGTCTGACTTTAAAAGTGATTCTAGCATCCAATAATTTCTTAACTTCACTCTAGATTAGGGGTTCCAATTTGGGGTGCATTTTCCTTAAAGGTTGCTAATAAGGTTTGATGCCAGCTTTGATTGGGATAACATGCTGGATGGTGCTGGTGTCATATGTCTTTAAATCTACGTATGTCTAGGTGAACACATCTTTATATTGATTAAAAAGACTGATCAAATTATCTCTTTCTGCTGGTGAACAACATTTCCCAAGATTCAAAAATTTAGGATTCGTCTCAGTACCTAAATTTATCAGCTTGAACTGTAGAGATGAGCTATGAGTCTTCACGTTTTCTGGTCTTCTAAACTTTTCATTTAAATCGAACATTTTTTCTAAGGTTCTGACTCCTTTAGGGATGAAATTATCATACTTCAGCTCGGCTTGATGTTCTTCATCATCTATAATTGCTCCTTTAAATACCTCATCATTGGTTAAGCATTCTATAATCTGTTGATCGTCGTCAAACACTCGTAAGTTGGTAATCATATCAGGTACCAAGGGCCTGAAAAGCAATTCAACGGAGCATCAATCCTTAGTAGGCACAAGCCTAGCAACGGATGTGGCTAACAAGTCAGCTGCTGCATTTTTAAGTCTTGGAATTGAAATAATATTAAATGCGTTAAAACATTTGAGTAGGTCCCATACCTCATTTTGATAAGCCCTTAAGTGAGGGGAAACACAATGTATTTGATTCTGGATCTGTTTAACAATTATTTTAGAATCTCCAAAAACTTTTAGATTACTTACCTTTAATTCGATTGCTTTCCTTAAACCCTGCACCAGTGCTTCATACTCAGCTGTGTTATTTGTACATTCAAACTCTAATCTACATGAAAGAAAATGTTTATTCTTCTTGGGGTCGATCAGGAAACAGCTGGCCCTTGACCCTTCTAACTTCTTAGAGCCATCAAAAAACAAAGTCCAGAAATCGCTAACTACTGCATGAGAATCTATTCCTACTGCTAAGTCTACTATTTTATAGTCGATTTCATCAGCCTATGAGAATCGAAGGAGATCAGGTTGGGTGTCTGACGTGTTGTTGGCTTCTTCTGCTTGGTAATTTCCTGGTTCCAACTCAATAAAATAATTTCCCAACACAGAATCCACTGGTTCATTCTTCTCCTCAAGTCGAGTAACATTGTATTTCATGTGAGGCTCCCTCAAAATCTTAATTTGGTTCGGACTTCCTTTATATGGCAGCCACAAATGTGACCAATCAGAGGCAAAATATCCATTTAGTTTCGCTAACCAATCTCTGCTAAGGACAAGCCCATAAGCGTCTGGTATATCGGCCACCATGATATCAATGACTTGGCACACTTTATCATTTGACGACAGGCATACTAGGACATCCTCCATCTCACCAATTACCTTTACATCTATCCTATCCAACTGAACAACCCTCCACATGGATGGCTTAGGCTGCCCATTTATCTTTTTACAGACTGATATTGGCATGACATTAATCGACGCCCCTGAGTCCACCAGGAAATTATGTACATTGTGATTAAAAATTTAAAAAGTGAGGAGGAAAGGTGGATGTTTGCTCTTAGACTTACCTCCAATGCTGGTTTCTCCGATTTCTTCTTCCTCTTTAGGTCAATTTTCAGCGAGCAGCCTCTCATCTAATGCTTCAAGCACTTTCAATAGTCTTACCTTTTGTTGCGGCACTTTACACATTTCAAATAGTGAAACATTCGCTTTTACCTTCTTTATATCTTCCACGATGTCATAATCCATCTGCGGTTCAATGGGGTGTGGTTTATCAGCATTCATTTTTTCTTCATTGGGCTTGGCCAGCGTATCATTATGCCTAGGATCTTGGCTAGTAATGGTGAATTCGGGAATTTTATCAGCTGCGGAATTATTTTGAAATTTCTTAACATTTTTCTGCATCCTTTTGATTTTTGGGAGCATGAGACTATCTTCTTTAGCTAGCCCTTGGATCCTTGTTGTCACGTTGGTTTCCATGACGTCTTTGTGGCCCCAATTATTTTCCTCTTCAGCATCAAATAATGAAACAGAATTCCACAAAACCATGGTTTCTTCTTCTTGTTCCTTCGTTGAAGTGGTACTCTCTTTTCTTTCTTCATTTCCATCTTCTGTTAATTTAGAATCCAACAGCTGATTCATAACCAACGTCATCGAGTTTATCCATTTAGGACAAATCTTTTCAGAGTGGGGCTGTTGGTGGAAAGTGCAGAAATTTTCCATTCCTACCTCTGTTAAATTCATAGATGCTGAATTGTGAGGAGGAGGTTGGGATTGATTGTTGTCCTCTCTTTTCTTGTAATAGGGCCTGTAGAACTTTTGAGTTTCCTTCTCTTTTTCCAAGTCTATGATTTTGTTAGAAAGCTTCTGTATCATTTTTGCAATACTTTCAAAATCTGGTGATTTCTCTTCCTTAGGCTTAGTGAACAACAAGGATTTGCTTCCCACACCTTTCTCTCCTGACTGTTTGGGATAATATTCGATACTTTCTCTTTCAGCCTCCACTATTTCCACCTCTTCATAGGTTTCTTCCGAAGTAGGCTTGGCCTTTATTTTGGCAAACATGGCCAACTCAAGGCCTAAAGCTAAGGTATAATATTCAATCAAGACCTTGTCTGAAGGTCTGTCAGCTTCAGAAAAATTCTTGAGATATGCTGCAAACCTTTGGGTGAAACTGTGCATCTTTTCCTTTCTCTCTTTCTTTAAGGCACATAAGCCTTTCATGAGGGATGCATGAGTCTTCTAAGTCGCATATTTACTTCTAAATATCCTTTCAAAAGTATCCCAATCAGGGATGGAGTTTGCAGGCAAACCAAAATACCATGATGCTGCAGGTCCTTTAAGGGTGTGCGGGAATAGTCTGCAAACTACATCCTCATGCTCCCCAGCCCTTAACCCTTCTATTGCCAAGTAAAAACTTTGCAGGTGGTCATCCACTAGTATCTTCTCACTTGGGTCGAATTTGGGCAGCAACTTTTCAAAGGCTTGAGGTAAATCATGTAACGGAGGTGTCAGGTTTAAAGGTGATATAGCTCTCCAAGAAGGTGGTGGATTTGGTGGGTTGGGTGGTTGATTAGATTTTATGCCCACCATGAGTCTGGGGGGAGAGTGAGGAGGTGAGCAAATAGGAGTGTGAGTAGGAGAACTGTGAGGATTATTTGGACCTTCTTGGTTCAAAGGAAGTACAACTTCCTCTAAGGCTGTTTCTACAAGTTCTTCCCAATCCCAAACCAACACTGAGTCTTCCAATATAGGATGATCCTTCCTTTTATATTCTCTTCTGGGCAATTCAGGGATGATCGGAAATCCTCCAATCTTATTCACATATGTCCTGGTGTGTCTTCTCAGATTATTAACGACCTCGTTGTCAACAAAAAAAAAATGTTCTCTACTCTATTCTTCCGGAATTGGATTATGAAGCCCACTGCTTTTAGAACTGTTACCGGTGGAATAATCTTGGGAAAACGGTTTTCCTCGGCCAGTCATGCACTGGCAGCCCTCCTTCTAGCGCCAGAAACTATTGAGGCCTGGAAATTCGCAGGCAACAACAACAAGGGATTATCCCCAGTCAACGTTCCCAACTAGCCCATGGCTGTTTGGTGTATGGAATCCGTCCGGTTCACGGTCCAGCTACCATAGGTCAAGTAACAAAAACAAAGGTTTTACCAGTTGTGGCCCTGTCCACCGTGCCTATTTTTGTATTTTTTGACTTAAGTTATGAGATGCACGTTCCTAATTAACAATGCAGGGTGATAAAGATGTAAAGAGTAGTCACAATGTGATGCGCAGGTTCTTACCTCTCATCTTAGAACTCACAAGCATCCAAATCACATATATGCAAGAAAATAAATACTAACTAAACTAATCTCTAGAGAGCTGGATATTAATTCATGAGTAATGCATCACTGTCCATGTGTTATGGAAAATCACAGATAGTTGTTCTTATAACCAAATAGATAAACATGACTAAAAGTATATATGATAAGATAGCTCATCAACAGTTAAAACTCCCATTACTCATAGTGGAAAAAAAATCGTAAAGGTACTGAAGAACATTTAGACAAGAACATAGGTTCAGAAAGTTAGAACACTCTTACAGCTAATGAGACACAGTTGAAAATGAAATAGTTCACATTCAACATTGCTCATTTAATCACATTGATACATTCCACATAGCACTTTCTCCAACAGGAAAAATTTGCAGTCTCTGGTTTGTAAAACGAAATAGTTCCTCTTACAAGCAATAGTTTACAATTTTTTGAGAGGGAAAAAGCCCCTCTCAGTTCTAACTTTTCATTGTTTAAACTAAACAACAGACTGCTTGGGCTGCCCCCAGAGTGTGACCTTTCCGTCCCCCAAAATGCTTCATCTCCTTATCTTTTATCTTTTCTGTGCGGGCTCATGATTTGCTGAGTAACTGACAAACCCTTCAAGCTTGCTCCTTTGTCGCTATTATATTTTCCTTCTCATTTGCTTATCCCCCTTGCGATCCTTATACCTTCACGCCACGGTAATCTGAACAATATCCTGACCGCTCCTGCAATTAAACGACAACAATTATTCATTGGGACAACATTTTTCAAGAAAATCAACTACGTTACATTATCAACCAAAATGGCTAAGTAGCAGGAAAAGCCATGTACTGCATCATGGTTATGAGGATTTTTAAAAGCGCTAACACCACTATCTCATCCGCCTAAGGGTTCGAAGGAATCACCAATGACATGAAATAAACACTCATCGGTGGCTTAGAATTCTAACATCGGCAAGGTAGACTTATTCGCAGCCGCATAAGTGGGTCTTTAAAGGTGAA
Source organism: Pseudotsuga menziesii (assembly GCA_001517045.1). NCBI lineage: Eukaryota > Viridiplantae > Streptophyta > Pinopsida > Pinales > Pinaceae > Pseudotsuga > Pseudotsuga menziesii. The sequence continues at coordinate 144,258 of LPNX010369722.1, read as the reverse complement.
GGCCATTGCGAAAACTCTTAAGCACATCAGTGTTGGAACAGTTAAGACCTAAGCTGTGGGTGGGAAATCTCTCAATCAGAAATCGGAAAGACATTGACTTCGGGTGCTTAGTTTCTTTGGGAGCCGCAATGGCGGAAGAGAAAAGACTTCGGACAGGCGACATGCATCGACGGGCGGAGCGCTTTACACTTCGGGTGCTTAGCCACTTCTGGAGCCGCAACGGTGGAAAACAAACATACAACAACCTCCGATCAAACATAATTTGATGCCCAATCTATGAAAAATATTAAGTGTTCGGAACAGCTTTAAATTCAGCGACAGTCAATAGCCTGTTTTACTTCTGAAATAGTGGCCTTTCGAAGAACAATTGATCTGATCGACTAGAAAAACCAAACTCAGAATTGGCAACCCACACAATTCTCAAAACATAAGCAACTTCCGAAAATAGGACGAGAATTAATCTTCAACAAATAGTTCAAAATTAAAGCATGACCAAAACGATTAAAAACAGCGCTAAATCATGAGGAGGGGACCAAAATTCAAGAAATTTGGGGAAAACAGTTGCAGCTACAACACTGCTCCAAAGACTTCTGAAGATATACCACCAGCATAAATTTTCTCTTTAAGATTCATTCTATTAATGCCCTCCCCAAGGCCTCTATTTATACTTTTGGAAATAGAGCAGTTTCAATGGTTGAGGAGGTTGAGACAATTGAGATGGTTAACGATTCAGGCTCAACTAATCTACATTAATCGTGTTTTATATTTTTTAATGTCGAATGGATGTGTATGCGACTATTGATACAGGCAACCCACGTATGACACGCGAGTTGATTTAAGGGAAACCCACGTATAGATATGTACGCGGGTTGCAATGAGAATAGTCGCGTATAGTACGTGGGTTGTCAACAGATATAATCACGTATGTACGCGAGTTTCAGTGGAGATATTCGTGTACAACAATCAACACATAGAAAATTAAAATGGAAAGCTGGTTAAAGGGTAAATGCATCTCATGTCATGCCCATCTATAGTGTTTAGGCGAACTTCAATCCTATAGTGTCTTTTTGTGTACCAACATATGGAAAGTCGGCACTCGGACGGAGAAGTGCCATTTGGGTTGATAACAATTATGGGTGAACATATAATACAATCATCAAGGAATAATTCAAATACCTGAAGAGGCAGATGAATATACCAACCTAGACTGGCTTAGGATCTAACTCAGTGTGGGAAAATCACAACTAGAGCTAACTAGTTCCACTACAGATCACTAAAATAATTAATAAAGAGTTAAATGAAGAGGGCAGGTGAAAAAAGGCACCTATATTCCCTTAAATCATGCAAACTAGTGCTAGAGATACTGGAAGTGATCTAACTGATGGGGATTAGAGAAAAACTAGACATGATTGCATACCTACTAGATTCAACTGTTGGATACTGTTGGTGACAATCTGAGTGGGTTCCTAAATTATAGGGATTGATCCCTAGAGTACCAAAATGCATGCAGATAGGCATATTAAGTGATAGATGTCTAGTAGATGTGTCCCCCAAGAATTGGTGAAGTGATGAAGACCTCCTAAGGTAGGAAAATAAACAAATAAACTAATATGGTCAAACAGAGGAAAAAGAGAGGATTAATAATAATCCTAACATCCCCCTTCAATTTTAACTTTTGAAAAGCTGGGACCTGGTAACTAAGGCCAAATATCACCCATTACAATCTAAATGTAAAAGTTATTTATCCATGTAAAATGAGGAAAACCGCATGGGGAAAATCCTTCCTCAAAAAATGGACATGAGATACACCAAAAATAAACTTATCCAAATCCAAGTACGTGTGAACTTGATTATATGTCTGGAGGGATATTACTCTTAGGAATAACCTGAATATGCTCAAATTTATCAGGAACATATACACCTGCATAAGATATTATTGGAGCATGTAGACCAACTAAGATAATCTGACAAAAGAGAAAAAGTGAGTGCTCATTTAACTTGATCTTCAAATTAGGTTTAAATGAGTCTTTATGTGCTTGATACTTAAAACAATGTGAAGTAAACTCAGCTCCAAATGAGAGGAGAAATCATCCAAGCGAATGCAAGAGGTATCCATCATTTCTAGTATTGTGAGGAGATGAGCATGTGATCGAGTAGGAAGGAAGAGGAAGCCTAGGACCATGGAGAGTGAATTCTTGAGCTCCATAATCTGATATGGCTTCCAAAATATCTAGTTATTAAAAAAAATTAATATCAGCAAACTCATAATAAGAAACTGGCATTGAATCCCCAATAATAAATTTAAAAGAGACTTGAGGTGCTTGATTTTTCACACCAAAATTGATGAGATCAGTTACAGGAATAATCGAGAGGAATTGAAACTCTAAATTCGAACCAAATAAGGTGAGAAAATATCCAATAATTTGGAACAAAATTCCCCCAATTGTGCCATTGAGATGACAGATGCATAATTATCTCCTTCAGAAAAACATTGTTTGTCAGTGCAAGCGATCAAGCAAGAATTCACTAGAATAATTGGATCTTTAAGGGTGAATGGATCACTTCCCAAATATGATATTTCTCCTATAACATCCAAAAAATCACTTCTTTGCACACTAGTATCAATATTGGAGAGAGAGGAATCGAATTTTTATTTAGCTCCTTGAGTAGTCACTGGCAAACTTTGCACAGAATTTAGGATAGAAGAATCACTGGAGAATGACTTAGTGGAATGGAAGAATATTTTTTCTTAAATAATCGAGGTTCAAATATCCTCTTATGGAGAATATGCATGAAAACATTATAAATCAAATTTCTCAAAAACTTCGATAGCAACAACAGAAAGAGTCTCATCAAGGATACTTTCACAACTTCGAATGGAATGAACAACTTCTTCATCTTAAAACTTTTATTACCTATGCAAAACTAGAAGAATATTTATGTAATACAAATAAAACTCTTCTTCGATAATGATCACAATCTCTAGTGCATCAATGGAAGTATATGAGGGATATTAGAATAGCCTAACTAGGCTCTGATACCATATTGGATTCTAACAAGAATATCTTGGGACATAAATAGTCTTCACATAGATTTCCCAAGAAAAATATATAGAATAATAATTGTTATTACACAACGAGTTAAAGAACAAGAAGATAAATATTCCAGTACAATAATATTCAAATTATGGGTGAATATATAATACAATCATTAAGGAATAATTGGAATACTTGAAGAGGCAGTTGAATTTACCAACCTAGAGTGGATTAGGAGATAACTCAGTGTGGGAAAATCACCACTAGAGCTAACTAGTGCAACTCCATATTACTAAAATAGTTAATATCCAGTTAAATGAAGAGGGTAGGTGAATAAATGAACCTATATTCCCTTAAATAATGCAAAATAGTGCTAGAGACACTAGAAGTGATCTCACTGATGGGGATTGTGTTGTAAATTTGGACAATACTGGGAGGAGGGGTGAATCAGTATAATTAACTTTTAACAATTAAAACCATTTTTAACTTATTCATTAACACACATGATCAACAAGAAACACAACTTTTATCATGGAATCCCAATTGGGAAAACCACCAATACTTCCTATTACTGCCAAATTATATTTACAAATAGTTTATGCCTTCTACTACAGACAAGGATGGTAGTACACCCTATTTACCAGCAACTACAGGAAGGAGGCTATGACCCCCCTGGTTTATCCGCTACTACTGAAAGGATGCTACTACACCCTATTTACTAGATACTACTAGAAGGAGGCTACAACCCCTTAGAGACATATAAATTGCCCTAGAACCACCCTACCACCCTAGTATGATTTTATCAGACTTCCATATATCCTCATATCTTTAATATTGTCACTGGTTTCTCAATGCTTCCTTGGTCTCTGTCTTTTGTTGTTGCTTCTTGGATCTAGACTATAGAGTCACCATACTAAACTTGAAATATTTCCTTATAAATACGTTTACCATCATTCAAATTTCTTTACCAACGTATCTCTTCACTCTAGAGTTTCAAAGTTGCGCCCTTTCAATCTGGAGTCATGCTTGTTCATAAAACACATCACTTCATAACACATGCCTCTTCGTCAAATGTGTTTCCTACTTCTCTGTTTAATTATTTTTAACTCATTTTAAATTTATCAGTCACGACCTTCCATAATTTCCTTTTTTCAATGACATTTTTGCAACAATATCTCCGCAATAGACCTTCCGCATTGAAATTTCTGCATTTACCTTTCCGCAATCACCTTTATGAAATTACCTTCCACAATTAACTTTCCAAAATTGTGGATTACAGATTACGGATGATTAATTTTCTGCAAATGTCTTTTTGCAATTATCTTTCCACAATTAGATTTCTGCATTTACCTTTCCACAAATACCTTTCTACAAACATCTTTCTGCGATTACCTATCCTTAATCACCTTTCCGCAAACACCTTTCCACAATTAACTTTCCAAAATTGCAGATTGTGGATTGAGGACAATTACCTTTCCACACTTGTCTTTTTTCAATGACCTTTATGCAATTGCAAGTTGCGGGTTGCAGGTTTTCATTGTGACTTTTCTCGAAATTTCTTCCACAATTCATATTCCACAATTTACGGATTGCGGATTGTGGCTTTCTTCCGCATTGTAAATTGTGGAAGGAGGGTCTGCATTTCGAATTTTCTAGAAATTGATTTTTCAATTCATCTTCAAGACTTCTTCTGCAATTTGAAGATTGATGATTGTGGCTTCCTTCTGCATTATGGATTCCATATTGCGGATGTGCCTCCCAATTTTTTTGAAATGGGCTTCCAAAAATCTTTTCCCACAACCCCTATGAACCATCAATCGCATTGCAGAATCATCCTCGTTCACTGATCAATTATCAAACATGGAACTTCACTTTGGTGCTCCAAAATTTTATCTTCAATGCACATTTACTTTGCATATCCTTTCCATGCCATCGATCTATTTTCTTGATACGATCTGAGCCATCCGACCTCTACTAAATAAGGTGACTGCAACTCCACGATTCTGCATTGATTAATCAGAGGATTGATCAAGCTCGATCAGACTTTGTTAGACTTGTTCCCCTCATTGAATCTACATGTTATATTTGTGGATCCATTTGTATAGGTACTCAAACTATCAATCGATTCATGATTTATACATACAAGGATTCAATTACTCATTTACACAGAGATATGCATAAATATTCCTTCTCAATTAAAACATAATGATGTCAAATTGCAACATTGACTTCATGATAGGACCTCATGCATCTTTCTATCCTCATCACACATGCCACATCATTATGCATGCCATTTCATCAATTCCACATCATTATGCATGGCATGTCATCACTTCCTTTTCTATTCCTTTTTCTTACACTAAGATTGCCCTGCCATCATGTCCTTGGTTATTCCTTTTCCATTACTGAACTCCTTTGACATCAATGAGAAATACATTAAACATTATCGCCCTTTGGCATTGATGGAAACATCTAATCATTATCCCCCTTTGATAACAATGATAAAGGATAACATGGAATTCCCTTGTTGAAACCATCTTGATACTTAATTTCTCATCTTTCATCTTTTTGACAACTTCCCTTGCCAATATATCTCCTCTTTTAAGAAATTTAGCTCTTTTCTTCTCTTCCTCTTGTTTTCACCCTTATATCAAGATATAAATTGTTGAAACACTACCGCACTGATCCTCCGTACCTGCTAATCATCACATCAACTGCACTACACAATTTGTACCACACTGCACAACCTGTAGCACACTGCACAACTTGTACCATACTACACAACCTGTAGACCTGTCACATATCAAGTTTTGAATCAATTGCTGATAACCTATGCACTCTGATCACTGCCAAATTATCCCTGTATACAAACAAGGCATTTTAATTCCATACAATGCTCATTTACATCCTTGTACACCTCGTCATACACAACCACTGAACAAATAATCCTTCTCTACTTCCACTGAACATAAGGCATGCATCGTCATGCATCATCATCATAGGTATGCATCATCATCATAGGGTATGCATAATCATCATAAAATATACACCACCATCATCTCATTTTTCACCATGTATGTATCATCAACATCAACTATACATCATAATGCATAGGAGAGCATCAGCACACTATGGTATGCATGTACATCATATTGTATAGGAGTGCTTCGACTTCATAGAGTATACATAATTATCACATGCATTATCATCAGAAATTGTATCATATCATAACATAAGGATATGCAACATCATCATCATAGCCTCCATAATGAATTCAATTATATATAACAATATAGAGGATCACATACTAAGATCAAATATGAACTCTATCCATGAGAGAAACGTGTCATTACAAGAGAGACATTGAAGCATGAAACATATCTTATTAAAGATCACAATATGAAGAAAAAGTAGAAAAACCAAAATAAATTCTATATCATTTCATCACATAGCCCTCGTAGAAATATTCCAACAAGCCAAGAATTTTGTAATTCTGATTTTGTATGAGAAAGTTATGCCAATTGTCATGAAGATTCCCATAAATTTCTCTGTCACAAAATTTCGCACTTTTCTCTAAGAGTTGTGAAATTTCTGAGAGAATTGATTATTAACAAATGAAATGTTTGATATTCTATTTATATAGGTTGTGGAGAAAAATTATTACCTTGGTCCGACATGCAATTCAAAATTACAAATAATTAAATTCTCTTTTTTTTTTGTCGGCTCACCCAAAAAGGTGGGGTACACCAACTTCAAAATTTTATATATATTAAATCGTGAGTTATAATATGCTCCACTTGTAAATGGAAATGGATTGAAGAGGAATATCTCCCTATGATGGTTTTATTTGCAAATTCTTGGTCTAATACCCTTAAATTATTCAATTTGTACATGACATCAAGACTCCACACAAAAAAGTGCCAAATACCATGTTACCTTATGCATAAGTTCCAAGGTCAAGGTATTTAATGGACATCATCAAATGCATGGTGTGTTCAATGGTCTTCACATACACATACTTAACATCAACAAGGAGGAGTTATCCACCATATACTTATCATATCAAGGGTACCAAGTTGTGGGGGTGCCTAGACTTCTCCTAGGGTACCATCACCTCATTAAAAACACAAATGACAACATAATGGGTCATTTGGACTCTTTGAAATTCTACACTTCTTCAACCCACCAAGTACTCTTTCTAGGGTAATATGGAATAGGTTGTGGTACTGAGGAATCCAAAGAAACGACTGGGGAACCATAAGACATATTTAGGGGTACTTAAACAATCTACATGGTGTATAGGGATTTTGGCAATGTCCCAAGAGCTTCAAGGGCTTCAGACTTGGGCTTGGACAAGGTCAAAAGGTCTCCTTTGAAATTTACACTTACTCAACTCTCAAGGGAACCTCAAGGGGAACCAAGACACACTGACACACATACGTTGGAATTAATGACAATTTAGTCAACAATCTCCCCCTTTTTCATTGATGACAACTCCAAAGATCCCCCTTCGAATGAGCTTCCTTTGTCCACAAATATCCCCCTTAGATCATGCTTCCTTTACCTTCCTTGTTCAACTTCCCTCCCCCCCCTTTGGAATCAATGGAAAAGGGTACTTCTGTCATGATCCCCCTGTCATACTGTTGTGTTATTGAAGATCAATTCAATTAGGAGATAGTATGACTCCCAAATTTTCTATGAGGTACACAAAAATATCTCTTGGGAGAGGCTTAGTAAAAATGTCTGCAATCTGTTCTTTTGTCTGGATATATTCCAGCTTGATATTCTTCTCTGTGACCTGTTCCTGAAGAAAGTGAAACTTGATTGGAATGTGCTTGGTCTTGGAGTGCATAGATGGATTCTTGGAGATACTGATGGCACTTGTATTGTCACATAGAAATGGAATTGGCTCATTAAATGTCACGTGTATGTCTTGCATGGTTTTCTTCATCCAAAGAATCTCAATACAACAAGTTCTTGCTACTATATATTATGCTTATGTGGTTGATGACACTGAAGACTACTTTTTGCTTGACCAAGATACCAGACAACCACCTAAAAAGAAAGTTGTTCCACTATTGCTTCTTCTAAATTCAACACATTCTTCCCAATCTATGTATGAATAAGTTATTAATATCATCCCATTCCCTTTTGGATACCAAATACCAAAATCCATGGTTCCTTTGAGATACCTGAATATCCTTTTAACTGCTATGATGGGATTTTCCTTTAGGGTAGCTCGAAATATTGCAACTTTTCTAATGGCCTGCATCACATCTATTCTGGAGGCTGTTACATATAGTAGACTACCAATCATTGATCTATAAATCCTTTGATCAACTTCCTTATATTGATCGTCTTTTCTTAAATTACAACTGTTGATCATAGGAGTACTCACAGGTTTGCAGTCTTCCATATGGAACATTTTTAACATATCCTTGATGTATTTTGTCTGAGCAATAAAAATTCCTTTAGTTCTTTGAGTTATATGGAGTCCCAAGAAGGAGATCAATTCACTAGGTAATGACATTTCAAACTCTTTATGCATGTCCTTAGAAAATTTTTGACTCAGTGAATCATTATCACTTCCAAATATGATATCACCAACATAAAATTCAATGATGAGTATGTTGTCATTGTCGTACTTGATGTACAAATTTCTATCTGCACTTCCCCTCTTAAAGTTTTGTTGTAGTAAGTACATGTCCATTCTGGAGTACCAAGCTCTTGGAGCTTGCTTCATTCCATATAAGGCTCTTTTGAGTCTCCATACATACTCCTCATTTTTTGAAAGCTGAAATTTGTCTGGTCGTTCGATGTATACTTATTCTTCTAATTCCCCATTCATAAAGGATGATTTTACGTCCATCTAAAACACTTTGATGTCTTTGGAGAAAGTGCAAGCCAATATCATTCTAATAGATTCCATTATGTCTACTAGTGCATGTGTATCTTCAAAGTCTATTCCTTCTATCTAAGCATAGACTTTACAAACCAATCGAGCCTTATTTCTGATCACATGTCCATATTCATTCATTTTGTCTCTGAAAACCCACTTTGTGCCAATTACATTCTTGTTACGTGGTATAAGAACAAGTTCCCAAGTTTCATTCTTCTCAATTTTATCTAGCTCCTCTTCCATAAATTTGACCCACTGTTCATTTGTATTGGCCTCTGCAAACGTTCTTGGTTCAGTTGTAGACAATAGAGAGAATTATACCTTATCATTTCTTCTGGATAGTCTTCTTCTAGTTCCTATTATGACATCCTTATCACCAATAATTTGATCTCATGGATTATTCTTCTAGAACCTGTTCTTAGGTATCTGTTGATCCTTCTATTCTTCTTGTTCCACAGTTGGCTAATTCTGTTCTTCATCTTCCGAGAGTTGTTCTTCACCTAGTTGTTATTCCATTTTAATTTTCTTCATTTCTTTCTAATTGAAAACTTCCTCTTCTTCATCGTCTGATTCTTCTGAGTATTCTCTGGATGATGTTAGTATTCCCTCATCTATCTTCATGTTGATACTTTCAATCACCTTGTCTAGTCTTATATTGTAGCATTAGTAAGCTTTTCTCTTGGAAGAATATCTAACAAATATGCCTTCATCTACTCAAGAGTCAAATTTTCCAATATTCTTATCTTCTCTTTTGATGTAACACTTTCTTCCAAAAATTCTGAAATGGCATACATTTGTCACTCTTCCTATCCATAGATCATAGGTATTTTTATCATTTTTGCTTCTAAGTAATCCTCTGTTCAGGATGTGTACTACTGTATGAACTGTGTGTCCCCAAAATCTCTCATTCAATTTGGATTCATTCAATATGGGTCGAGCCATATCCATTACTGATCTATTCTTTCTTTTAGCAACTCTATTTTGTTAAGGTGTTCTAGCTACTGAAAATTGTCTCCTTATTCCATGCTCTTCACAGCACTTGTTGAATTCCTCTGAAGTGAATTCTCCACCATTGTCATATTTGCGGCACTTGATTCCTGATCCTGTTTCATTCTCTACTGGTTCCTTGAAAGTTTTGAAGCATACAAATGCTTCTGACTTCCTGTTGAGAATACATACCCATGTCACCCTGGTGTAGTCATCAATAAGCAGCATGAAATATTTCTCACCATTCAGTCCTTTGCTCTTTGTTGGTCCACATAGGTCAGTGTGAACGAGATCCAAAGGTTTTGTAGAGGAATGCTCTTTCATCTTAAAATGTACTCTTGTTTGTTTTCCATGTTGACACTGTTCACATATAGAGTTAGCAGGCTTTGTGACTTTTAGCATATTTCGAACTGCTTGGATTTTGTATATTTTGACCAAATTGTCAAAATGTATATGCCCCATTCTTCTGTTCCAAAGCCAGCTTTCATCTTCTTTTCCCGAGTAACATTTCTTGGACTGAATCTCACCCAACACCTATATGTTGTTTGGAGTCCTAGTGGTTGTGGATACTAACTTCCTTGGTCCTTGCTTCCTTATTTTGCATCCTTTTGAGTTGAAGGTGACTTCATGTCCTTGATCACACATCTGACTGACGCTTAGCAGATTACCATTCATGTTATCTACAAGCAAGACATTTTCAGCCAGGGATTTTTTATTTCCGAGCGTTACTATGCCCTTTCCCAATAATTTTGTTGAATTGTTATTACCAAATGATACATATCCTTTAGCATTTTCAATATTGAAAAAAATCATCTTTGTTTCCTAACATATGATTGGAGAAACCGCTATCAACATACCATTTACCAGAGCTTTGATTCTGAGCTTGAAGAGGAATTCCACATTCGTAGTTGGTCTTGTGTTTGATCCATACCTTGCTGGGCATGTCCTCATTTCTTACTGTTGGTATCTTCATTCCAAAATTTCTATTTATATGTCCCAAGTTGTTACACTTGTAACATTTTATTTCTGATCTCAAGGGAGAAAATATGTTATTTTACTGAGGTTGTCTGAGGCTTGTAAGGTTATTCCTTGTCTCAAAGTTTGTTATTTGAAAATAGTTTACAGCTTTGTGTCCAAATATTCCACATGTAAAGCAATTCCCAAAAAATAAATATCCATACTTGGTAATATATGAAGGAAGTGTTTTTCTGAGGTCTAGTATTTCTCCTGGACATACTTTTGATAAGCTTTGTTATGGCTGACATTCGATCTCTTCTTCATTTGTAGAGTCCTTGACAACTTCTGCATAACTTATTGGCTTCTTTTCGTTATATATCAACATTGAGCTTGAGGATTCATTGGTATTCTGCTTGTATTGTATACTAGTCTTATCGAAGAATGGATTCTGATTGCTGATGATTTGTTCTAGAACCTTGGAGTTGTTTTCATAACCTTTTGCAATATCTTTCGTCTGCATCTTGCTCTTCAGAGATACTATCTCGGCCTCACAATTTTCCTTTTCTATTATATTTCTCATTAGTTGTTCAATAAGAGAGTATTCAACTCGTTTGGATTCTTCTAGTTTGGTCTTCAGGTCAATAATGGTTTTTTCAAACCGTTGTGCCTCTTCCTTAAGCATCCTATTCTCCTTCCTAACTTTCTTCAGCTCTTTCAAGGCGCTTACAAGTTCTTCCTCAAGATCAAATTCTCCTTGATATTCAGATTCTTAATTACTATTAAGATCCTTATCTAAGCTTATTTCCATAAAGAGTACTTTATCTGGTTCACCGCCATCATTAGAGTCGTTGTCACTATCATCATCAGAGTCACCACTGGATGAGCTATTGTCTCTTTTTGTCTAGAGACTTTTCTTCTTTGCAAACTTTCTTCTATTCTTATTCTTCTCATTATTGTACTTCTTGTAGGGTTTAAAACTGTCATCCTCTTCACTATCTGAGTTCTTTTCATATGGACATTTAGAAGAAAAATGACATATCTTTCCGCATGAAAAAAATTTAAGAGGTAACTTACCTTTGTTTTTTCCAATGCCTCTCTTTAATTTCTAAACAAATTTGGCTATTTCTTCATCGTCAGATTCATCACTTGTTGTCTTGACCTTTGTTGATTTGTTCTTCCTAACTTGTTTGGACAAGACCTTGAATGTGCTTCATTTCTTGACATGTCTTCATCTTCAATTCTTATTTCGTAAGCTACTAGAGTCCCATGCAGTTGATCCACTGTCATAGTCTTTAGATCTGTTCTTTATTCTAGGGAAGAGATCTTGGGGTTAAACCTTTTGGGAAGAGTTCTTAGTATTTTTCGAACAACTATAGCCTCCTCAACCTCTAATGGTATTCACAAGTTGATCAACCTGAAGAATATAGGTTGTCATGTATTTGTATTCATTCATCCTTAGTTGTTTGAATTGTCCTATGTATGTTTGAAGTTTGGCTTCCTTGACTTTGTTGTTTCCTTCATATGTGGTTTGGATTTTGTCCCACATTTATTTTGCAGAGGGGTATTTCATCACTTTGTTGAAGATGAATTCGTCAGTAGCATCTAGGATATGATTTCTGACCTTTGAATTGTTGTTGTATTGAATTAGCTCGCTTGCATATGTTGGCATGATATTTGGTACTTTGTATCCATTCTCAATACTCTGTCATATTTCAATTCCTTAATATTCTATGAAGGCTCTCATCCTTATTCTCTAGAATGCATAGTTTCTACCATCAAACAAGCATATTCCATATTTGCTTTGTTTAGAAAACTTCCCCATAATTACCTTCCAATGGTTAGTTTGTCCTGAAGGAACCTGCTCTGATACCAATTGTTGAAATACTAAGAGGGGGTTGAATCAATATTTTTACTATTTAAAATTTTAATCAAAAGCAGTTTTTTGATCACTAATCATAGCACATCATCAATGTGTATAAACATAACAAGATTCATAGTACACAATAATTTTTGACGTGGAAACCCAAGTTATGAAGGTAAAACCACATAATCCTTTTAAAAATAGTTTTCTAGAAATAACTAGAAGGAGGAAACAACCCCCTTATTATAAATACTTCAATTTTCCATCTGTAACTGGAAGGAGGCTTCAACCCCCTGATTTACAGGCTCCAACCTGAAGGAAGCTACATCTCCCTAGTTCTCTAGCTTCAACCGGAAGGAGGCTATGACCTCCTTTCCTTGCCCCGTCCTGCCACCCTTATATGAATATAGAAACTATTGAACCACTACTGCACTGATCCTACAGACCTGCTAATCATCACATGTACTTCACTACACCATTTGCACCACACTGCACAACATGTACCACACTACACAATCTGTACCATACTACACAACCTATAGACTCACGTATCAATCTCTGAATCTGTTGTTGATAACCTTTGCACTCTAATCACTTCCAAATCATCCATGTATACCAAAAAGTCATTTTACTTCCATACACTGCTCATTTACATCCTTGTACACCTCATCATACACAGTCACTGAACAAATAATCCTTCTTTGATTCCACTGCACATAAGGCATGCATCGTCATGCATCGTCATCATAGGTATGCATCCTCATCATAAAATATACATCATCATTGTCTCAGTGTGCAACGTGTATGCATCATCATCATCAAGTATAAATCATAATGCATAGGAGAGCATCATCACACTATGGTATGCATGTATATCATATTGTATATGAGTGCTTCAAATTCATAGAGTAGACATAATTATCACATGCATTATCATCATAAAGTGTATCATATAATAACATAAATGTATGCAACATCAACATCATATCCTCCATAATGAATTCAAATATATATACCAATATAGAGGCTCACATACTAAGATCAGATATGAACTCTATCCATGAGAGACATGTGTCATTACAAGAGAAACCATGAAGCATGAACCATACCTTATTTAATATCACAATATGAATAAAAATTATAAAAACCAAAATAAAATCTATATCATGTTATCACATATCCCTCGTAACAAGATTTCCAATGAGCCAAGAATTTGTAATTCTGATTCCATATGAGAAAGTTATGCCAATTTAGTGAAGATGCCCAGAAATTTCTCAGTCACAAAATTTCGCACTTTTCTCCAAGAGTTGCGAAATTCTTGAAATAATTGATGATTAACAAATGAAATGTTTACTATTCTATTTATATAGGTTGTGGATAAAAATTATTACCTTCGGTCGACATGCAAATCAAATTACAAATAATTAAATTCTCTTTTGTTTGGTCGGCTCACCCCAAAAGGTGGAGTACACCAACTTCAAAAACTGATATCTCTTCAACCGTAAGGAGTTAGAATATTCTCCACATATCAATGGAAATGGATTGAAGAGGAATATCTCCCTATGATGAGTTTATTTTAAAATTCTTGGTCTAATACCCTTAAATTCTTTAATTTGTACAGGACATCAAGAATCCACACAAAAAGGTGCCAAAGACCATGTTACCTTATGCATAAGTTCCAAGGTCAAAGGATTTAATGGACATCATCAAAGGAATGAGTGATTCAATGGTCTTCAAATACACACACTTGACATCAACAAGCAGGATTTATCCACCATATACTTATCATATCAAGGGTACCAAGGTGTGGGGGTTCCTATACTTCTCCTAGAATACCATGACCTCTTTAAAAACAAAAATGACCACATAATGGGCCATTTGGACGCTGTGAAATTATACACTTGTTCAAACCACCAAGGACTCTTTCTAGGGTACTAGGGAATAGGTTTTGGTACTGGGGATTCCAAATAAATGACTAGGGAACCATAAGACATCTTTAGGGTTACTTAAATAATATACAAGGTGTACAGGGCTTTTGGCAATGTCCCAAGGGCTCCAAGGGCTTCAGACTTAGGCTTGGACAAGGTCAAAAGGTATCCTTTGACATTTACACTTACTCAACCCTCAAGGTAACCTCAAGGGGCACCAAGACACACCGAAACACATATGTTGGCATCAATGACAATTTAGTCAACAATTTTTATCTATAGCGTTATTTTGCTCATCATCATCTTTGGAATATTCACTGATATTTGAAATTTTTGTTTCTTTTGAGCCTTTGTAATCTAGATTTATTCTCCACATATTTACATGAGGTACCCTACTTACTATTCTTCTATCTTTTGAAGTGTTTGCGTGTTTTTTTCTTCTCAAACTTTGATCTTTTCTTTTTGTTCTAAAATAAGCAGCCTTGTGACCAATCTTGTGAAAACAATGACAATATCCAAGGAATGTCATTTTATAAAATATTTGATCTTTGTAATGGATATCTTAAATTGCATGTCTTCTCAAATTTTTCATCTTAGTAGGATGAGCAGAGTTCTGATGACTAGAATTATTTTTCCTGTAATTCTTCCGCTACTTGGGTGTATTCTTCTAACATATATGAAACTTTTAATATGATTTGCAATCCAGGGATTTATGTCCAAAATTATTACAAGAGTGGCAATGACCCAAAAATATTTGTTGATATCTAATTCTCATTGGTATTCTAGGAATCATATATGTTCTTTGTAAGAAAGGAGTAGATTACTTACTTTCTTCCCTTTTAATTGGGCTCTTGAGTGTAGCAACGTAGCTTCTTTTATTTCCATCTTGGTTTTCCAAAGATGAATATCCTGCCCTCTTTTATTTGTCAAATCCTAATCCAGAATTATTACTTGATGGTATTTGGACATTTAGGATTTCATCTAAAGTCCTTGAGTTGTTCTCAAACTTTTATTTGATGGATTCTTCATCAACCCCTTTTCTAAGTTAAATAATATTTTTTCAAGTTTTTCGGAATCTTCTATTCTCTTCTTGAGCTGCACTACTAGGTCCTCTTCAATCTTCTTGGCCTCTTGAATATGGTTCTTCAAATCAATAATAATTTGACTTGACCCTTTATCTTTTTATTTCTTCTCTTCTTGGTATTTTGACAACTTTTCTTCCAAATAATTGTTCTTCATTCTGCTCTTTCTCAATTCTTCAAAAGAACTTATGAGTTATGCCTTTAGGTCCACCAATTCTTCCATATTTGAATCATATTGTGAAGTTTGTGTCTCCAATATGAAGAGATTTTCTTCATTTTCACTTATCTCTTCATCTTCACTATCTTCCATGGAATATAAGTTTTTCTTCTCTTTATTAAATTTTTTCTTGTAAATGGTTTTACTCCTTTCATCTTCCTCGTGACTGCAAGATTCTTCATCATCACTTTCACTCTTGAAAAGAGAAAATATTGCTTCTTCTCTTTGTTCAACTGAATAAAGTTTCTCCAATTTGACTCGAAGTTCCTTAACTGAGAGACATGGTCCTGTCTTTTCTTTGATAGGTTGAGGTAATCCATCAAGTATGACCTCTATTTCCCTTGATGTGTTTTTCTTGGATTCTTTCTGAGATGTAGTCCTTACTGTTTTTGGTTCTATGTAATAATAGATTACTATATTCCATACACCACATCCTAATGATTGTAAGTACACTCTCATTCTTATTCTCCATACTGCATATTCTCCTTTATTAAGTGTTGGAGCTCTATTAGAAGCCATTCCTTCTTGTTGATCCATAGTGGTTTTTAATAGGATCTTCCTTTCAATGATTAAGATGTAGTGAAGGATCCCTATCTGATACCAATTGTTGGAAATTTGGACAATACTGAGAGGGGGGTGAATCAATATTATTAACTTTTAACAATTAAAACCACTTTTAACTTATTCATTAACACACATGAACCACAACTTTTATTTTGGAATACCAATTGGTAAAACCACCAATACTTACTATTACTACAAAATTATATTTATAAATAGTTTATTCCTGCTAATACAGGCAAGGATGGTACTACACCCTATTTACCAATAACTACTGGAAGGAGGCTACGACCCCCCTAGTTTATCAGCTACTACTGAAAGGATTCTACTACACCCTAGTTACCAAATACTACTGCAAGGAGTATATGACCCCCTTGCAAGAATATAGCCTTCCCTAACACCACCCTACCACCCTAGTATGATTTTATCAGACTTCCAGATCTCCTCATATCTTTAAATCTGTTAGAATTTTCTCATTGCTTCCTTGGTATCTATATTTTGTTGCTACTTCTTGGATCTAGACTACAAATACACCTTACTAAACTTGAAATATTTGATTATAAATACCTTTACCATCATTCATCTTTCTTTACTAGCATATCTCTTCACTATAGAGTTTCACAATTGCACCCTTTCAATCTGGAGCCTTGCGTGTCCATCAAACACATCACTTCATAACATGTGCCTCTTCGTCAAACACGTTTCCTACTTCTTTGTTTAATTATTTTTAACTCTGTTTAAATTTATCAATCATGACCTTTCCACAACAATCACTCTGCAATAGAACTTTCCACATTGACCTTTCTGCAATCATGTTTTTGCAATTACCTTACACAATTAACTTTCTAAAATTGTGGATTGCAGATTTCGGACAATTACCTTCCTGCAATTACCTTTCTGCAATCATATTTCCAAAATTACCTTTCTACAATCACCTTTCCACAATTACCTTCCGCAATTAACTTTCTGAAATTGCATATTGTGGATTACAGACAATTACCTTTCCGCAATTAGATTTCCGCAATAGTCTTTCTGCAATGACATTTCCGTAATTGTGGGTTGCAGGTTGCAGGTTTGCATTTTGACTTTTCTCGAAATTGTTTCCACAAGAATTCTTCTAAAATTTATGGATTATGAATTATGGCTTTCTTCTTCATTGCAGATTAAGGATTACAGGTCTGCATTTCAAATTTTGTCGAAATTACTTACACAATTCATCTTCAAGAACTCTTCCGCAATTTGTGGATTGAGGATTGCGACTTCCTTCCGCATTGCGGATATGCCTCCCAACTTTTTCGAAATGGGATTCCACAAATCTCTTCCTGTGAATCCTCTGAATTGTTGATCGTGTTGAGGAATCCTCCACATCCGTTTATCTATTATGAAACATGAAACTTCACTTTGGACCTCCATAATGTTATCTTCCATGTGCATTTAATTTTCAGATCCTTTCCCTGCCATCAATCTATTTTCTTGATACTATCTGATTCGTCCAACCTCTGCTAAATAAGTTGAATGCAACTCCACAATTCTGAATTGATTGATCATAGGATCGATCGGACTTTATTGGACTTGATCCCCTCGTTGGATATACATGTTATATTTATGGATTCATTTATACAGGTATTCAAACTCTCAATTGATTCATGATTTAGACACGCAATGAGTCAATTATTCATTTACACAGAGATATGCATAAATAGTCCTTCTCAATTCAAACATAATAATGTCATATTGCAACACTGAATTCATGGTAGCACCTCATGTGTCTTTCCATCCTCATCACACATGCCACATCATTATGCATGCCATGTCATCACTTCCTTTATTATTCATTTGTCATACACTGAGTTTTTCCTGCAAACATGTCCTTGGTTATTCCTTTGTCATTACTAAACTCCTTTGACATCAATGACAACTCCATTCAACCGACCGAAGCACAACTGGACATGATTGTATACCTACTGGAGTCAACTACTAGATATTGTTTGTGACACTCTGAGTGGGTTCCTAAATTATACAGATTGATCCCTAGAGAACCAAAATGCATGTAGATAGGAGGAATAAGTGTTAGATGTCTAGTATATGTGTCCCCCATGAACAAGTGAGGTGATGAATACCTTCTAAGGTAGGGAAATAAAAAAATAGACTAATATAGTCAAAGAGAGGAAAAAGAGAGGATTAATAATAATCCTAACAGGTGTGGGTAGAATAAAACATGTATTTTTCATATTTGTCTTCCTAAAGCGAGGGAAGCTTAGGAATACTAGAGGAAATTTAGTCATATAGTACATCTACAATAGGGAGATCAACTACATGTCAAAAGATTAGAACAAAATTCCATAAACTCATGAAATGTTTTCTCACTAAAGGGGGGTCATGTTATTATGATGATGATACCATAGGAAACATCAAGGTGCCCTTGATGTATAGGAATCTAGTGAAACAATGGGTACCCAAGGATAATTCTTAGATAAACACATGTTTTTGTGTGAATGCTAGGATATATCAGATTGCACCATCATCATTACATGGTTTGGGTTTGTTTAGTATGGATGGCATAAAGTTCAGTTATGGAATATGTACATAATTGATGGAGTATATCAGACCTCGTTACATTTAGATATATTTCATGTGACTAATCCAATATACATGAAGTATGAGCACATCTGGATTGTCTACAAATTATTTATAGCTAAAATACAAGGATCAAAATAAAAGAGTGATTATCTACATTGACGAAAGGCCAAAAGCAACAGGGAATATTGCAATGTTTATAAACAGTACATAACTTGGGTATGAAAATAAGCAACCCAATTTCATATTTGATGGGTGTCAATAAAACTGTGTTTTTGTATGTACCATAAAATCAATATCTACAAGGGAAGATTTGTTAATCAATTGCAATTTGAATCAAATTGAGGGTTTAAACGTTGTTACTATGGGAGTGGTACATATAACATTTTTCCCAACCTTTAATTAATGAATGTAATATCTTATTTGTTATTGAGTCTTTTGTTATAATTTTGGTAATTTTTTCTATTTTTTTGTTCTAGGGTATGTTGGGGCGCGCACCCTAATGGTCCTTAAGATGGGTAACTCCACGGGTTTATGGGATTTTGTAAGTGGAGTTACGACTCAAAACAGTCTTAGGGGTGTCGGGGTTGAGTCAGAGTCCTCTGTTTCTAATAAACCCATGGTTTAAGTCCACGGTTTACGGTTCGGGGTGCCCATGGTTTAAGCCCATGGTTTTGTAATAAGTGCACTATAAATAAGCACTCTTGTAAAGAAGTCAGTTTAGGCTTTTGATGTAAGATGAATTGATGCGAAGCTAAGGCTTGTGGTAAGAAGGTTAAGTCCCAGCTGTGTGTGTGGATGACCTCTGCAACTGTGTGCGCAGAGGCCTGTAGTTGTGTGTGTGGCTTTAAGGACTTGAAGGGATTTGCAGCTGAGTGTGCAGATCAGAATTGTGGTTTTTGTAAAGAGTTGAATAAAACACAGTTCTGTGGATGTAACCCCTAAACTGGGGGTGAACCACGTTATATCATGTGTTGTGGTTTTTGTTGTGTTGTTGTTATGTTCTTTTATGCATTAATAAATATATAACTGATAAGTAATATCACTGCTAAATACTAACTTTGCTGGAATTCCCAGTAAAGGGTTAAGCAAGGCACTGTTTGTTTATCTAACCGTGAAGCTAAATAAGTAACTATTAAAGCTCTGCATTATATGATTATAAGTGTTATAAAATAAAGGTACAGTAATATCCCTCTTCTGCTTGCAGAAACCTGATTCTACGGTACCCCATAGTTGTTTCAGGTGAGACTGCAACTTACTCACAGGTTGTTGCCGAAAGGGCCAACACTGTGGGTCTTTTGTTGGTGCGAAGTTAATGGTAGAAAGCCTGGGTCTACCCTATAGCCCAAAAAATTGGTTCTGTTTCCAGTTGAACTCAGTATCTACTCAAGAGGGGTTTACATCGTACCTCGAGGGCTATGTTTTGGAGACCCTCAGTGAAAGAAATCAGTGATTGGATTGAAGAGAATTATCTGAACTTTGCTGTACAAGAGAACAAAGATCTACGTCGTAGTGCAAACGAATTTTTACAAAGGTATTTTTTTTTATGTGTATGAAATTTTCTTTGGTAGTATCCACATAGAGTTGCACCAGTGGTTATCCAGGTTAACAAAGAGAAGGATGAACTTCCAAGAATGTCAGTTTCCTGATTGGACCCCCGCAAGAATTAATATACTGAAAAGGGTGAACAACGAGATATCCCCCGCTGTTGATTTATGGACAACGCGAACCCTTGAAGCATTTGTGACAGAGTTCGCCATTGACACAAGTACATCCTTCAGCGAAGCCGAATGACAGTTATTCAAAGGACCAAGGGGTAAGTACTTGAATTCATTTAGTTTGAGAATTAAAATGCTATTGGCTAAAAAAGGTATATTGCTCATTGAATCAGACTATTAGATTTAGCACTACTAACTTATGTTTGATGCGAAGTGGAAAAAGGTACAAGAGAAATTTTGAGTCCTATACCCTAGGTCAGAATACCGAGTCTAACCCCGTAAGTCCAGCAGTCTCAGAGCCTGAAGAAACCCCTTCTGTTGGAAACCCTTCGATAACCCCGCAGCGAAGACCTATTATCCCCGAGAACCCGTCGCAGTCTGAAAGTAGCCCTAGCTCGAGTATTCCTGTCGCAAGTCAGTCTACCCTAGCAAGTTCTACCCCGCCTACTACCAATCCCCCTCCCTACCCCCCTAGACCTAGGATGGCCCATATGAATGACGACATTAAGCTCCCTGTTTTCAAAGGAACTGGATCAGAGGATCCAGAATAGTTCTGGTTTTTATGCGAAGAAGTGTGGACTACTAAGAACATTACGGATCAAGATACAAAAAGAGCGCAACTGGTTACTTCTTTTAGATACCGCGCTCTGACCTAGTTCATGAAGTTTTCCAGCAATGAGAAACATGTCTTGGCTGATATAAAAGTAGCAATGATAAAGGAATTTAAGAAGCCAAAATCAAAGTCGCAGTGTATCACTGAATTGAAAGAGATTTAGCAGAGGTGTGGTGAATCAGTGTGGGATTTTGATCAAAGGTTCAAAGTTCTGCTAAACCAAGTCAGTTTCACCATTGGACCTACGTAGCACAAGGAATGGTTCATTTCAGCATTGCTACCACATATCAGAACTCCACTCATGCAACGGAAGGTTGCTGACCAGCAGGAGGCTCTGGAAATCGCGATGAAGCTTGAAACCGGTCCTGTCAAAGATAATTCTGGTATCGCTCAAATCCAAGCGCAGTTGGCAGCGATGGCTCTGGAGCTTCGTGATATGAAGAGAGGAAAAACCGATCGCGAAGAGGTTTGGTGTACACAATGTTGGACAGAATATCATGCCAAGGAATAGTGTCTTGTGGTAAGAAATTACCTGAATACTGGTGCGCCAAGCCCGTTTAACCTGCAAGTCCTATATTGTGAGCTCTACAGAACAACAGGTCAGCATCGACCTGAAGACTGCTATCTGCTACAGAGGTATGGGAAAGTACCTAAGAACCCCTATTGTAAATTCTATAAGTCCGTAGGACATAATGAAGATGAGTGTCGCAGTTATGACGTCATGAGAGAACGCACCTACGACACCTATTGGGTACAAAATGAGGGACAGAGCAATGATGTATATGGTTACCGCGGTGGTGCATCAGGTAGAAGTGCTTTTGGAGGTTGTGGTCATGGTGGTATGGCTGGAAGAGGAAGAGGCCAGGTTGTGTGTTACAACTGTAACCAAGCTGGGCATCTAGCGAGAGACTGTCAGAACCCAACTACGACATGTCTGTATTGCCGAGCAGTAGATCATGTGATCGAGCAGTGCTCGCAGTTGATAGCTAAGATTCAGGAAAGAAATAGTGCCCTTACTCAGAATATTCAGATGATTTCCATCGAGCAAAGACCTGCCCCAACCATTAATGTTGTTACCCAGAGTGGAGCTACGATGCACATACATAATAAGGAGAAACATCCTGATGAGGCTTGGGTTCGGAAGGCCCCAGAGAAAGTCCCAGCATTTGATATCGAAAGAGAAAAAGAGACATTCATGGAATCCAAGAGAGATTTTTCTGCTCCTAGCACATCAGTAGCACCTGTGCAACAACATCAGTAGCATTCACAGCCGCAAGAAGCTTTGACGAACAAAGTAAGTACATTGTCCTCCTTTTTACAGAGTTGTCTGAAGCTCTTAAGAAATCAGAATGCTTTAAGTGAGTTGCAGAAATTTATTGATTCCTGCGAACCTCAACAAAGTTCTGGTCAGGCAAAAGTTGTTAATAGAGTCAGGATAACTGGCAGGGAAATGAGATTGAATGCTCAAATAGGAGAGTGTGATATGACTGATGTTATCTTGGACCTAGGATTAGAGGTAAATGTCTTAACTAAGCAAACCTGGGAACAAATGGGAAAACCTACCCTTGATTAGTCCCCTATCCAATTGAGATTAGCTAATCAGTAGAAGATTGTGCCCCTAGGATGATTCCCTATTGTCCCAGTAGATATTGATGGCGTCTGTACTGTAGCAGACTTCGAAGTTATTGAGATCATTGACAACAGCAACCCCTATCCAGCATTGCTAGGTATTGAGTGGGCATTAGACAATGATGCAATCATCATTCTGAAGAAGAGACAGATGACTTTCGAAGGGAAAGGACTAAGAGTCATAGTCCCATTGGATCCCTCTCAAGGAGAGAGATACACAGAGCCAGTAAGAGATGAAGACCAGGATGTTTTGGACCACATCTACAATATCACAGCGAAGGAAGAAGATTATGTTGATCCTATTGCCGAAGGTATCATGGATTGGCAGTGTGACAGCTCCTGCATGAAAAATTCAGATGATGGCCTAGAGAATTGGCAGAATAGACTGTATGAGCTACATGGCCATCGATGTGCCAGAATTACCAATTCTCTCAGGTGGCTTGGCTCACAGACAAGAACCTTACCTATTTTTGATGGTTCGACAGACCCAGAAGAGTTTATTGTGCAATTCTCAGAGCAGGTACTAGACTCACAGAAAATGGAGACTCTGGATTCAGCATTCAGAGCCACAGTAGCCAGATGGTGGAATGGTCACAAAAAGTACATTCATAGTTGGGAAGCATGCCAGAAGTCCCTTTACCTAAGATTCAGGGACCAACCTCAGGAGGTGCGAAGTAGGTTTAATGGTAAGACTAGTCCTCAGGGACATTTGGAGCAATGCTACGAGGCATGGAAGCATGTACCTCGTGAAGAATGGGTACATAGGTTTGTGCACACCTTGGAACCTATAGCAAAGAACTGGTATGCGGAGGTTGAGATTCTCCATGGTACTGTAAGTTGGGATTGTCTTGTTGATAGTTTTGTGCTGACATTCTCTATTAATGAGGTTTCGCCTGCTTTGGATGCAGCTGTTAGGTTGATCCATACTAAAGTATTTGATGATCAAGAAATAGAAAAATACCAACCTGATTGGAAGGCACAGGAAGCCAATGTAGTAGAATGTTATAACCTCGCAATTGACAAGGATGACGATCTGCACAACATTAACATTCCTGAGTCAGAAGGACACCGCGAAGTACATGGACCAACAGTTGAGGCACTTGAAGTGACTCAACCCCTGAAGACGTGGACCGTAAACATTGGGTCAGAAGAAAACCCTAAGTATGCTACCATTGGAGATTATTGGGATGAAAAAATGGTAAGCAAGGTGACCCAACTTCTCCATGAATATCAGGATCTATTTCCGATGAAGTTCTCAGAGATGAAAGGTATCCTTGGTGATATAGGAGTGATAAAGATCCCTTTGAAACCTGATGTGAAGCCTGTGAAACAACGCCCTTATAGGCTGAACCCTAAGTATAAGGGAAAAGTCCAAATGGAGCTGGATAAGATGCTTGCTGTAGGAATCATTGAGCCTGTTGAAGAGTCCAAGTGGGTCAGTCCTATGGTGGTGCAAGAAAAGAAGACTAAGGGAGAAATTAGAATCTATGTCGATCTGAGGAAGCTAAATGATGCCTGTTTGCATGATCCTTTCCCCACTCCCTTTATAGATGAAGTTTTAGACAATGTTGGAGGTCAAAAAGTGTACTCTTTTACTGATGGATTCTCAGGTTACCATCAGATTCGAATTGCTCCAGAAGATCGACATAAGACAACCTTCGCTAAAGAAATGGGATCCTTCCAGTATACAGTTATGCCCTTTGGATTGAAGAATGCACCTGCCATGTTTTCTAGAGTAGTCATCTCTACTTTTAAGGAATTCATACATAAATTCTTAGAAGTTTATTTTGATGATTGGACTATCTTCAGGTTATTAAAAGACCACATAGCTAGTTTAAGACTTATGTTGGACAAATGTAGACAACATCAGATTTCCTTGAACTTGAAAAAGTGTATCTTCTGTGCCCCTTTTGGAATTCTGCTAGGTCACATTGTATGTAAGCAAGGATTGATGATGGATCCTGCGAAGATAGCCATTATTGTGAACATACCACTTCCGAAGTCTGTTAAACAACTGCGCACTATGCTTGGTCATACTGGCTATTACAGGAAATTCATTAAAGGATATGCTCAGATAATAGCCCCTATGGAAAAGCAGTTGAAGAAAGATATTAGGTTTGAATGGACACCTGAGTGTCAAGCAAGCTTGGATATTTTGAAGGAAAAGATGGTAACTGCCCCTATCTTAGTATTCCCTGATTGGAATAAGGAGTTTCATGTGCATGTCGATGCATCCTCCATTTCTCTAGGAATAGTATTGGCTCAGTCAAGTGAAGGTAATATCGATCACCCTATTTATTTTGCAAGTAGAAAATTGGCCACAGTAGAAAAAAATTATACTACTACACAACGAGAAGGTTTAGCTATGGTTTATGCATTACAGAAGTTTCGACATTATCTGTTAGGATCTCATTTTAAGATGTTCACTGATCACTCTGCTTTGAAGTATTTGGTTAACAAGCCTGTGCTAGGTGGAAGGATATGCATATGGTTGATTCTGTTTCAGGAATATGACTTTGAGATCATAGTCAAACCTGGAAGACTGAACCTAGGTCCTGACCACTTGTCGAGGCTTGAGTCAGGAGAAGAGCCCATTAGTTTGGACGAAGGTCTTCCTGATGCTCAATTGTTTGCCATCCAGATGGTTGATGATTATTTCCAGGATATTGTTCAGTATTTGTCTACAAGTTTTGCACCTGCCGAAATGACAACGCAGCAGAAGAAGTAGTCGGTGGTTAGAGCAGCCGACTTTACCTTAATAGCAGGACAGCTATATAAGATGGGACCAGATGAAATACTATGCAGATGTGTCCTAGAGCATGAAAAGCCATTAATTTTTCCTAAGGCACACTCTGGCGCAGCAGGAGGTCATTGCACAGGAAAAGCTACAGCACAGAAGATTCTGACAGCCGGATTGTGGTGGCCCACAATTCATAAGGATGCAAGAGAATATTTCCACAGCTGTGAAATTTATCAGAGAACAGGAAAACCATCCAGGAGGGATGAGATGCCTCTAGTTCTGTAGGTAACTTTACAACCCTTTGATAAATGGGCTATTGATTTTGTTGGACCTATCAATCCCCCTGCTAAGAAATCCGGAGCAAGATACATTATTATGGCAATTGACTACCTTACTCGTTGGGCCGAAGCTCAACCAGTCAAGACCTGTAGTGCTGCTACAGCCATGAAGTTTATCTTCAATAACATCTTGTCAATATTTGGGTGTCCTAGAATTCTTATGAGCGATTAAGGATCACATTTCTTAAATAAGACTATTGAAGTATTGACTGAAGAATTTCAAGTATATCATCAGAAGAGTACTTCCAATCATCCTCAAGCAAATGGAACTGTCGAAGCTTTTAACAAGATTCTTGAACATGCTCTGACGAAGGTTTGCAATGCTAACATAAATGATTGGGACCTTATAATTCCAGCAGTACTATGGGCTTATAGAACCACCTGCAAGAAGTTGACAAGATATACACCTTTAGGTTGGTTTATGGACAAGAAGCAGTCATGCCCATGGAGTACATTGTCCCTAGCCTCAGAATATCTGCTTTTACAGAGATGGATGACCCAGATATGATGAAAGAAAGGCTGGCAAAGATACTAGAACTTGAAGAGGACAGATTCATTGCAGGGTTCCAGCAGCAAGTACAGAAAGCTAGAGAAAAAGCATGGCATGATAGACACATTAAGAAGAAGCAGTTCCAGAATGGTGATCTTGTGCTTTTATATGACAGTAAATTCATGAAATTCTCGGGGAAGTTCAAGACACATTGGAAAGGACCATACATAGTATAGAGAGTTACTGATGGTGGCGCAATCCAGTTAGCTAAATTGAATGGAGAAATTTTACCTTCCACGGTGAATGGATGTAGGTTAAAGAAGTACATGGAAAAAATGGGACCCCTTGATCAGGAGTAACAGCATGAAGGACAGTCTAAGTACCAAGGACAGTTGGAATTGGGTACTAGAATAAATTAAGTTGTTCTCAAAGCTACGAAGTGTTGTACTGTCAAATTCTAAAGGTTGAAGTTTGGTTTCCGTATAGTTCAGGATGGATCGAAGGTGAATATTGTGTTGAAGGTACTTATCAAGGTGAAGCTGAAGTTAGTGGTTATGTCGAAGATCAAAGGTGTGTCGTAGCCTAAAATGTGATGGATGGGACAAACTAGACTTGGCGGCGCCGGCATGAGAACTGCCCTAACTGCCTGTAATGATGAGATTTTGGGAAAATCTGGCGCCATGTGGATAGGATTTCCGCCACTCCATTAGATTCAATGTCATTAATGCACCATGATGACAAATTTTGTTGTAGGATTCTATAAGAAGATACAACGGCCTGTGACTCCTGCATTGTGCATTTCTTTGAGTTTCTTCAGTTAGAACTATGTTGAATGATCGTGAAGTCTAGGAGTTATTACGAGTGGTCAGGGAGACAGGTCTGCTAAACCTTCTGAGTAATCCACCCGTGCAGCCATGTTCGACCAAGGCACAAAGAAAGACAGAAGTTCACTCTAAAAGGAAGGAAGAAAGGCAGAAGTGCACTCTAAGCCGCAAGAAGAAAAGCACCGGTCTTCATAGGAAAACTATGAAACATCCCAAGATGTATCCTCTTGGTTTGGTAGAACTGGGGCGGCTGTTTGTCTTATGCACCTTGACACACAATTCTAGGTACCCTAAGTTGTGGATGTTCAAATGTTCGGCAAGCAGATCGAAGGATGGGGTCGCTGATAGATCCAGAAGGCCTTACCTAGCATAAATATTACGAAGGAAAGGAACAAGTAGCCGACAACTACATGTATGGCTTCAGCAAGCATTGCACTATGTTTCGCCAACAATATTCTACCACCAGAAAAGAAAATGAGTGTCCCGGGACGGGACACTGGTGAGTCTTAGGGGCCTGTTGGGGCACGCACCCTAACGGTCCTTAAGGTGGGTAACTCCGTGGGTTTATGGGAGTTTGTAAGTGGAGTTATGACTCAACAAATAGTCTTAGGGGTGTCAAGGTTGATTCAAAGTCCTCTTTTTGTAATAAACCCATGGTTTAAGTCTAGGGTTTAGGGTTCGGGGTGCCCATGGTTTAAGCCCATGGTTTTGTAATAAGTGCACTATAAATAAGCACTCTTGTAAAGAAGTTAGTTTAGGCTTTTGATGTAATATGAATTGATGTGAAGCTAAGGATTGTGGTAACAAGGTTAAGTCCCAGCTGTGTGCGTGGATGACCTCTTCAGCTGTGTGCACAGAGGGTTTTGGGTGATTAAGGAAATATACAGCTGTGTGCACAGAGGCCTGCAACTGTGTGTGTGGCTTTAAGGACTTGAAGGGATCTGCAGCTTAGTGCGCAGATCAGAACTATGGTTTTTGTAAAGAGTTGAATAAAACACAGTTCTGTGGATGTAACCCCTAAACTGGGGGTGAACCACGTTATATCGTGTGTTGTGGTTTTTGTTGTGTTGTTGTTATGTTCTTTTATGCATTGATAAATATATAAATGATAAGTAAGATCACTGATAAATACTAACTTCGCTGTAATTCCCAGTAATGGGTTATGCAAGGAACTGTTTGTTTATCTAACCACGAAGCTAAATAAGTAACTATTAAAGCTCTTCATTATATGATTATAAGTGTTAGAAACTAAAGGTACAGTAATATCCCTCTTCTGCTTGCAGAAACCTGATTCTGCGACACCCCATAGCTGTTTCGGGTGAGACTGCAACCTGCTTGCAGGTTGTTGCTGAAAGGGCCAACACTGTGGGTCTTTTGTTGGTGCGAAGTTAATGGTATAAAGCCCAAGTCTTCCCTATAGCCCAATAGGGTAGTGATCTGGGAAAGTCCCCAGTAGTTTATCAGAGGAGCACACCATCCTTGAGGTAGCAGGTATACCTCATTGTAATTGTACAAATATAATATGAACAATTTTTTTTATTACGTTTTTTTTCGTGAGTATATTGGTTTCATTTCAATAATTCTTTCTATATTTTGTTGCAAGGTGATAATGGAGACAAGTCCCCAGTTTTTGATCAAATGACACCATCCTTGAGGCAGCAGGTATAACTCATTTTTGTAATTGTACGAATTAAATATGAGCAACATGTTTTTTATTATGTTTATTTCATGAGCATATTGGTTTCATTTCAGTAATGGTTTCTATATTTTGTTGAAGGGTGGTGATCATGGAAACTCGCCATCAGTAGATTAGAGGAAACCAACCTCAATGCCGCAGGTATACCTCATTGTAATTTTATAAATATCATATGAGCAATATGTTTCTTTATTATGTTTTTTTGTTAATTTATTGGTTTCATTTCAATAATTAGCTAGATATTAACATAGGAACATGCAAGTGATCGAATGAAACCTTTTAAATGTAAAATTTCTAAATGAAGCATGCAAGAAACATGAAACTTAATAAAGATAAGCATGCAAACAATAAAACTTTGGAAAAAAATCATGAAAAATATCCCCCCCAGAAATAGAAAAAAAATAAAAGAAGAAAGGATCTAAAACTATTTTCTATATTTTTATCGTACGGTAGTGATTACGACAAATCCCCAAAACTTGATCAGAGGAAACCATCCTCAAGGCTACAGGTATAACTCATTGTAATTGTAAAAAGTTAATATGAGAAATATGTTTTTTATTATATTTTTTCCATGAGTATATTGGTTTCATTTCAATAATATTTTCTATATTTTTGTTGCATGGTGTTGATAAGGGAAAGTCCCCTATCATTGATCAGGTGAAACTGGCCTTGAGGAAGTAGGTTTGCCTCATTATAATTGTACAAATTAAATATGAGCAATAATTTTTTATTATTTTTTCCCTCATACTATATTTGGTTTCATTTCGGTGATTTTTTTTATATATGTTTGTTTTAGGCTATTGATTCATGGTTTCATCTAGCAGCATAGCAATCCATAGATACTGATGTGGATGACCTCATGCACGATTCTAACATCGAATTTTCGCTAGAACCCATTAAGGTGATATAGAATATCTTAAAAAAATAAATAAGTAAATCATGCATATGTTATTCATTCAATTGCAGATAAATGATATTAAAGCAAAGGTTGATCTTTCAGTTAAGAGATATCAAGGCTTGAAAGTAAGATGAAATATCTTTAATTAGAAGATAAATTCATTTAGTATTTTATATTTTGTACTTGCATATGATCATGTACTAAAATATGGTTTTTTTAACAAGATTTTTTCCCTGGCATACTAATGGTTAGGAGGTTGTTGGGACTAGTGATGCTCATGGAGAGTCATCACATGAGCATATGACCCCACTTTCCTCTCATTTTCCATTATTGTCGAGTGAAAAATAAGAATCACATTTCATGACACCCTTGAGGCCATATGCGAGTGCATTATCTAGTGGCTAACGCATGCCAAATCATGTAGAACACGGGGTCAATGCAGAGCCTACTATTGATATTTCCCAAGCAGCATTTCTTGGATCATCTCATTTCACTAGAATGAGAACACTATAGACCATATTTCAGTTGGATGACAATCGTGTTCCCATAAATATAGAGAACATCCCATATATTTAAAAAATATTTTGATTCTTGTATTCAATCTAATTGAAATTTACTTATAGAACATTCTTTTTCAACTAATAATTAGATGATCATTTTGCAGAAAATTATGTTTTTTTATAAAATTCTAAATTATTTATCATTGGATATCTTTGGTCCTACCATCCTCTCAAGTTGGGATAATAAAGTAAAAAATTAAAAAATGAGCTCACTAATCGTGAAGTTGGGTTGTATTGGACGGATTTTCAGTCTATGGCCAACCACGGAAAACTAACCCACACAAGGTGCTTAACATAGCCCTGGGTGTGTTTGGTGTAGCTAGTTCTCCCATGTTATGGTCCTTCTACCATCTAAAGTTGCTCTCTCAAATGAAAAACTAATTAATAAATAAAGAACTAATGAAAACTACGTAACCTATTTAACAACTACTAAATTAAAACTTGTTATTTAGATCTAATCTATGTCTTGCTCTCTTAAGGAGAGTCTCTATTTTAGGTTTTAAGAAGTTTAATTGAAAACTGCTTAAAGGATAAAAATTTAACTAATTGTAATATAAACAACCTATTTAGCACTTGCTAAATGAAAAAATAGAAAAACTTAAACTATAAACTGAAAAATAATGTAATCTAATGGGTGGTATCTTGGCCAAGAGAAAGCTATTAGCTATGTTAATGTTATATTGATGATAGAGATAAAAAAAAATAGATGATATAACTATGAGAAAAAATCATCAAAATTGATATCAAAAATAACTTTTAGTTCAGTAATGATATTTATAATTAAAGAACAATAAACAAAAAAATATTTATCATCCTGAAATATAAAATATCAAAGAACAACTAACTTCTAACACTTAAATACTTGAAATTAAAAAGGTTTAATTACTTCATTGAATTTTCGTAGAAATACATATGCAACAATAAGTAAATTAATATACAGAATATTATACAGTCAGATTTAATTAATAAAATGAATTAACATGACTCATACAATATAAACATCAAATATCAAAATGAATTTGTCTTCGAGTAATTCATTAACATTTCACAAAATTATAACAAAGTATAATTAAAAAATATAATAATAGAAGAAAAACATAAGGAGAATATATATATATATATATATATATATATGAGTATTCAAAAATTGAATTCAAAAATTGAATTCAAAATGATACCAATTTTTAAACAAGTGCTTAACAGTACCCAAGAGCTGAATTCCCAAAAGAACTTTTTAGCACAACTGATGTCTTTATTCCCAATGTAAGTAGTCTCCTAATTCATACTCGAATCCCCCTCTCGCATCATTCTCATGACTTATATATAAAATCTAATCAACTACTTCTAGAATTCTATGCATCAATTTTCTAAAAATAAACAATCGGTTTTTTAAACATCTAATAAATAATAAAACAAACGATTCTCATAATCATTTTGTTGATCAGATTATGGAAACTACAAATAGTTAACCCCTCAAAATGAAGGCACCTGGAATCTAGATCATCATAAGGATTAATTGTTTTAACATTTTATAGCAAAAGTCGTGTTCAACCAACAACATCGAAATCAAAACACATACATAACAGACACCTGCAATAACCAATTAACAACATATTAAATTTCATTTAAAATCATATTCAAATGAATGAAACTGTAGCAAACGAATTTTAAGCATGCCCACGGAATCTTCGATTATGTGGGTATGATAATCAAATCACCTATTACCTGTTTAAACATCAAAAGCATGTGAACAATAGCTGAAACAAAACAAGTTTTAAGTCATGATATGTAGATTGGAAGCTCATCGTGCTTCAAATAACCTAGCCTGAAGTTTCAAGATCTTAACCTTTTGTTGCTCTCCCTGTTTGAGTAATTTTTCATTAGCTACAACTAAGGAAATTTTAACACCCTTATACTTATCTTTCTTCAACTTCAGTTCTTTCCATTTGTTCACCCATAATAGCAATTCGTCGTTGAGAGTTTTGGTTTCTTCTTCCATGCCCAATGTGATGGATGTGATTCCTTCACTTCTCCTTCTAACTGGGACACTTTGTCTTTTAGAACATGATAAATAGTTTGCCTAATATTATTCCCACTCCTAGCTAGAAAAGAATTACCTCTGAATGATGGCTTTGGTTCAGATCTACATGGATATAATCCATCAGTAAAATATTCAGGAGAATTAGTCACAGGGTTATTTTCCTCATACTCTATTCGTTACATTCATTATCATGAGCAATTTCATGATTTGGAAAAATATCCTCATTCTCACTAATGATCTCTACTAATGGGGTTTCTCTTTATCGTTTTATCGTTGCAGGGGTCACGACTGTGGCCATACTCCTGGTAAATCGATGTGCACAAATAGAGATAAACTCTCTTTATTTAGGTTTAAGTCCATCAAACAATATTGAGCCTATGCTTTGACATTTAACTAACTCTTCGATATTTTTTTAGGTACTTTATTAATTCAAATAGGATGCGAGCAACTAACATCGATTCCAACAATTGGACTAGGATTATCCTCAACCAAATTATCTCCTACATCTTTCGATAGGGAAGATTGACTGTCATTAATTTCTTCAGGGTTTGCATTAGGATTTAATGCAAAAGTTTCACTAACAAAGGGTTTTCTCCTCTTCTAGTGAGACTTAGAAATAGCAGGAGGAAAAATTTGAGATTGACCGAAGCCGTTTTCAACCAAGAATTTGTCCCAACTCTTATCAATTGCAGACAATTGATACTGAATCAATATTTTTAATAACCGGTGATGAACTAAAATTCGATTATGAACTCCTTTCGTATTATGAACAACAGAAGCCATATTTTCTAGGCTATTGAGAAAAAAACATGGTAAATTTAACCTAGATCCTTTGAATTCCATCAAAATCCTAAGGTGATAACAATGTATAGAGGAAAATCTACCATCACAAGTTATGTACCTTATCATTAATTGTAACAGCGGTTTCCATTTTGGCTAGAGATATTTTGTAGGATACCCAAATTTATCATCGAAATCTTTAGGTACGGGGAGAAAAAAATGTTTCCATTTGGATTTATTGATCTCTCCCTGCTTAAAGCACATTTCTCCTATTTGTGGCAATCTCGTAGCTTTTGCTATGAATTCCTCATAGATGACCATCCGCATATTTCTAACCTGGTAAACATTCTCCTTAAACGACATCGAAAATTTCTTTGTTACCTCTATGTTATGCCCATTAAAGCTT
Source organism: Pseudotsuga menziesii (assembly GCA_001517045.1). Lineage (NCBI taxonomy): Eukaryota > Viridiplantae > Streptophyta > Pinopsida > Pinales > Pinaceae > Pseudotsuga > Pseudotsuga menziesii. The sequence continues at coordinate 110,421 of LPNX010369722.1, read as the reverse complement.
ATGAAGAATTCACCCCACCCAATTTTATCAATTAACTGTGCAGAATCTAGTTCAATGTCCAATAATTCGCTTCCTACCGACTCAAACCTGCACAGAGGATCCATTGTGGCTACACTAAGCTGGTAATCAAGGTAAGGGTGAACATCAATGGAAAACATGAACCGGGTTAATTCATCATCCTATAAAAAACCCTAACTTTGGTAAACCACGCATCCAAAACAATACCAAATTCATCCTATGGTTTGATAAATGAGGTAAATGATGACACAAAGAATGAAATTATGATGATGCAGACAACAAAATAGTGAATTTGTACATGCATTATAGTTAGAAATGACTCTTGAAATATCGTTGATAGAATGAAATGACACGATTATAATTTTGTTGTACTATGATCAACATGTGCTGAATGATAACATAATTCGTGTTTTTAATCCAAGCTAGAATATAGAACACATGGCACATACATAGTTTCGATTTGTGTAAATTCCATTAAGGTAAAATTCGAATGAAAGTTTGGATATTCGCTTAGGCATAGTTTTTAGGGTTTTAATATTTAGATTTATAATAAATCAATATTATTAATCCAAATGTTACATAAAACATGAATTTAATCATTATACTTTTCTAGTATGAAAATCAAACTACAAAAGCTTTGATATAATTCATGATGAGATCAGATAAAGAGATAGAAATTCATAGAGGCCACTTTGATCTGGTTGTAAGATAAGATTAGTAGGTTGTCAATGAATTGAAACTGAATCATCATTGAAAAATATATAATCAAGGTTTAATATGTGCAAGATGAAAAATTGATTATATAGAAATTGCATTTGACAACTGCTAAATAGACACCTCAACAATTATGAAATTAAAAATGATACTGATGATTTTTACCTGAGAAATTGATATTTTCAGATTGAGAGTACCTTCGTAATCATAGATTCTGAAGGAACTCTTAATAATTTCCTTAAGGATTCATTAAAAAGATAATTTAATATCATTTTTAATAAAAAAACAAGAATAAAAATAAGAAGGTTGGTGTGGCAGCCAACAAATGGTGACATACATGGGAGAGCCAGTTATCTCTATTCATTTTGATATAAACAATGAAGTATGATATAGTCTAAGAATTACTATAATAAATTAGATAGCCTTAATCTGATGTGAATCTGTGTTTAATAATTTTCATATCGCAAATACCTTCAAGATATTCCTTCATATTGTTTAATAAATACTTTTTGTTTGTAGATGAGCCAAATAATATTATTTTGTGAAAATGAAGTATTCAAAAATAAAATATAATCCAAACCATCAGTATAAAGTTGTAACTATTTACTTCTTTGAAAAATATATGAAACCTCTTCCATTTATTGAAATCATTTATTTATTTTTATTTTTATTTTCTTTATCTTTTATTTATAACTAATTTATTCTTTATAAAATAAAGAATCACTTCCCTATATTTGTAACAAAAAAGAAGTGTCACCCACAAACATCATCAAAGATGAATCAGCTGGCTCATTACTGAGGCCCCCTATCTCTTGAGCATAAGACCAAGAGCCACTACCACAGTCTGATACATGAATTTAGGTAATGTCATACCAATGATGTCCATGATCCTGAGCAGAATGACTCATTGCTAAGACCTCTCGTTCCCAATTTCATAAAACAAAAATTCAAAATGGAATAGATCAAGACACTTTTCAGAATGTAAATGAGTTTAAAATGAATGATAATCCAGATTCATTAGGATTTTTCATGTACAAGGTTTTGACAAGGTAAATCACCTATTATCTTTGCTATTAATAATAAAACAGACTGTAAAATGTTAATCCTAATTGTATTTACAAAAAATAAAAATTTTAACAAATTCATTTCAAATTTATGAAATATGATTATATCGAACAAGATGAAATACCATACTTGACCTTAATCGATTAGAGTAAATAAATAAGTTGAAATTCAGTCCACAAGAGTTTATTTATTTACAAACTCCTTCTCTAACAAAATATATACATTCAAGATTGCAAGGACTACAAAGGGTAATGATTATAATACAAGTCTTTTGCTGAAAATAGATTATTCAGAGATTGGAATTACTTACATATAAGATGGGTTTTTAAAATAAAATGAACTGTACAATAATGATACGCTAATAATTTTTAAAAAAAATAGAACAGAAAAGAAAGTGTATAAATATTAACAAAAATAAACAACCTCTATACATATTTTAAAGATTTGATGGAAATTAGTGAAAGTATTTTTTAAGAATCATCCCATTAACTGGAAAGATTTCGGACTGACCTTCCAAGGTTTGAAGTCGAAAGGTTCTTGGACCCATTTCTTCTGCAATGATATAGGGTCCCAACCAAAGACGCTGAAATTTTGTATGTTCAGCTTTATCTTCATGTGCCTTGTCCCACTTTAGAACTAAATCTCCTACTTTGAAATCTCTATTGGAAACTGAGACCTGATCAAACCAAGATTTTACAATTCTTTTATGTTTCTAAAAAATCTATTTGGCATTTTCTCTATCCTCCTCTAACTTAATTAGGGTGTTGATTCTCTTCTCCATAGAAGAACCGTTTACATCCTATATGGACTCTGCTAACTGTAAAGAAGGTAAGAAAAGATTAGGAGGTAAAAAGGCTTTAGTACCATAGACCATAAATAAAAGTAAATTCCCAATTGAATATTTTAGAGTTACTATGTCTGCCCAAAGTGAATTATGTAAGGTAGTATTCCAATTTCAATGATGTGTGGAAATAGTTTTCTTTAGAATCTTTAGTAAGTTTTTGTTGGTGGATTCAGCTAAGCCATTACCCTAAGGGTAATAACTTTCATAATACTTGACTCTGATTCCTTTCTCCAAATAAAATTATGTTAATTCAATAGAATAAAAGTAAGAGGCACTATAAAAAACAAGAGATTCATGAACACCAAACCTGGTAATAATAGAGGATTCTAAGAAAAGAACAACTTGGATAGTGTTTACTACACACAAGGATGCAGCTTTCTCCCATCGAGTAAAATAATCAGTTGCAATGATGACATATTTATGTTGCATCGATGAAGGTGGGTTGATTGGCCCTACTATATTGATATCCCATTGTTGAAATGATCTTTCCACTGAAACTGGTTGTAGTGGAAATGCAGTTTTCTTAACCCTTCCTGCAGTTGTTTGAAAATATTGATATTTTCTAGCGTGTGCATAAGAATCTCGGAATAAATTCACCTAATAATAACCATATATTAATAATTTGTGTGCAGTAGTTTCTCCTCCAAAGTGACCACTTGTAGGACCAGAGTGTAATTCCTTTAAAACTGTTTTTGTTTCATCTATATCAAGACAACGCAATAATACACCATCTGAGTTTTTTCTAAAAAGGACATTGTTAATAAATTAATAAGCAATTGATTTTAATCTTAAATCCCTTCTCCTCTTTTTTTATAGGTTATCTGGAGCACTTCCTATTTCCAGGAGGATTCTCATGTCAAAATACCAGGAATCTTGTGGAGGAGGAAAGAAATAGATTTCATTTTTCGAAAAAGACTCATCTAAGTTAACATCAGTATTATCCATGGGTAAATGAGCTGACTCAGCCACAATTTTACAAATACCTTGTCCTCTAACCACCGAGGAGGGTTTAATCTCAAGATCATATTCTTGAAGGGTTGTCATCTAAGAGGATCTTTTATCACCTAAATCTTTTTGAACCAACAGGTTCCTTACCGCAGGATATGGAACAACTAATTTAGTTCTGTATTTTAAGAGATAAGGTCGAGATTGTTTTACTGCTCTAAAAATAGTGAATGTATGCATATAAACTTCATGATAATTTAACTCAACTCCTTTAAAATTAGAACTCATAAAAGATATAGGAACCTCGTGATTTTGTTGATTATGTTGAGTTAATGCAACAGTATACGAAATATCTGAAGCAAAACTATAAAGTATAAAATCCTTACTAAAATCAGGACTTAAAAGAGTCAGAGCTTCAGATATAGTTTCTATAATTCTTTTGAACGACTCTTTTTCATTGTTACCCCAACTAAATTATGCATTATTCTTAATCATGTTTTGCAAAGGACAAATAATTTTAGAGAAGCTCGGGATAAATATCCTAACGAAATTATTTTTTCCCAAAAAGTACCACGTAACCTTTTACTGGAAGGATAGGTAATATTAGATATATCCTGAGTTCTCTGAGCATCAACCACTATTGTATATTTGGAAACTACACAACCTAACAAAATTCCCTGGGTTACTGCAAAAATTGTTTTCTTAGGGTTTAGCGATATCTCGTATATTCTACAATGTTCAAAAACCATCTTAAGATGAGATATATGGTCAGGTAGGTGTTTAGAGAAAATAGTAATGTCATTAAGATAAGCAACTACCACATGATTAATTAATCCCCTAAAATATATATCCATTGCTCGTTGAAAAGTGACTCATGCATTAGTCAGACCGAAAGGAATCTTTCGATAGGCATAAGTTCCCCATGAAGTTCTGAATGCAGTTTTTAATTGATCATCAGGAGAAACTAAAATATGATTATAACCTAAGAAACAATCAAGTAATGGAAACATCTCAGATCTAGAAACCTTTTGGAGGATTTTCTCCATGGGAGAGACTGGGTAATTATTTTTATGACGACTTGTTAAGATTATGGAAATCGACACAAAGTCGTAAATCCCTCTTCTTCTTCCGAACTAGAACCAAGTTAGCCACCCATTGAGTGTGGCATATTGGAAAAATGATTTTAGTAGCTAAGAGTTTGTTTGACTCTTTCTTAACTGTTCATTCGAGTGTTGGATGCATTTTCCTAAGATTTTGTTGAAAAGGCTTTGAATTTAGTTTCATTGGGATAATCTATTGCATGTTTTGCGGATTGAAATTTTTTAGGTCATCATACATCCACGCAAAAATATCTATGTATTTCTTCAACAAATTTAAAAAATATGATTTTTCTAAGGAGGTACAATGCGTTCCTAGGTTGATAGCTTGCAGATTGGAATCTATCCATAAATTTATAGTTTCATACCTTAAGCATGAACTATTTGTTTTACAGTTTGGGACTGTCTTAAATTTATCCTAGAGATCATAAAAATTTTCCAATATTAAAATAGAGTTAGGGATAGATTTTACCGTATTGATAGCTTTTTCTATCGGATAGTGATCATGTATTACCAAACAATTGTGTAAGTATTCATCGTGAGTGATTTCATCAATAATAGAGTCTTTGAAGGTGTCTTCATTCGTCAAGAAATTCAATATTTTTCTATCATCATCGAAAACATGCAAGTTAGTGATATTGTCAGGAATTCATGGCCTAAAAATTAACTCAATTGAAAAAATGTTAGGTGAAAAATATTCAGGTGGAACTAATTTAGAAGCTACATTAGCTAATAGATCAGCTTCTTTATTTTGAGATCTTGGAATGGATTTTATATTGAAAGCTTAAAAATTTGAGATAAGGTTCCATACCTCTTTTTGGTCATTCTGAAGATGTTCGTAAATGCAATGAATTTAGTTACATACCTCTCATACAATAATCTCATTATCACCATATAAGACTAGTACCTTGATGTTTATATCTAAATATTTATTCAAACCTTGGATAAGAGCTTCATACTCAACTATGTTGTTAGTACCATCAAACTCTAATCTACAAACTATACATGGTTTATTTCCTTTTGTCTCAATTAGAAGGCAGACGGCTCCAGCTCCTTCTTTTGATTTTGACCCGTCAAAATATAGTGTCCAAGGTAAACTAATTACAACTACCTTACTATCACTAATATATACATAATTCTGATTTTCTACACTATTTACATAATTATGTGATGCAAAATTAGGCTGAATATAAGTGAAATTAGAAATTTCATATTGTTGTTTTATACCTGTAAATGAAGCATTTTCAGCCTTAAAATTTCCAAAATTCAATTTATGAGTGTAGTTTCCCATGATTGAATCAGGAAAAAAATAGGTTCATTGGGATCATGTAATTCTATTATAGTATGCTTCAAATATCTTTCTCTCCCTATTTTCATATGATTGGATTTATTATTTTTGGGTAGCCATAAGTTTGACCAATCAGTTGAAAAGAAACCATTCAGATTCTGTGACCAATCTCTGCTTGAGAAATCCCTAGTTGAGAATGCATGTGGGAACAAGATCAAGGTCCTTATGACTGAAAATGTAAAGCATTATGTGAACAAGAGCTTGCATCAGCTTTGTGAAGAATGTGGCATCTAGATTTAGCATTCGGTTCCCTATACACCACAAAAAAATGGTGTTGCAACGTGCAAGAACGGGGCTCTCAAGAAGATGGAAAATTATATGTTGGAAGCTAAGGATTTTAATCCTAAGCTATGGGTTGAATCCATTAACTGTGCTACATACATCCAAAATAGAGCTCCTCACAAATATTTGGATGGAAAAACACCATATGAGGCTTCGTTTGGTCACAAACCAAGTGTTTCACATTTCAGGGTCTTTGGCTCAAAGGCTTGGGCTAGGATTCCTCTAGAGAAGAGAAAGGCATTGCAACCTCAAAGCAAGGAGTCCATCATGGTTGGATTTGCTAAAGATGCAAAGGGATACAAGATCTTTTATCCCTCGTATCAAAATAAATTCATAGAAATGAGTGTACAGTTCAAAGAGGAGCTCATGCAAGAGGTCGAACTAGCTCACAAGGAATGCTCACATCCTCCACTCCATGGTGATGTAAGTGATGAATCATTTTCTGATTTTTCTAATTCTTATATTGTTGATGATGATGATGACATGCATACAGATCATGACTCACCCATTCATCCCAAGTGGACTAAGAAAACCATTCATGATCTGTATGCAATAGCCTGAAGGTTTCATTCATGATCCTTCACTTGTATGCAGGTTAAATAAGTCTCTCTATGGCCTCAAGCAAGCCCCCAGATCTTGGTATGCCAAGATGTACAATTTTATGATTTCGCTTGGATTTGAAAGATGTAAATCTGATCCTAATGTGTATTTGCAGCATGTTGGTGACTTGGTGCATGTCATAGTGTTGTATTTTGATTATCTTTTGATTACAAGTAGATGCACTAAATAAATTGGATCAATTAAGTCTTCTTTGCACAGTGAATTTTCCATGACTGATCTTGGTTTGTTGAGGCGATTTCTTGGATTAGAAATTTACCAATATGAAGTAGGGATCAAGTTCATCCAGCCAAAGTATGTTTCAGACCTATTATTGAAGTTTAAAATGGCTGAATTTAAGGCATCCAATTGCCCATTCCTTTCAGGAATAAAATTACGTGAATTTGGTGCATCTCCATTGGTGGGCATCTCATTGTCATAGACAACTAGTTGGGATTTTGTTGTATCTTACACACTCTCAACCTAATTTGGCATATGTTGTAGGTTTTTTTGCTAGATATATGCAGTAGCCTCATGAGATCCATTGGAAGGATGCAAAAATAATCATGCATTATGTGCAAGGAACCAAACACTTCAGGGTACACTATGTTGTTGGTTCTCCACTAGAACTAGTTGGATTTATTGATTCTGATTGGGTTGGAGATTCCATTGACAGAAAGTACACTTTAAGTTATGTATTCATGCTTGCACATGGTCTCATATGTTATTCAAGTAAGAAACAACACATTGTATCCCTCTCTTTAGCTAAGGCCGAGTACAGAGGAGCAGTGAACACAACTACACAATGTGTATGGTTGCAAGGTATTCTTGGGGAACTTGGATTTGCATTTTATTCACCCACATTCATTTGGTGTGACAATCAAAGTGAAATCAAGATTTCCATTGATCCAATGTAGAGACAGAGGACCAAACGCATTGAGATACACATGCACGACATCTGGAGCTTGGTGCATGAGGAGGTGATATCCTTTCATTATTTCCCATCTGCAAAGAAAACTGTTGATATATTCACCAAGAGATTCAGAGAGAATGTATTCACCTATATGAGATCCCTTCTTGGAGTGGGTTTCATGTGGTGATCATTGATATTCACTTTCATATTTTGGTTCATGCCCATTTTAGAGGGGATTTTTTGTTCCCATGAGGTTCTCCTCCTTACCTTGTTTTTATGGACAAATAATTTTTTGTATCAGATGACTTGAGCCTTAGTTTCCAAGGCCTCATTAACATGTTAAGATATACTAAGTTAGTATTAATGGGGGGTGTTAAAGAACTAATCCACCTTAGTACCATGATCATACACCTAGGATACATTTCATTAAATTATATGCTATCTCATATGGTCCAAAACTTAGGCTATGTTGATCAACCTTGGTCTATTAAGTGTTTTGGACTCATTTATTGTAGTTGAGGCAATCCACTTTGATCATTATGATAGTCCATGTTCCCTCATTAATGACAGGTCAGTCTTGGTGTGCTACCCATCCCTTAAATCATGGAAACATTTTGACCATATGTGCTAGTGCATGTATTTGGTGGTTTTTGGCTCTCCTTGGGAATTTATTATTTCCTAGAGCCACTCCCACTCACCCATGTCCTCACCTACACCTATCCTTCCCTCATTTATGTTTCATAATTCTCCATCCATGTTACCACTAGCATTCGTGACCGTTTGGGATGGTTTGGGAGCTCAATGGTCCACCTATGGGGGTTTTGAGGTCAAATCCTATCCTGACACTTGTATGCATCCAGATGGCCTCCAAAGGCAAACTATTTATCCATAATGTAATATAAATCCTATCCATACATATTTACATGTTGTACAGTCATAATAATATCTGTTATTCACTAATTTTTTGTATGATAATTTCACTCTTTTTGTTGTTTTTGTGCACAATTGTGTGTAATATCGAATTGTGAGAACCCCCTTGGATCCTATATCCTACTATGAATCAATTATCACACTAGGAATATTTAAATGACATGGAAAATTGTCTATTTACCTCTACATTATGTGCATTAAATATTCTGAAGAATTCACCCCACCCAATTTTATCAATTAACTGTGCAGACTTTAGTTCAATGTTCAATCATTCGCTTCCTTCCAGCTCAAAAGTACATAGAGGAGCCATCATGGCTACACTAAGTTGGTAATCAAGGTAAGGATCAACATCAATTGAAAACACAAACTAGCTTAAGTCATCATACTGTAAAAACCCTAACTTTGGTAACCCACGCATCCAAAACAATACCAAATTTATCCTTTGGTCTTATAAATGAGGTAAATAATGACATACAGAATGAAATTATGATGATGAAAATAACGAAATCATGAATTTGTACATGCATTATAAATAGAAATGACTCTTGAAATCTCGTTGATAAAGTGAAATGACACAATTATAATTTCATTGTACTATGATCAACACTTGTCGAATGATAACATAATTCATGTTTTTAATCCAAGCTAGGATAGAGAACACATTTCACATACATAGTTTCGATTTGTATGAATTCCATTAGGGTAAAATTCGAATGAAAGTTTGGATATTCACTTAGGCATACTTTTTAGTGTTTTAATATTTAGATATATAATCAATCCATATTATTAATCCAAATGTTATATAAAACATGAATTTAATCATTATACTTTCCCTAGTATGAAAATTAAACTATAAAAGATTTGATATAATTCATGAGGAGATCATATAAAAATATAGAAAATCATAGAGGGCACTTTGATATAGTTTCAAGATAAGATTAGCAGGTTGTTGATCAACTAAAATTAAATCATCATTAAAGAATATATAATCAAGAGTTGATATGTGTGAGATGAAAATTTGATTATATGGAAATTGGATTTAACAGTTGCTAAATAGACACCTCAACAATTATGAAATTAAAAATGCTACTGATGATTTTTACCTGAAGTTTATTTAAGATTGATTACTTGTGCAATCTATTCATTATAAATTTTGGCCATTACATATTGAGTTTGTTTTAAGCAGAGAAGCAATGATCGAGATAATGTCAAGGATGGAGAACATCCCAATGAAGGTCATGCTTCACATATAGTAATGAATGTATTCATGTTCTATAGACAAACATAGTATGGATTACAGTTTAAAATATTTCATTGCAAATGGTGATAAATTATAATTTTTCATGTTTCAACTCCAAAACATGTAGAGGGTCATCCTATACAAGATGAGGCTAAACATGAAGATGAAGTACATGATGTGGCCCCATCAGGTAAAGAGAACCTATCTATTTTTTTATTATTGAAATATTTGTAATAATAATAACAAAAGATATCAATTTAACATTTCTTATTTTTGCAGCAAATCTCAACACCTTGTAGCAGCGTCCACATCATGAGCACGGGATCAAGAAGAAACTAAGAAAATATGCATATTCCATAAGAACTAGACAGGAATTTGTAGAAGATGAGTTGATTTCTAATTATATCAAAATAAAAAATAGAAAAAGAAGTGATTGTTAAAACATTATGAAAACTTATTTTTCAAAATATAATGTCACGTAGTATTTTTTTCATACTGAATGGATGAGTGAATGAGTGAATGTTATATGTTAATGAATGAATGTTAAATATTTATTTATGAATAAAACCACTTGTTTTCACAATTCAATTATTTTTAAGTGCATGCAATGGTTATGGGGAATTGGGAGTGATGTGAGGGGGGGAGGGGCCATAAGAGCTTCCACCTTCATGTGGTTGTCCCTGTTTAGTATAGAATATTAAACTATTATTGAAACAAAGAGATACTTAATAAGGAAATGCACTTTATTATTTTTTATTATAGAGTCTTGTAAATTTTGAAATGCATGTCTAATTCTTAAATCCTTTCTCGTGAATCAAACATTTCATGTATTTTTATTTATATGGGAGTTCACACAAGAAATTACAACTAATCAGTATCCTATGTGGAGATGTTGCATCAATTGTACTCAAAGGTGCACAATACCCATGAATTTGTCTTATTTTATGTTTTTTTAATTATTTAACGTTCATGTGCATTCTTGTGGTTTACTCCATTTATTCTATGTAGTTTATCTCATTCATTCAATTGAGGATATTTTAGAATCCATGTAATGTTCCATTTTCATAAGATTGTATACATCAGTACATATGGATTACAAAATCCTCATAGGTCTTGGTGATTCTCATAAGAATGTATTAGCACTAATCATTAATTACTTCTCCGCATTCAAGTAAACCACTCACATTTTCCTATTCGAGAATTATTACACTACACATGCTTTTTTAGGAGATGATTCTAGTTACATGTGAGTTTATGAAGGTGGGTATTTTACTACTCACCTGTACCAATTAGATGATTATCTCCCCCCTACAAGATTTCTCTTCTTTGGATTCCATGAAATGGCATTAGCTTCACATATATGGTCCTTCTACTCCTAAATATATGATAAGTTAAACACCATGTTTTCTTTTGTTAGTAATCCTTCTATTCCTTCAAAATATCCAACAATCCTCACCAAAAGTAAATGAGACCCCCCACCACAAGGAATTGGAACTATAGATAAACCCAAATATGATGAAAGCAATCCCTTCTTAATGCTACCATTCCTTATGGGTGATCTTTAATACATGGCATCTTCCATGGAAACTAGAGCTACACATTTCCTTAAATTTGTCTACATTGTTTCTATAGATATGCTCAAGGATCCAAATGATGACCCTTCAATATTTTTTCATTGTTGTTTCAACATTGTTTTGCATAATTTATACTTACTAAGAAAATATTAAATATTTATACTGTTATTTGGGGTATGAAATGAACTCGATGTTGCTCAAGGGTGGATGTGAGAATTGTCTTGATGCCCAGAACTGATGCTACTTATCAAGAATCCATGGTATTAAGGATTATCCTTGTTATCTATGCTAAGAACTTAGAGCATTATACCTCTATAATTTTGATACCCCAAATCTCTCACTAGTTATATGAGCACACTTATGCTACCTCTTTTTTCCCAAATCTGCATCCCATATGATCTAATTGCTTGAAAACTTATTTCATCACAATTTCAAATTATATGAGGCCTATAACAAGTGGAATCATACATAATAAAAATTTATAAGAAAATGTTGAAATAATGGAAGGTCTAAGTCTATTTGCTCAGTCTCTATTCAAATCCTCAATTGACTTGAGAGTCAAATATGGATCCTTATTTGTGTCTAGTCCACCATGATTTTCGTAGGAATCCATCCTAAATTGTATTAGACATGGATTTACATATGTGTCTCACATTGGAATTTAGTTCAAGGATTTCAAGAACATGGCCTAGTTCTTTCATGTTTAAACTAATTCACTATGTGAGCCTCTTCCACTTCTAATAGTATAGTCAACGAACTATTCCTTATTGGACTCTATCACTGCAACTAACAAGTAAGGGTGTTAGATTGAATGCCACACTTACTATAAAGCGATATAGTTGAATGATAATTATCTTTATCCTTCATTGTGCTTCCATGTCTTTCTTTTAACTAGCTTTTATTGAGTAAAATATTCTTTGTAACATGTTCCCCATAATTAACATGAAAAAAAAATTGAGCATTCTGAAATGGAAATTTTGTACCAATTTCTATGTCATAAAATTTTCCTATTTTGTCACTAATTATAGGCCTCACTCTCCTAACGTGGTGTCTTCTCTTATGAGAATTCATAATAACAATAGTACAATGGAATTCAAATATAAGAGTAAGACCAAAGGGATACATATGTCATTAATTTGTAGGTATATGGACCCACTTAGAGAAAAAAATGCAACACAATTGAAATAAACTAAACTAGATGTGAAATAGGAACTAAACCAAATTTTCATCTTATAAGAAATATGACATTGATCTACCTCCCAAACCCACATAGAATGCCTCCTCCAATATTTCTTAGGGATGGAATGAGAAACCATATTTCTCCTTTCTCCATTTATCCTAACTTTGGAATATTCTAACCTTCAATTATAGCTATGGAATCATCAAAATTTTATCAAAACGTCATTCTGAAGACTTTCACTCTTTTTTCAAGAGTTTGATTAAAATCACACATGGACACCCATATAAAATAGGAGTTAACAGGATGAGAGCTTATTTTAATGGCGATAGGTAAGGGATTGATGTTTATAATGATCATTCATGTCTCTATAGAGTTGAAGAATTGTAATAAGCTTTGTACATAGTACACTAATCTACGAACTAGAAGATAACAATGTTGGTTACCCAAACAAAACAATACACAACAGTTGTACCATGAGGACACTTCAAATCATTAGAGTAGTAGTCAATGAGGTTGGTTACCTAAGTGTTTTGGTACATATTGTAAAGTACAAAGTACCACTCTAGGAAATGGGAAGTATTGTAGATAATTTACTATTAAATACTTCTATACCTGTAAGTACCCTTAAAGTGACAATAAGAGTATTAATAATATCATATAGTTGTTAAATACCAGGTAAAGGTAAACACTATTATGTAATATTATGTTAAGAAGCATCTTGGACCAAATTTATTTAAATATTGGCATATAAGGATATATTACAGTTGAAGCACTTATTTATAGGGAATTATTACCAGACATGTTTTCTTTAGGTTATAGTTTCCATTTTAGCATTACCCACCACATTAGAAGATGAAAACATATATAACTCATTCAATCATGCACACCAAATATGCCCTATGAAACGAATACTTGAAATTGAAACACATACCTAAAACACAACCAATTTTGTTATTATGTTCATAAAAGTGGATTATAAAATAAACGTGTTTGATCAAAAAGTGCATGGCAAGAATAACTCTATTTGTAAATTTGGATTCAATGTAGACATATTTACCTCAATATATGTTAATGATTAGTGATGAAGGAATTTATATTAATGTATGTATATGAATCGTTGTCATTTACAAGGAATAAGTAGTGAATGAAGAAGTAATGAAGGTTTACTTGAATGGGAAGAAGTAATGAATATGTAGGCATGCATGCTAAGGGGTGTCATCAAAAGGAATATCTCCCTTAAAGATAACCTTTAAAGCGATAGGTATGTATTTCCTACATGATTTAACCTCTTCATAATAGCCCACAAAGCTACTTTGTTCACTTTTAGGTTGCATTGCTTTATACTTTTGATGAGGAAGGTGATCCCATGTTTTATAGAAAAACACTTTGAAATGATTGACATCCAGTTTTAACCTTAGATCAATAATATTCTAGAATTACATTCATTATTTCCTTAGAATGAGTTTGATTCAACACAAAATTAACATGATTATTTTAGCCACAAATTGTGGATCTAAATTTTTTTATTGAACCATGTAGTTATCCATTTATATATGTGTTGAAATTTTACATTCAAATACACCATTGTGCTTTTGAGTGTAGAGCACAATATGTTGCATTTGTGAGCCATGTGTCAAGAAAAAATCAATGAAGTGTTTATTGACATATTATCTACCATTAACAATGCAACTTCTCGTGATGAGATGTCCAAACTAATTTTCAACCAATTCTTTGAAGAAAACAAACTTTGAATTTTATTGTAATGAAATAAACCAATGTGCATTGAGTGTGAACATCATTGAAGTGAGAATGTATTGTGCAATTGGAAAACACATAGTGAAAAATGGTCCACTTATGTCATTGTGAACCAATATTTGATTATTATGCTCACCATGATTGACCATATCAAAACCATATTTGCGATTCTTACCCAAGACAAAACCATGGAAGACACCATTATTTCATGAAACAAGGGGCATGCCATGTGCCATTTCAAAAGTTAAGTTGTTACAAGTAGTGGTAATTCAAATAACAAAACAAATCATGACATTTTTTTCTCAAATAATCAATGTAAGAAATGAAGGCAGTGGTAGGTGATGAGGTTTCAAAGTTGTCAAATTTGTACAACATTGAACAATTATCAACATGTCCTAAATATATTACGTGAGTATAATTCTTTATATATCATATTAAAACTTCAAGAGGTCAAAAATCAATGGCTCTTTCCTCAATTGAATGAGAAATTTCAAATATTAAAAGCAAGTTGGCTGAGAGACAAGGAACATATAAGACATTGTCAATTTTCTCATTCATGAGATTTATTGTTCTTGCTCCTATAACTTCTAAAGGATAACCATCACTAACAAAAATATGTAGAGATGTATAACAATTAATAACATAAAATAAATTCCTTTTATTGGACATATGATAACTAGGGGTCCATGAGTCTATATTGCATTGATTATTATGTTGAATTCCCACTCCAAAAAGATGATGAAGTTTAGTTGAATAATATGAGGAGGAATAATCGATTTAAATATTCTTCTCCTTCATGGTTGCTTCCAACAATGTGTATTATATGCCCATATTTGTTGCAAACAGACCAAGTCCTTGGTGGCTTCTATTTTGACTTGGTTACCTTCTGGGACTACATAGGATTCGTCATTGTAGGAGACTCGGTGGTCTTGGGAAATGTGGGTCCTTTGGGATGCTTATTATTGGGTTTTGTTCCTTTGTTGTTATGAGAAAACAAAGATTTATTTTTTATCTATATTTAGCACATCCATGTACAAAAAATTGTGTTTCTCATATGTTAAATGTTCACATAAGCTCGGTGATCGGTTATATGTTGTAAAATGCATGCATCGATGGCCAAGAGAGGAATGCAACACACTAGATAGATTTGGAGGGCCTCTAGAAGGGAGACATCATCATGATTTTGGAGAAAGTTGAGCACTAGGAGCATAGATTTTTCATCACTTGGAAACCATTGTAAATAATTTCAACAAATTATCTCTGGAGCGAGTCAGGTTAATATCAGGCAATTATATATATATATATATATATTTATATTTTAAATCAATCATCATCGACAGATTTCCTATGTGTGTAAGTATACATCTAACAAGGAGGTTGTACCTCTGGTGACAAATATTGTTGGATATCCAACCAGTTCTAGCATTATCATCGTCGTATTTCCTATGTGCATAAGCATGCTTCTAACAAGGATGTTGAACCTCTGATGCCATATCTCGTCAGATATCTGACATGTTTCGGTGAAAATTAATGTTAGTTTGAACATTAAAAATGTCAAATTTTCAACGAAAGATGATCAAATATTATATGTCTCAGTTGTAGTATATTTGATGATAAATCAACTGGATTGGAATATATCCTCATAGGTTATTCAACATGTGTCTATCGAAAAACATATAGATGGTTTCTGGTTGCATATCCAATGCAATTGTACCAATGTTTAAAAAAATCAAGTTTGTCAAATTTTAGATGCATTGCTGTCGAAATTCAGACAAATAATCCATCATAATTTGAGTTCAAATATACTATTGTGAATAGGGAGTGACTCAATAAGCATTGGAATAAATCAACTTGTCGAACTATCATCATATGTTATATCATGTACTAGATATATTCCATTCCTTCCTGTCCATGACCCCCATGTTCAATGACAAAAGAAAAGATATGGAAAATAGAGATAGATCGTAGGGAGGAGAGATGAGGAAAATAACTAAGTGATCTTAGACAAGATTCCTATTTTATTTAATCCCATTGTTGATCCTATACCATTATTATTCCTCAAAAATATTTTAATAAATTATTCTCATTGAGATAAGAGGAACTAAATGGGTTTATGATCCTATCGTGTTCATTAATTCATTCATAAATTGCTAATTATTGTTTACGTTATAATAAGCTTAAAATTCATAAATATGGAAGAATAGATAAGGGAAATATCATTCATTGAGTAAAACAACCCTTTAAAACTTTTGATATGGTTTGTTCATAATGAGAGAAAATAAATAAAAGGCGTTTTTTCTCCTCTTTTATTTTGTTAAAAAAAGTAAGAAAAGATTCTATTTGCACATTTAGATTTTCATAGTTCAGGTTTTTACAAAAGCTTCGAATAATCTCCCATCAAAGAAATGATCAAATTTTTAGTAATTAATACTCTTCGTTTCTATGTTGTTCCTTCAACAGAAATTGGAATTGGATCTATCAAATTTTGATCATATAGTGGAAGAATAGGTTGGATTATCATGTGATTGAAAGGAATTGAATGAAGTAAATGGAAGAGTCATTGTATTTGTACAAATATTATCTTATAATTACTATTTATATAGAAGAGAATCTCAAAAAGCGATTTGGATAAGACCATATCCTTCTTTCAAGGGTATGGTCTTATTGATTTCTCACTTTCTTATTTATAGAATTTCCCATTGTAAATGCATTTCCATACTATAAGGATGACTCTGATCTAGAATATGAACCATATAAAAAGATACCCATTAAATCATTAACGATAATACTAGTCACAATACTTATCAACCAAAGAGAGATCCTTCCAGTGGTATCATCCATCTCTCTTACTCCCTTTCACATTTCCTTAATTGGACATGCTCGATACATAAATGTGTATAACATAGATTATTATGAGTATCAGATCTATTTGAATGGAGTGAGAATATTCTCAGTGTTCCTAATTGAAAAAATAAATAGAGAATAGAACAACAAGCTCAAAAATTAGTAACAACCCCCAGTAGAGGTTGGTATGATTCAATTCAACATTTTGGTTTCTCATGTTTGATTGTGTCATCTATCCATCCTTTTTTTTATAGATTTCATTATTGGATGAACTACATTGCTGATATTGATCCCAATGAAAAAATGAAGGGACAACTAGGCCATGAATGGGAAACCATTTAACTATAAAAAATGGATAAGTTCTATATGTAGTCATGAGTGCCTCCTAAAAATACCTAGTAAATTCATCAATTTTCTCTAACATATCGAAATGGCCAGTTACTAATGAACCTATTTTCAACTTTCTTTGAAATACTCATTCGTTCGGGGGATCCCAAACACATCATAAGCCAAACCTGCACTAACAAATAACCAACCTAGAAGGAATAGAGAAGGTATGGTAATGTTATAGATAACCTGGGATCTAATACTAGTAATAATGGCAGCAGAGGTGCATTATCCTATATTCCAAACATGCTCAACTCCATATATCATTGTAAAATGTGTTAAGGGGGGATTGATCTCATGAAACATAGAGATCAGAAAATGGAAACTACTATTATCTTCTCCAATCCTTTTTCAATTCTCAATGTTATACCAAGTTTTTCTTTGAAGTCTACTGGAATAGTATAGCTAGCCTTCTTCTGACACAATAATACAATTTTGATGAGTATCGAGAAGGAATAGGATAGAATTGTTATGTTCCTACCAACATTTATTCCATTCCATTGTTGTTTGGTCAATTGAATTTGAACATAAATAAGAGAATATTGCATGTTTTGAGGTCCATACATGCGTAACCCTCTTAATCGATGCTATAACAATTCCATATACTATGGAAACATTTTATTGGAATTAGCTTCTACATACAGGTGGTTGTAAAACCAGAAAACAAGATGAGAGCCACTTGAAAAGGGTATTAATCGCTTTTATCACAACTCATACATAATATGACACTTTTACCCATTACTTTTTCATTTCAACATGCCATTATGTTCATGTAGGTGATCCCAGTAATTTAGACTACAGGGTATCATCAGTGACATGCAGATGTATGTTTCTCTTCCAATTGTGTTTGTTGTAGGTGGATTTATCCCACACACTTACGATTTATTAACTTGTATTAATGATTAGGTGTTACTCGTTAGATAAAACCAAGTGTATAATAATAGAACCTAATCAAATTAATGTGAAATTATGAGTTACTCCTTGCAATAGGTGGAATTATTGTAATATCAGGATATACTGGATCTAATATTGAATATTGAAACAACCTAATTCATCTAGAGGTTTGAATGATTGGATGAATAAGATCTAGAAATTAAGGGACAAATTCGATATTCATAATCTTACACCTAAATGTGAAATTCAAACAACCTTGACTGTCTGTAGAAAAGGTTTCTTGTTGTCTAGTCTCTGGACCAATATATACTAGTAGAGAAGATACTAATACCAAGTGATTCAATTGTAGTGATTAAGAATTCATTCAACTTGTAAGAATATTATGTTCAACAATTTGTGAAGGGGTTCATGGGTGGTATTCATGAGTTGCACGATGAATGTGAGGATTTGTAGGATAATGAAGAGATTTATACCATAAATTACCTCCCATCTATATGCATTCATACATATCCTATAATAGATATTGGATCTTGAATTCATACGAATTGGGACAATTGAAATTTTGTATTATGATCTCAAGGTTACAAAAATAATTTTTTAGGTAATTGTCACATGAAGATATGTATAAACCATATTTCATTTAGTCTTTACATACCTACTATAACTATAATTAGTTATTTTGGTTTCTTATTGGATTCTATCATTTTCACCCTAGTCATGTTCATTAGCTCAAGCAAGATACAAGTTATTTGAAATGAAGGGGACAGAAACCCTCTCAGATCACTATTTGAATTTCAATAATTTTTTGGATTCTCTTTATATTAATTTTTTATAATTGAGATTCATAGAAAATTCAAGATACTATCTAGGATATCTATCATCCATACTTATTTTGTTGAATCGAAATGATTAAG
The DNA here is from genome assembly GCA_001517045.1 of Pseudotsuga menziesii. Lineage (NCBI taxonomy): Eukaryota > Viridiplantae > Streptophyta > Pinopsida > Pinales > Pinaceae > Pseudotsuga > Pseudotsuga menziesii. The sequence goes on along the minus strand of LPNX010369722.1, from coordinate 90,880 downwards.
AATTTTTCATCTGGAATTGTGTTAGGTCTAATTATTATAACTTTGGTCATATTACTTGCAACTACATATTCCCAATACCTATGTGGCGATCACTTGGATATTTGATATGAGAATATCATCCCATTATGATTGGCCTCCTAATTTTCCTTGGAAGTCAAATTCCATTGCTTATTCCAATTGGAATCAATTCTTGATAATCTAGAGGGTTGTATTTTACAGGAACGTAATCATTCTCTATTGTATTTGATAGCAATGTAATCATGCTTTGTAGGATTTGAACCTATACCATCAGTTTTTAGAGACCTATGTTCTATTGACTTGAACTAAGCATGATTTTTTGAGCATTTGGAGATAAAAGAAAGTAAAAATACCTTTTTTCTAGAAATATTGGAGTAAAATACTTTTGTATCTAATATGATTCAATTAATTGACGTTTCATTCAAATCGATATCAAATGATCTTTCGTTCCTCTCTCTTTCCATATAAAATAAGGGAAAGGAATGGATGATAGGATTTGAACCTATGACATTTTGTACCCAAAACAAACATGCTACCAAGCTATGCTACATCCCTTCTGATTTTTCCCTCTTTTTAATTTGTGTCCTCCCCTTTAATCCAAGGTCAAAAAGAATATGTTTGATTTATTTCTCCTACCTCTTGGAGAAATTAGTTGATTCAACCAAAAATATATCTAAATTTGGGGATGGAATGGGGGAGTAGAATCAAAGTAGAAATATAAAGCCAAAGGTTCTTTCCCTATTCAATTTTTAAAGTACAACTAAAAACACCGGATCAAGGATTTTTTAATTTAAAATGTTTCATTGTGGGATCTTCGGCTATCAACTTATATCCATTTTTCCTCTTCCTTTTCAAATTAAAAAGAAAAGTAGACCCAACATCCATAGTAGTTTTTTGTCCAAGAGCGAAAATGTAAGAGTAACAATTATTTTGGAGAGCACTAGTTGTACCTAAGATAGTGTTTATAAAAGATTATTATGGATTTCTAGATATACGACTCAAAAAAATGGACACAATACACCAATTTGATCATAATCAAATAAATTGTTTCCCTATTGTTATAAGCATACCATTCACAGAGAGATTAGAAAAAAGAATAAATGTACTACTCCTACCCAAGGATAGGAATAAATCACATATATAAAAATAAATGGTATTTCAATAAGATGTTTAATGGACCAATATTTTTGAAATATTTGGACTAAATAGTATTTGAAAGGTTCATGAAACAAACTATGGATAAACCCAAGTTATATTGTCATAAACATTTGACACCAATTCATAGATATTTGTCATCAATTGGGTCCAGAGATTGTTTCTCTTCCATATACCAATTGGAAGAATATTATTATGAAGTTTATTTTTAGTGGTATTGTATTCCCATAGTACAAAGAAAATTCTGTATTCCCAATCGTCTCGGTTTGCATAACATACTTTCATCAACTTGGTCTCCATAATTTTGTTGAAGGCTTATACATTGCCATTCGTTTGCAGATGATACAGATTGATTTTATGGTGTTGTGTTAAAATTCTCTTGCTATTTCCTCAATGGTGGTGTTCAAAATGTGCTTACTCTAGCCACTTGTAAGGCTTCTGGGACATCCAGATCTAGTGATGATGTTTTCATAAATTAGTTATGCCATTGTTTTTTATAGATATGTCTCAAATTGGTGCTTATTTTTCCTTCTTTTTCGATAGTATATTTCATTAATTATATAATAGGATTTGGAATGTTTCACGGGGGGTTAATAGGTTCCAAAAAATCAACTTCCCATTTTTTAAATGGCTGCAATTCCCATACTAATTGGATTGGAAGTTCATCTTGTTGACAGGTCTTACCAACTTGTTGGAAAACATCATATTTCCTAGCATACTCCTTAGCATCTTTAAACATTGTGGGCCATCTTAACCGTACTTGGAGTATCTTCTTTATTATATCTTTTCTACCAAGATGTCCACCTACAACACGTGCATGGAATTCCCAACGGCATAAAATTTAATTGGTTCCCAACTTGTAGATTCTTCCCACAATCAACTGATATTTTGCAGCTCATACAATAAAGTGACATTTTTATTTCATGTAATAATCATCAGGTTCTTTCTTAGTTTTGAGGAATAATGAAATCTCTTCTAAATGGTCGGGAATGGATTATACTGCGAAGAGCACTATATCTAGTAAATGATCGTCAATATGTCCAAAGGATTTCCTAGATTCCATTTGTGATAGGTGATTAGGTCCATAGTTATATTTCCTAGGATTTACTATTACTTCAAAGGAGAACTCCTAGAATAAGAGAAACAATCTACAGATATGACCTTCTAGGATGGGATTGTTCACCTAGCAATTGAGAGATGAATGATGTGTAAATAATTCCAAATTTCTTCCCAACAAATAGTATCATAATTTTTGTAGAGTGTAAATCATTTCCAAAACTTCTCTCTGTGGTTATATAGTTATGTCCAACTTATGATAATTTCATGCTGGCAAAGTAGACTGGATGATCCATCTTACCTTCTCCCAACTAAGCTAATATAGCACCGAGGGAAATTCCTGATGCATCAATATGTACATTGAATTCCTTTGTACAATTGGGGAATGCCAAGCTCAAATCATTCACCATTTTATCTTGGAGTGTTGTGAAGGATTTTTCACAATCTTCAGTCCACTTAAAATATTTAAATTTATTTAAGTGTTGCAATGGCACAATGATCAAAGCATATTTATGGATAAATCTTATGTAGTAGTATGTATGTACCAAGGTAGATTGCAACTGCTTGACCAAGGTAGGTTCCTACATACTGGAAATTGCTGCAATTTTTGCAAGACCTACCAAAACTCCATCACAAAAGACATGTGTCCTAGAAAAATGCAAAAGGAACACAAAGAATTCAATTTCGTAAGTTCAAAGAGATCACCATTTGTTGGCAATGATCTAACATTAGTAGGAGTAATGAAACATGATCTATAAGTAGATTGTAAACTATCTAATTGTCCAAGTAAGCCTCAAAACATTTATGGAGAAGCTCCTTGAAACTTGCGATTATAATTCTTGAGAAAATTGTGGGTGCATTCTTTATCCAAACAGCATGACATTAAAATAAAAATGGTCCCTACTCTATTGTGAATGTTGTCTTATTTTTATCTTCTTTGACAATTCTGACTTGGTGATAGCTTAAGAATCCATTTGTGAAAGTGTAGGATTCATTCCCTAATACTTGATCTAATAGTTCATCGTTGAATGGTGTTGAGAATGTACCATGGACACATGTGGCTTTCAGGTTGCACTAATCAACATAGACTCTAATATATTTTGTATTCTTCTTGATTTGGATTAATATGGGACTAATCCAATCTTATTCATCCACTAATAAAATCAAGCCAACACTTAACATGTGATCAATTTTCATTTTCACCTTTTGTTTAACTCAGGGATTAAATATGTATGTTCTTCGCTTTACTAGTTTAGCGTCCAAATTTAATGTAATCTTCATTTCACCCAAATCTCCTTGGATCCCCTTGAGTTCTGTATTTTTTTGTAGAAACAGATTGTCATATTCCTTCCATAATGATTCAATATTATATACAATTTGTTCATCCCAATAGTCTCCTATAGCCTCCATCTTTGAAATGACCCTTGTTCCCATATTTGGACTATCATCTGTGACAATATTGACTTTTGCAATTTCAGAGGTTGTGTCTAAAGTGCTCCAGTCTCTTATATTTTAATATTCCGCACTACCCAAGATCCTTCAGACTCTAAAAGTTAAATGTTGTAAGCGTTCTAATTCATTTGGATTTGAGTTATCCTATTTTACTTTTGTGCAGCATCGGAGGAGATACCATTTGAGGAATAAAAAAGGTGAGGTATAACAACCCTTGATGGGCGATACATATATATGAGTGTCCCACATTTCAAGACTGATTTGTGAACAAGGCTCCTCTTGTTTATGTTAGTGCTTCAGTCACTTAATCATTGGTTGTAGAAAAAAATAAAAAAATTAATATAATTTGGTTCCCATATTCTCCTAGATTATGGTTTGTCATCATGTTTCCTCATGTAAGGTACCAAGCCTTAGGAATAGGCCATATCTCATGGAGAAACTAACAAACCCAAAATTTTGGTTGTAGTCTATTTGATTCCCACTTATGTTCACATAGATCAATGTGAGTAAAGGGATTGGTCACCCCCATGTAAGTATAAGTAAATTTGTTGGAATGTGTGGATGGCTTGAACATGACTATTAATCTTAACTAGGTTGTGTCCCAATCGTGGAGATCATCCTTGTGTGTTTCCCACAATTTTATAGGATTCCATCTGAGTATTGTGTCTAGGACATCCATGCGATATTCTTCTACAACTAAGTCAAATTCCCTTAGGAACTTGTTTAGGCCATTGGTGCCATCATACATCAGCAAATTGTTCTCTTCTACTCTAATCCATTAAACTAATTTAACCATTGCACAATGTATAGAAGAGAGCTTAGGTCACCCATTCTACCAATTTTCCCAAGCTTCTTTGGAGTCACTATCAAATGAGTGGATTCTTCTCCAACTTACCGAACCTTCTATGATTAGGTTCACATAGTATTCCCTCTTCCCCAATGTCAAGGAGTATATGTTATCTAGAACATATCTTTCCATATTTTCATGTATTGTCTCAATGTATCAAGAACCTTGGTGTGGCTATAAAAACCGCATAACCTTCTTACCATTAGCTTCAAAGGTCATGGTCCTATCTTTCAAGTCAAATACTCCATAGTTTTCATAATCCCACTCAATTCTTAGTAGCATTGGGCGAGGATCAGTTCCACCCATAATCTCAATTACTTTGAAATCCATAATGGTTTTGCCATCACCTAAATCAATTTCAACATTCTCCAATTGGTCGATCGGGAATGTAACACACCCAGTGTCACACTAGACTTCATAATTTTTTAAATAAAATATAAATGCATATTAGTCATATGCTTACATTTGACAAGTGCATAATGATTATAATAAAATAGTGGAAGCTTAAACTATTTCATAAGACCCATAAAATCTTATAGCAAATGCATAACAAATAAATTCATACTAGCATAAACATAGAATAATCTATGATAATTTTATTTATAAATATTTTTGTAAAACAATTTTATATACACTTACAAAAACATAAGATAACAATAACTTACTACGTTATAATAATTGTGCAGTAAAATTCTAATTTAATATTTATGCAATAAACTCCACAAAATTAAAGAGCAAAGGAAATTATAAATGTTTAAGTTTAGATGTCTCAATTTATTTAATTACAATTTCGTTAGGATAAAGATAAACAGTACTTTGACAAAGCCTTTTTTAATTTACTGCCCAGTAAGAACTTCCTTAGGAAATATGTGTAGTTTACATATAAAATTTGATTCTTGGGAACTCTAACACCTTGTCCTGATCTGCGATGGAGTGCATAATGACAAAGTGACCTTAGACTAGTGAACTATGATAGAGTGAGCTTCGACCAAGTGAAATTTGACTAGTGAACTTCATGTATAATTTTAGGGGCTATATATAGCCCATGGGCTATATTAAAGGGGTTACTAAAATTTAGTGGGCTATTTTCTTATATGGAAAGGGTTTTTTCAACTAAAATATATTCACCCAATATTTATTAGAAAAAAATAAATACAAAACGAATAGCCTCCCATATATTAATTAGGAGAATGAAAAAAATTATTTTCGCCCTAGCGAAATCTCCCTCCCATCTATCTTTCGCCCCCAGTTAATTCTGGATAAAATCTAGTAAAATCACTCTTTTTCCCCCAATTTTCAGTAATGAAGGCTCCCAAGGGTTATTTTTCCTCCATTTTCCTTGTAATTTAGGCATATGGTTGCATTTGCCTGTATTTTTAGTCAATTTCATCATGTGTTTCATCCAAGAATTAACATGGTATGCTTTTTATCAAACTTTTTATACTTTTTATACACATTTACAATAGATTATTATATTGTAAATTTACCTTTTATCATGGATTTTTTTAGTCATGTTAAATTCTAGGGCATCTTGAATATTAGGGCTCATTCAGTGTTATTAGGATTTTATTCCATCCTAGGAGTATTGGTTTCATGAAATTGTTATAGAGATAAAAATATATTATTTATTTTATTCATTTTCATCTTTAAACTATTGACCGACATTTATATGTTGTTAGTGGATTCTACTCTCGATGGTGAGACACCACATGGTTTTTAAATATTCAAACTGAATTTGACTCAGTTGTTTACAATGTGCTTTTATTAGGATATTTCTCTGCAATAATTATTGGATCTAAGGAGTTAATGAGAGTGTATATGTTCATATTTAATGTCTGTTATTGTTTGTGTTTGGGATGTTTGTAATATAAATGAATGCACACTGATTATAATGGAAGGGCTATAGTTAAATAGTCCTTATTTTGGCTTTCTTCTTGTAGGGTTGTCCAAAGTGTACAGGTAGATTATTTTATTTGTATTGAGAAGTTCATGACTAGTAGATTTTTTATTCGTACTGCAAAGTTTGTCAATTTTATTTGTGACCTAAATTTGTTGTGTTTGGTACTTGTTTTACGATATTTTGTTTTTTGTAAGGTCCATTCAAAAGTAAAATGTTTTTTAGTCATTTTTTATGTGTAATTGCTACCATCATCCAAAAATGGATCTAGTTATGTATGATAAATATGTTATTTAGTTGAAACACAATACGTTATTTCCATCATGATTGTATATAATATGTACATGTCATGTTTGACCTGAGATGTAGACATTATGCTATTCGATATCTAGTCTTTTTCATTCAATGAGGGTGATAAAACAATTTTACCACATTTTGCATGCTTTCAAAATTTTCAAGGACATGGATACAAACACCTCCTTATTTTATCTGAGAAAAAGTAATATTTAACAGAGTAGTTCTAATCATAAGCATGATTATTCATTTATGTGCTTTATATTCTTGTTAGTGTATGTTCTTACTTCTAATAACCATTTCAAGTTTCTAACTAACTCTAAAAATTCTAAATCAAATCACATAATCCATATTTTGATTGTCAACAAAAGAAAGGAAAAAGTGGCATCCATATCTATAAACAAATAAGCACGTTATTTTTTCTTAAAGGGTAGCTTAAAAATGAGAGATTTGGAAAATAAGATAATTGGAAATTCATACACTATATTAAGGTTGTGGGTCTCGATAATACTCCACATTGTAATAATAATTCATGGGTTTCATAATCACTCCATAGTGTAAAGTGTTCAATTCTATCATTTTGTCGGTATGTCAAGATTTGGGTCCCCACATTTTCATTGGAACATTAAGGGATGAGATAAAAAGTGGAATCCCCACTTTCCTTGACTAGTTAGTGTAGTTGTGTTTCACCAACACCTCTAGTTGTGAATGACCCAATACTGGTTGTGAAATGTATAAGTAAATCCCTCCTCTCCTCATTCATGCATTTTTTATTTGAGGGTATAGGAGATGAAACATTCGAGCTCTGGTATATTCTCTTCGATTGCACTACCTTAGTAATATGAAAAATCAAAAGCTGAGTCTTCCTAGCAAAAGATTCACCAAGACATTAAAATATTTTATAATTTGTTGAAAGATTTGCCAAGTTTTTACAATATTTTATAATTCAGTGAAATATTCTCCAAGATTTTACAATATCTTATAGTTTCGTGAAATATTCCCCAAGATTTTACAAGATTCTATAATAGAATGAAATATTAGCCAAAAAATTATATATACATATTATATTATTGATAAAATAGCCTTCAATTTTTCCTATATATTGGGGATATTCTCCCATTTATAATACCTATAAATTTCCGTGGTGTTCTTAAAATTATCCTTGGTGAACTTCAACAGGTGAACCTCAACAAGTGAACTTAGACACAAGCATATAAAAATTATGCCAAACATTTCCTTAAGATAAGGAAATTATGTAAGTGAACTTTGACACAAACATATAAAAATTATGCCAAAAATTTCCTTAACACTCAATATTCCCTCGAGTTCATTATTTTCCCAGTAAGTGATTTACTAGAAATGTCCAATATTATTTTCATAGTCATAACTTGGGGGATTTAGTTTTATGCTTAAACATTTCTCAATATAAATATTATTCCATTTTATTTAGTAAAACATTCATTAAGACAATGAAGATCTCACTTACCATGCAGTAACTGAGAAAGGTGGGGTTTCCATAGAATAATTAGGAAAACATAGTCATAACTTGTGAAATTTAGTTTTATACTTAAACATTTTTCAATATAAATATTATTCTATTTTATTAAGTGAAACATTCATTAAGACAATGAAGATCTCCCTTAAAACTTAGGGCACAGTAAGAACTACGCAGTAACTGCAAAAGGTGGGGTTTCCCTAAAATATTAGGAAAGATTTTTCCATATTTTTCCAAAGTCATGAAATATGAAAGACATAAAATTACTAATTTGACCCATGGAATTTCACATTCAAACCTTATGATTCCAAATTTCATAAATTAAATACCAAAAACAACTCTTTAATTTTTCCCATGGTACAATTTCAGCCTTTGGTTTTTAAAACAACAAAACCACTCAATAAAAAGCACTGAAATTAACAATTTCCACATGGAATGAATATTACCATGAATTAAATAAAGAACCACCATGCATAAAATTTCCAAGAACTATCACATAATTAAACTTGCATATATTTCATACCCATGAATTAAACCAAGTAAAACGTGAATTCATACCTTCCATGCAAACTTAGGAAATTTAACAAGGGAATCATGCAAAACTTTTATTAGTTATTATTTTAAATACCATTTCAAAAATTAAAACACAATTTCTAGGTACTAAAACTTATCTGGAAAATACATGAAATGGGAAACTAGCTTCATGGAAGCCACGCTCCACCCAACCTTAGGAATTTCTGCTCGTTATTCTCTTGACAAAACTCCACCCCAGAGCTAAGACTCATGCATTCACCATAGATTCTCACCAGCCCCATGTTTCTCTAAGGATTTCTTCACTTGGAAAACATGATTTACTGGTTTATTACCAAATCCATTCCAAGTTTGCGATTCATTCCCATAGCTTCATTCAAACTAGAACCAAATTGAAAACCCATCACTACATCTATGCTTAGAATTTCGCTATAATTTCTTGCACCATTTCCATATCACTGGTGCAACTAGAGGAAAAAACCATAGGAGTTTATCAACCAAGAATTAACAAAACAAGCTTGGGATAATAGGTCCTCTCAACCAACCCAGCCACAAACTGGACACTTTTCTCTGGAACTAGACTTATTTCTCTATCCTCCATTGATTCCAATTGACCCTAGATTCTATGCTTAACCACAAGTCTCTTCAACACTACAACATTCTCCTGCTACACACTGCATTTTCTTTTTTCCTTCTTCAAAATTTGTGTTTTTCCTTTCTCCTTCATGTTTTGTTGTTGGTATTTCTCCTCTACTGCTTCTCTACATTCTCATTCCTCCTTTCTCTGAGGTTCCACCACCCTTGCATGTCCATGTGTCCTTTTTGCAACACCTCTCTAATTTTTCCATTAACTTCTTAATCTTGTTTTTAAATTTAAAAACAAGTTTAAGGAATTAATTAGAGAATGTATGGGTTTAATAAAGTTATAAGGTAAGAAGAGTTAAATAGGGTCATACTTAGCTTTTAGGATATATGTCACACACCCCCTCACTGACCTAGGTGAATTCATTAGTCCTTGTTCATTCAACGTGTCGGCTCTACCACTGCCAGCTTAATTTTAATATTAACAAAACAATTACAACATGAGTTCTACCTTATAGGCACTCATATTCTTTTACAAAATTACATTAACAAAACAATAGCGTTTCAAACCATGGGTGTTAAAGAGAATATATTATACTAGTTCACCATCCTCAACTAAATAGGGCACTCGACAAGAGACATATATCTCGTTGCTTCCTGAGACTTATTTGGGAGTATATTCACATAATACCATGAATCCAACATCACATTATTAAAAGTGTAGCCATGTGCTTGTGCATATAACCATAGTTTTTAATTATTTCTCTTCCTTCTTCTCTTCTACACCATATTATTGTTTCCCTTGGGTAGTGGGGAACATATCTCTTCATTAGCTTCCACAACATCATGTATTTCACAAAGCATTATGCACAAGTTATAGGACATTAGAGGAAATTTGAGGTCTAAAATGGGCCTCCTAAGGAAAATAATAAAATAATAATTAAAATAATAAAATAATAGTTATTAATTTTGGAGGAAGAATGAAAAAACTACTTTTTTTATTTGTATTTTTGACATATCTCCCCGTGTTTTTACTCAAATTCTGAGTGGGAGAGCTCGTTGGATGCGGAATTTAATTCCGCATCCAACGAGTACCCACACTACATACTTTTGATAGACCTGCTACCCCAAAAATAAGAAATACCTGAAAAAATGTGATGATGACATCATCATCACGTTTTTTCGAGTATTTATTATTTTTGGGGTAGCGGGGTCCATCAAAGTATGCAGTGTGGGTACTCATTGGATGTGGAATTAAATTCCACATCCAATGAGCTCTCCCACTTGAAATTTGAGTAAAAACACAGGGAGATATGTCGAAAATACGAACACAAAAGTAGTTTTCTTTTATGACAAATATGCCAATTCAACCATTATGGTTGACTCATTTTATTGAAATTCTATTGGTTCTTGAATTCCAACTCACAAAATTTATTGTTGGCGCGTTTTCTTATAAGGCCCATTTTAGACCCCAAATTTTGTCTAATGAACGCTTTCATATTCCAAAGCATTCTACACAAGTTATAGCAACGCTTTCATATTCCAAGGTAGCTTTTAGCAGATAAATACAAATAGGATCTCTTACTTTGTCAGTATTTTTCCCCTTCCTTTTATATTTTATCGTTTCATCCCTTTTGTGTTGGTGGGGAGGTCTTTCCTCATCCCTAGTCGGTGTTGTCGGTATCTTCCTGAACATATCGCTAACATTTTAGTAGATTTCTTTATGTTGGACTAGGACGTACATATTTTTTCTTGGAGTTACTTTTCTTATTAATAGTGAGTTGGGTATGTGCTAGTGTGCTTCAGCTGCTGCTCCTCCCTAGGTAATAATAAAGCATGCTACACTACGATTTTCTTAAGGTTTAGAGTTAATACAATTAGTTTTCCTTCGTGAGTGATCTTCCTATTTTGTGATAATCTCTAGGAACTCTTCAATAATGTGGATTTTTGTACGAAAATATGTGCACCAAATTTTGTTAGGTAGAGGGAAATATCAAGCAAAGTGTCCAATTTGGTTGCAATTGTAACATCGAATCAGGCATGTGTGACCTCCTCCTAAACCATCCCCAAAACCTCTTATGTTTCATCCACTACCTCCTCTTTTGGGGTCTTAGTCTGCCACTTGATAGATAGAGCATCACAATTATTCTATTAGTGCATATAATGCTCTACATTCTCAATATTATCTATAGTAAATCCACAAAATTCAAGGACACCATATTTGGCACTAAGGAATACTTTTATAAAATAGGACAGAGTCACAAATGGTGGCCATATATGCGTTACAAATCACATAATAATTATTTGGAGAACAACTTAGTGGTTTATATACATCGGTGGACTTGTTGATTGAAAGTGTTTGTTGCAATTTTGTCATTGATGTCAAAATTGTTAAAGAAATTCAAAGATATGGTGGAATGCTGAAATCGGCAGAATAAAAAAGTTGTTGCAGGTTACAGGTTGAATGACAAACAAATAACCTTATAGAAAGTTGAACGAATGAGATCGTTCATCCAAGTAAATCGATGGCTCTCAATGTTCTTGCTGAATGAACTAGCATAGAGGTTAAACACGGGTGAAGTGATAAAGTTCCGTGAAGGATTAAGATTGGACGACAGAGCTTAGTCCTGCCATAGATCCAGCGGTTGAGGATCAGTTCCGCAAAATATAGGCGAAAGGATGAATTTCTGCAACAATCAAGATTGAACGGCTTATATTAGTCCCACAGGCTAGATCCGACAATTAAGGATTAATTTTGATAGTTAAGCAAAAAATCCAAAGTTTCGCAAAAGATCAAGATCAGACGACTGAGATTAGTTCCACTAAAAGAGATCGACGGTGTGGAATAAAAAATGTGGAAAGAGAATTGCGGAAGTAACGTTTAAATATTTTATGAACTAAAAAACCGAAATATGGAAGATCGAAGGTTGAGAAAGACTATGTAAGAGATCGATGGTGTGGAAGAAATATTGCAGAAAAAAGCTTGCAGAACAGAACTTGCGGAAAGAAGCTTGCAGAAAGAACCTTGCGGAAAGTCGAGATACGATTTGAGGAATTGTTACATTTCTGCATCCTACAATCTGGAGATCGATGCTCATGGAAAAGCCGGATGAAGATCAACGGTGGGGAAACGTTGAAACAGAAAACTTGGTGCGGAAATATGATTTCAAAGGGAAATCTATAGAGTATATCAACGGTATGGAGAAATTCGGGCATAAGATCAACTATCCAGATTGTATCTGGAGAAGAAGATTACAGAAGCACCAGAAAATGATAAACAAGGTTGTGGAAATGAACTCTGAGTTGTGGGAAAAACAAAACGGTGCCTTTGCTGAAAATTAAGGGTGAAATAATGCGATGGTTGAATGAGCAGATGATGAATAGTTGTGACTGTAAGTAAATAGTCACGATCCAAAACTAAAGAGCGCAGCTATGGAGAGATGTGTTCATAAATAGGTAAAAAGTATTTATTGAATAAATGTGTAAAGTATTAGGTGTCTCTGTAATTGAGCTTGACAGAGTCCATAGTGAATAGTTTACAAACTATTCCAAAAGACTGAGAAAATTAGTACAGGGTGGTAGGGTGGTGCTAGGGCAGGCCACAGGTCTACAGGGGGTTGAAGCCTCCTTCTAGTTGTAGCTGGAGAACAAGGTGTCGTAGAATCCTTATCTGTTGAAGCAGGAAAAAAACCATAGGGGTGTTGTAGCATCTATGTCTATAGCTGCAGACAAAACTTTAGGGTGTGTTTACATCTTTTCTGTAGTAGCAGATAAACAATTTTTTAAATTCATCTTATTAATGAGTTTGTGTTGTTGGTTTTCCCTTTGAGGTTTCTGCGATAAAATATGTGTCTTAATTGTTGATTTTTGTGTATTTAAAGAAAAACAAACAATAATGATTCACCCCCCCCCCCTCTCAGTATTGTGGGATAAACCAACAATTGGTATCAGAGCAATGTTCCTTCACAACAGCTTAACCACTAGAAGTAAGATCCCATCCATAAATCACAATGGATCAATAAGAAGGATTGGCCACTAACAAACCTCCACTATTTACTGGAGAAAATTATGCTTACTGGAGTGTAAGAATGAGGTGTCATATGATGTCCCTGGGATGGAAGGTTTGGGAAGCAACAGAAAAGGAGCTTAAAATAGGAAACCAATACCCTATAGACATAGTTGAACTAGGTGAATATGAAGGTAATGCCAAAGCCCTAAACACAATCTTAAGTGGTTTAACAAACTCGATATTTACTAAAGTTATGCAAAGCACATCTACCAAACAAGCTTGGGACAAGTTGAAAGTTATCTATGAAGGAGATTCTAAGGTCAAAGAATCCAAACTTCAAACATATAAAGGTCAATTTGAAAGTCTTAAAATGAAAGAAGAAGAGAATATTGGTGAATACCTTCTTCGTGTAGATGAAGTTGTTAATGCGATCAGAGGGCTTGGAGGAAAATTAAAAGAAAAGGAAGTGGTAAGCAAGGTACTGAGAAAATTACCAATGAGATATTACCCAAAGGTATATACCTTAGAAGAACGATATGATCTTAAAAAGGTAACAATGGATGATTTACATGGAATTCTATGTGCCTATGAGATAAGAACAGGACAAAATGGATCTTCGAGAAAAGAAGCGTATTTTAAGGCCTCCTTAAACAATCAATCAGAAAACCAAAATGATGAGGAAGCTTTTTTCCTTAATAAACTTGAGAGAGGGACTGGAAAATACAAGGGGAAGTTACCTTTAAAGTGTTTTAACTGTGGAAGGATTGGACATTTTGCCTCTAAATGCACTTACACTAAACAAGATGAGAATGAAGAAAAGGAAAATTCAAAGTTCAAAAAGGGTAAACCAGGAAACAAGAAAAGACCCTATAGGAAAAAGAAAATTGTTTACACCATGAAAGACAGTGAAGATTCAGATAGAATTGAAGTTGAAGAAACTGAATTTTTGTTTATGGGCCTATATGCTCAAGCCTCAAATAGTGACTCATATGTAGAAGGAGAAGTAGACCTAAGAGCTGAACTTGTTAGCACCCTTGAAGAACTTGAGAAATGTAGGAAAAAGAACAAACAATCATATCTTATCGTCAGTCAGTTGGAAGCTTAATTTCTATATGCCAAAAAGGTTGAGGAGGACCTAAACCTACAACTCAAAACAAGAATACAGGAGTCTGAAAAGCTTGCAGAAGAAATCATGCAATTCACGAAAAAGCTTGATGAAGGATCTATCAAATCAAATTAAAGTTTGAGAATAGATCAAGGGTTCTAGATGACATTCTGAGTATCCAAATACCATCAAGTGATAGGTCTGGTTTTGGGTTTGTTAAAGAGAAGAAGCTAGAGAGTTATCCTACCACAAATCAAGAAAGAAGTAAGAAAAGCTATGATGAAGTACTAAAGACTCCAACTAAGAAGGAAGGAAGTAAGAAAGCAGACTTAATTTCTCAAGATAAAAATAGAAATAATATAGCACCCAAGAGACCAAATATATATCTATAGATATTTTTAGGTCACTTCTTTTCTTGTAATATTTTTTTTCATGAAGCCTTAAATTGCATAAATGAAAGAAAGGTTTCTAAATACAAAAAGAAGTCATCAAGCAACAAGTCGAAGTGAAATAAGAATCTTTTTACACTACTCCAAAAATATGACATAGAATGTTATAAGTGTAATAACCACGGACATATGGCAAGAGATTGTAAACTGAAGACTCCTACAAGGAATACTGTCGCAATCAAATATCAAAACACCAAACAAAAGAAGTATTGGAGAGAAAAGGAAGAAAAGGAAAGTTCCATGATTGATTTATGTGCAAATGAAATCCCAATATTATGGCACTTGGACAGTGGTTATTCAAAACATATGACCGGTGACCCAAGCAAACTCATAAAACTAAAAGATAATAAGGGAAAAGTCACTTTTGAAGACAGTTTGTCCTCCAAAATAATCGGCAAAGGAACAGTTTTTCTCAACAAAAGGATCAAAGAAGAAAATGTTTTTCTAGTTGAAAACCTCAAGCCTAATCCTCTCAGTGTAAGTCAAACATGTGATTAAGGACACATTTGTATCTTCGACTCAGAAAAATGTGAAATCAAGAATAAGGAATCGAGAAAGGTCGTTGGCATTGCTATGAGAAATACAAACAATGTATACATCTTGGAAAATGAAAACCAATGTTACTTAAGTATGGTAGATGGAATTTGGTTATGGCACAGAAGGTTGGGACATATAGGTTTTGAAAATCTTGCCAAAATAAGCATGAAGGAAGTTGTAAGAGATCTACCTAAAATTATAGTTCCTCTAAACTTTGTGTGTAAACATTGTCAACATGGAAAGAAAACTAGAGCCAGTTTTAGAGTAAAAGAACATATGACTTCACACCCTCTAGAAATAATACACACATACCTTTGTGGACCAAACAAAACTAAAATCTTGCAAGTAGATCACTATTTCATGTTGCTCATTGATGATTACACAAGGATGACTTGGGTGGCATTCCTCAAAGAAAAATCAGAAAATTTTGAAAAATTTAAAATTTTCAAGGCAATGGATGAAAATGAGTGAGGTATGAAAATCAAGTGTCTTAGATTAGATAATGGGGGAGAATTTACTTCCACTGAATTCAATGAGTTATGTGAAAGTCATGGAATTAAGAGACAATTTTCAGCTACAAAAAATCCTCAGCAAAATGGGGTTGTTGAAAGGAAAAACAGAACAAACCAAGTAGATGCCAAAACAATGCTTAATGAAGAAAAACTGTCAGATTCATTTTGGATAGAAGTTGTATACACAGTTGTCTACATACTTAACAGAGGGAAACTCAGAGTGAATAAGGATAAGGCCCTTTATGAATTGTGGTATGGGAGACTAGCCTCATTGAAATATTTTAAAGTGTTTGGAAGTAACTGTTACATCAAAAGAAACGAGGATGACCTTGGAAAGTTCAACTCTAGGACTCGTGAAGGAATCTTTCTAGGATACTCATCCACCAAAAGGGCATATAGGTGTTACAATAAAAGGTTACATAAAATTGTATAAAGTAGATGATATAAAACCAAGGAAGGAGAAAAACCTTGATAGTATTGAAAATACCTGTGATGATGAAATAAAAGACTTGCAAAAGGACGAGAGCATTCATAACGAAGAAGAAAACAAAGAGAATGAAGATACACATGAATATGAAGAAGAATTCCCTATACCTAACATTAAAAATCCTTCTAGAAGGATACAAAAGAATCATCCGGAGTCACAGATCATGGGGGGTAAAAATGATGGATTCATAACAAGAAGACAAATACCAAGTGTTGAAAAAGCCCTACTCTCAATAGTTGAACCCAAGAACTTTACAGAAGCCAGCAAAAGTGATGAGTGGGTCAAAGCCATGAATGAAGAACTAGATCAGATTGAGAAAAATGAGACCTGAGAACTTGTCCCAAGACCTGAAGATAAGAACATTGTAGGAACCAAATGGATTTTCAAAAACAAGTTTAATCAAGATGATAGGTAATAAGGAAAAAAGCAAGATTGGTTTGTAAGGGGTATTCCCAAGTGGAAGGTATTGACTTTGAAGAAAGTTATGCTCCTATAGCACGACTTGAAGCAATCAGAATGTGTTTAGCACTTTCATGCCATAAAAATTTCAAAGTATATCAAATGGATGTCAAGTCTGCATTCCTGAATGGAAAACTAGAAGAGGAAGTATATATTGAACAACCTGAAGGGTTTCTCTTGTCAGAAAACAAAGATTATGTCTTGAAACTAAAGAAGGCACTCTATGGTCTCATACAATCTCCAAGAGTATGGTTTTCAAGACTAGACAGTTACTTGAAACAACAAGGTTTTAAAACAGGAGCCACTCAAAGTAATATTTACCTAAAGATCAAAGATAAAAATATAATCATTGTTGTTGTATATTTGGAGGATATCATATTTGGAAGAAATATTCAAATCCTAAGTGTATATTTTTCCTTTGAAATGAAGAAATAATTCAAAATGTCAATGTTGGGTGAATTGAATTTCTTCTTGGGATTACAAGTCTACCAAACAGATGAAGGAATTTTCATTTCTATGACTAAGTACATCAAACATATGTTGAAAAAGTTTAAAATGGAAGATTCCAAACCTGTTTGTAGTCCTATGGTCACTAGTTGCAAGTTAAGTAAGGATGATGAATCTATGGAAGTAGATCATACCATGTTTAGATCCATGATTGGAAGTCTGCTATATGTGACATCCACAAGACCAGATATGATGCAAGTTGTTGGATTGGTGGCTACATTCCAGTCAACTCCCAAAGAAATACATGAAACATTAGTAAAAAGTATTTTCAAATATCTAAAAGGTACCATAGAGTATGGTTTATGGTTTCCAAAAGGACAATACTTTACCTTGAAAGCGTTTACTAATGCATATTTAGGTAGGAAGTGTTGATGATCAAAAAAGTACTAGTGAAGCAGCATTGTTTCTCGGAAATTGTTTAGTATCATGGTCAAGTAAAAAACAATCCTCCATTTCACTCTCTACAGCAGATGCAAAATATATTGATGTTGCCTTATGTTGCACTCAGCTTATTTGCATGAAACAAGCCCTAGAAGATCTACTTGTAAAATATGAACATCCAATAGTGATCAACTGTAATAACACTAGTGCTATAAATATGTCTAAAAATCCTATCATGCATTCTAAGAAAAATTATATACCAATCAAGTATCACTATCTAAGAGAACAGGTATCTCAAAAAGGTGTCAAATTAGAATACATTGACACAAAAGAACAGATTGCTAACATTTTCACCAAACCACTACCTAAGGAATCCTTTGAGCGTCTTAGACAGAAGATGGGGGTAATTCCTTTACAAAAGAACTAAGAGTATGAAGTGCAATCTCAGGGGGAGCTGTCAGACAGAGAGGTTCTTTGTCATTGGTGTCTACGGGGGATATTGTTGAGTGAAATGATTTCCATTGATTTCAAAACTATTAATGAAAGTCAAAGATATGGTGGCGCGCTGAAATTAGAAGAATAACAAAGTTGTTGCAGGTTATAGGTTGAATTACAAATGAATAACCTTATAGCAAGTTGAACGACTGAGATCGATCATCTAAGTAAATTGACGACTCACAATGTTCTTGTTGAATGAACTAGCACAAAGGTTAAACATGGGCGAAGTGATAAAGTTCCGCGAAGGATTAACATTAGACGACAAAGGTTAGTTCTGCCATAGATCCAGCGGCTGAGGATCAATTATGCAAAAGATAGGCGAAAGGATGAAGTTCCACAACAATCAATATCGAACGACTTATATTAGTCCCACACTAGATCCGATGATTAAGGATTAATTCCGACAATTAAGTGGAAAATCCAAAGTTTCGCAAAAGATCAAGATCGGACGGCCGAGATTAGTTCCGCTAAAATAGATCGACGATGCGGAAGAAAAAATGCAGAAAGAGAATTGCGGAAGTAACATTTAAATATTTTATGAACTAGAAAACTGCAATCCAGAAGATCTAAGGTTAGGAAAGACTTCGCAAGAGATCGACAATGCGGAATAAATTTTACAGAAAGAAGCTTGCGGAAAGAATCTTGTAGAAAGAATCTTGTGGAAAGGAGCTTGCAGAAAGTTGAGATATGAATTGAGAAATGTTAAATTTCTGCATCCAGAAATATGGAGACCAATGCTCATGGAGAATCCCGATGAAGATCAACAGTGGGGAAATGTTGAAACATAAAACTTGGTGCGGAAATATGATTTCAAAAGAGAAATCTATAGAGTAGGTCAACGGTCTGGAGAAATTCAGGCAAAAGATCAAATGTCCGGATTGTATCTGGAGAAGAACATTATGGAAGCACCAGAAAACAATAAACAGGGCTGCAAAAATGGACTCTAATCTTTGGGAAAAATGAAATAGTTCCTTTGCTAAAACTTAAAGGTGAAATAATGTGATGGTAGAATGAGCAGATGGTGAATAGTTGTGACTGTAAGTAAATAGTCATGATCCAAAATGAAAGACCGTAGCTATGGAGAGATGCGTTGATAGGAAATAGGTAAAAAATATTTATTGAATAAATGTGTAAAGTATTAGGTGTCTCTGTAATTGAGCTTGACAGAGTCCATAGTGAATAGTTTACAAACTGCTCCAAAAGACTATGAAAATTAGTACAGGGTGGTAGGGTGGTGCTAGGGTAGGCCACAGGTCTGCAGGGGGTCGAAGCCTCCTTCCAATCGTAACTGGAGAACAGGGTGTCGTAGCATCCTTATCTGTTGAAGTAGGCAGAAAACCATAGGGGTGTTGTAACATCTATGTATGTAGCTGCAGACAAAACCTAGGGTGTGTTTACATCCTTTCTGTAGTAGAAGATAAATAATTTTGTAAATTCATGTTATTAATGAGTTTGTGTTGGTGGTTTTCCCTTTGAGGTTTCCATGATAAAATATGTGTCTTAATTGTTGATTTTTGTTTATTTTAAAGAAAAACGGACAATACTGATTCACCCGCCCCCCTCTCAGTATTGTGAGATAAACCAACACAATCACACTTGGCCCACTTCCAAATGGTTCTTCTTGCAGAATCGACCCTCCCCTCATTGTGGGGAATTCTGAGATGTGGTTTCCTTCCATCATACATCATGTACACCAAACCTATGGTCGACTCAATTTTGGTATATTCAACTCTTAAAGTCTTTAAGTTAGTTCCACAAGATTTCTATGTACCTATGCTAATTTCTCAAAAGATGAGAAAGTTCCTACTACAATGACGTTTGGGTAATTATCCATGGACTCAATATTCATAGCATGTTCCAATGCACTTCTATGCAAGTCTACTACCTGTTGTGATAGGGTAATTCTTGTTAAAGGTAATAACCTTTGAATAAACCATTCCTTATGGAGGGAATCATGCACGAGAAATTAAATCTTGGATAATAAATACTTGAATCATCACGCATAATCCTAAGCAAAATCTCCCTATATCTGTCGAATTTCTCTTAGTTACACAATACCTTAGTATTATAACTTAGGTTGCAAAAACTCATTTAGGAATAACTTATTTATCTCTAATAGAGTAGGGGATACTGCATTTGGGTATTCTCTCTCAATCAATTTCATGTACCACTGTAAATATCATCCCCATAATGTTTTCTAAATTTCAACTAGTTTGGATGCCATCGAAGTCCCTCTTGTATTCCATATTGCTTCACAAAGGAACCAATGTTGTTTTGTATCATCATCTCCTCCTCTTACCCAAAATTTTGGACATTTTAGGGCTAGACCTACTAGTACTCAGGCCATTATGACAATTGGGAATCCTACAAACACAAATACTTGAGGTCCTGATTGAGTTATGATATTATTGTTAGTCTCCTAAGAACTACTACTACTTCCTCATGATAATGAAATATTATGTAAACTATTTGTACTACTTCTTATATGAATATACCAGAGTAGTTGTAAGACAGAGTGCTAAAATTTTGTTACCAAATCATGTGAGGGTTCTTGGGATTGATCAAAGGTGTTCTTATTATGTTGCTTCTAGGATCTACTTCCACACAATGGGGGCTCACTTTGTGGTGTACTACCATTTTTTGCAGGTCCTAACAATTCTGATTGTTCTACAACTGCATCCAAGGCTGGTTTGGGTGACCATTCCATGAATCCACTACTTGATGACTAAATTTTGCAGTCTTATTTATTTCTTGGTCCTTAGTCCTATATTCCTCTAACTAGTATGTTTAGCACCTCTCTCATTCCCTCAACCTTAATCTATGCATTTCCTCTCTTCACTTCATCTAGTGTAGCTCATTTTCACTTTCATCATTTTTGCCCCATCTCACGTGACTCTTTTCCAATTGCATAGTTCATCTTCGTGCCTTTATCATCTACGTTTTCCACCACTATTCACATATTTCCACTCTTCTTTCTACTCGATTATCTCTGACATCATTACTAGATTCCCCCTACATCTTCATCATTACTAGATACATAGTCGATCCGTTAAACAATAAACAAAATACAGCTCAACCATACACAGAAAATTAAGAGGGGACAAAATTCATTCATTTCTATTATTGATACTTCCCATTATCTATCAAATCCATCACTCTATATCCTTACATCATCCATGGAATTACCCATTGCAACATTATAGAATAGAAAACCCATGACACCATTACATTACCCAAAATCCTAGATATAAAAGTGGACTTTGTTGTAGCTTCGTCGCTCGTTCTTTGATCTACATCTTCCTTCTCTTATTTCCTTATTGCTCTTGCTTCCACTACTTTGTTATTCCTCTCTCTTTTATCTTGCCTCATATTTCTTTATATACTTGTACGGCTAGATCCAAAACCATTGCGACTGATAGGAGATTCTACTACTCCCCCTCCTTTACCCCATGCTTATTCCCGCCATTTATGGTCCTTTCCAAAAACGAAGGATCAAATTGTGATTTAATTACAAGCCGTATCCAAATGCATGCTTCATAAAAGGGAAACACCTTAAAATATGAATAAAAGTGAACAACTTGAAACTTTAGTGAATAAAAGAAGATGATGTCGTAGTATTATACAATTACACAATATACATAAATGTGAGCAAAGAAAGATGATGTTGCAACACTATGATGTTACATAATATAAATAAATGTGAGAACTTAGGGCTCATCCTACTACAAGACTTTAGTGAAAATAGGAGATGGTGTTGTAACACTATGCATGGCTATATCTGTTAGTCTTTACTCATTCCTTAGATTGAGGGGTTTGCATGAAAGTTGTACAAACACATTATTAAAAGTTGGAGAGAATAACATAGATCTATGCACCATATTGTATATGGTTGTTTTATAGGTAATGGATTTTTACTTCTTAGAAAATGAGGGATTTAAGAAACTTTTTTTTAACGGGAACAAGGAAGATATTATATTATATAAAAAGACTGCAAGCAGCCAAGCTTACAAAAGAGTCAAAAACTTGAAATTCATACTGTCTATCACCCAAAGGCCTGAACTATTTGTGTTGTAAACTATTAACAGAGCCTTACTGATGTTCAAAAAAATACTTTTGAAACCCTTCTAAGGGTAGATACAGACATAGACACCTAAAATTAAAAGACAGAAAAAACATAAAATACCATAGAACTAAGGATATTGTTGTTGCTTATCCCCTGGAGCTTTTTCTAGCTCAACTACTAAAGTCTCCTCCATTGGATGATCCCTTGCAGGAGAGGTTTGAGAGTGGCTTCACTAGTTCAAGTTGACTAACTTGTGCAAATTTTCCTTCATGTATCCAATGGTCCCCATAAGCTCATATAAATCTCTATGATTATCTTCAATTCTGGTATCATGGTTTCCCAGTTGCCTGGACATCCACTTAACTTTCGTTTCTATAGAACTCCATTCTTTAGCCCCCTTTTTCACAACGTCATAGTTCTAGCGGAGGTGTTGCTTGATATCCCTTAGAGAGTCCTGCAAGTCATTCAACGTTATTTCATTGTCATTACCTGCCATGACTACGCAAGAATCCAATCCTACATGCTCAAAAAATAGTTGATGTGCTTCCTTTGTGTTGTGCAGCCTTTCCTTATTCTCAATGTTGAGTTCGCCAAGATCTAGGGGATGCAAAAAAACTTTAGATGGAGAAACACTCACTGGATTGTGACTACTATGGACCGAAACCAGAGATGGGGGGGACTTGTTATCGCCTTCCATGCCTCGTGTTGAGTTTCTAATTAGCCTAAGGGATCCAGGCTTAGCATTAAAACCCATCACATGGGATGTGACATCAATTTTGCATGAACGACAGCTGGACGCTAGGAAACATGTGTGTTGTCGGATGTTGGCTAATCGTTGGATGTTGTGTGTTCACCAAGGAGGGGGTGCTTTCACCCAAATTCCTTTGTTAGTGCATAGATAGGAAAATAGGGCGCTAGGAGCCTGACTTATGCCACCCTTGGCCCCCCTTTGAAACCACCAAACCATGCTTATGTTCTTAAGGGACATAACTTTAAGTTTTTAAATTGCCATTCACCCTGGACACTTTGACTTTTAGCTTAGCCCCTTGATTTGCTAAAATTATTGCTTCTGAATTATTGCTTATGAGAATATGAAAAAAGGAGGTTTGAATATTTACAAAGTTTTGCCGGATCTGTTCGTAAATCCTTCGAATTTTGACTGCTCCTTTGTTGTATCCATAGACCATATTGTGGATAACTTGTCTAGAGTCTCCCATGACTATGACTTTGGTGATCTTGTTTTGCTTGACCTGTTCCAATCCAAAGAGAAGCACAAGCCATTCTGCCTCATTGTTGGTTTTTCATCTAAGACCCTTGGCATAAGTCGTTACTTTGTTTCCTCTGAGATAAAAAATAATCCCACCCGAGGGATTTAAGAAACTTGGTAAGCCCATGATAAGTTGTTATACAAGGGAAAAATAGATGCAATGATACTATTGATAATGAATGACATAAGGATATATTCTACAATTCATTTTAGGTTGTAGATCTAACTTGCATATGCTTTAAACGATGTGAACAAGATAGGAGTAAATGAAGCAAAAGTTAATTGTAATAACAATATTCATCTTATTAGTAATTAGGTCTTTTTAAACGACATGCTTTTAGACACCTTGATCATTTAATTAAGAAGCTTTCTTAGTGATGGTTTTTTTAAGAGTGTTTTGAGAATTTTTTATGTTTTGTAATCCTCAATGTGGCATTATCTTTTTTTATGGCCGTGAGTTTTTTTCTCTCTCTTCATATAAAGAAATTTAATTGTATTGATGATAATATATTTGATTGAAACTTAAGAATATAGATTATAATCTACATAGACTTATTAGTGAAAGTACATTCATATATTAATAAAATTATAGTATTTTTAAAAGTTACTATTTAATTTTAAAATTGTTTATCTTAATTTATCACTAAAATAACCACAAAATAAATATTGAGAAAGTTAAATACCTCGTGCATAGGCTTAAGTGGTATTTGTTTCATCCTTAATTATAAGTTACTTCTCTTTGTATGTAAATATTGTTTTATTTGTGTTAGTTGATGCATTTAAGTCATTTTCTTTTATTATATTTTTTTTTCTTCTAAATGTTTATGTATAAATTTATATAAACAAACTTAAATAAATAAATAAATAAATTTTTAGTATGTAAAAACATATATAAATAAATAATATAAAATTATAAACCTCAACTAATATGTAATATAAATATTCATAGTTTTAATATGTATATAGAGATTTGCATTGATATATCTTTTACAAGAATACTTTCTTAATTAATTATATTTTAAATATTTATATATAGATGATGATGAAAGTTATTAATGTCCATTGAGACCAAATCTAGTATATCAAACTTAAAAAGGTAAAGAGCTACTTGGTTTTATTTAGAGTTTTATTTTTATGCTTGAAAAGTTTTAAGAGAAGCATTCGTAAATCTCCATAGGTGTGATCGCATACTCAAGATTTCATGGGTTTTGGTCCTTTAAAAATAATCTTATACTAAGATAATCTTTGCACTAATACTTAAATAAAACTAGGTGCAACTTACAGCAACTATAAGAAGGAAAAAGCCTGGTTAATATGCTGCTATTCTAGCCAGTAGGACCTTTAAATTAAAGCCTTAAAAAGTTTCGAAGGTCATTTACTGTAACAAATATTTTGAAACTATTCTTTAATGTGGGTGTACACAAGATATTTTATGAAAAACTTATTTTGGTTTTCAAGCTTTTTTGTGTCACAAAAATGGCAAATTCTTTCATCTTATAATGTTTTAAGGAGCTCATAAAAATTTGTTCTTAGTTCAGCAATATTTATTTTTTTCTATTTTACAAATTAATTAAATAAAATAATATAGCTTTCAAACTTAGAAAAAAAATTGTGAACATGGTGCAAAGTAATTTAATGGGAAAATGAATAAATTGATATATTAATACATGTGTGAATTTATATAAGTTAATTAATTCTCATTTTAAAATATTTTACGATATAACGAATAAATTGATAAATTAATTTTTGTGAATTTCTCTAAGTTACTTAATTCTAATTTAAAAATATTTTACGATATAATGAAGTAGCATATAATGAATCTTTGGTTTTCATTATAATATTCATGATGGGATAGAAATGGTATTTATTCTAAGAAATCGCATCGTGTTTAAGAATTTAAAATACCATTACGTACAATCTCTCTTACACCAAAATAATTGTTTTCAATTAAACTTAATAAATTGAAAAGAAATAAAAATAAATGAAAAATAAACGGTCATCCATACCATTCAGCCTTCTATTGGATGGACTCAAACAAAAGTTCAATGATGTGAATGTATTACTAAACTCGACCAAACCTTTCAAGAGTTTTTTTTGGCATATTTAAAAATAAAAATAAAATCAATGAATGAGCTTTTTTTTCAGAAGAAAAAAGCTTGACCTTGATATTCAATTGAGAATCAAAGGACATCTTACATGTCATCCCAGTATCTAGGTTACAATACATAATATTGATGTTGTGAATAATATAATAGTGGCATCCTGCAAGAGTTACAACACATCAGAGTAAGAGGGGGCTAGAGCAGAAGCTGCATACATATCCCATCAGTAAAATAAGTTGTTGTCCATATAACCATATCCACCGTGAACCAAAAAGGGATGCTCAACCATCTAAAAGAGTCTACTCCATCACTATCACCAAGGTGCATAATAAAGTGGACATCCAACACCGGGCTCAAAAGAGCATAAAACTATCTTGTGAGGTCAAAAGGCCGTCATAAAATTCAGAGTAAAATCCCGATCCCGAAGCCAAAGAAAGGGCTTTTTTAGATAGGCAGTCAGCAGTCTGATTGTGTTCACGGTAGACATGGCTAAAGGACAGCTCAAGGAAGCAAGAACCGATCTTCCTAATGTCCCTACACCAATGGATAAGTTCAGGTGGTGTAAGGGAAACAGTACCCTTAGCTCAATTGATGACGACTGTGGAGTCGCCAAAAATCTTGACCTGGGGTAACCCCATCATTTGGGATGTATGCAGTAGGGCCTAGAGCCCAATTAATTCTACCCTATTGTTGGTATTGGGTCCAGCCCCCAATGCGAACTCGAAGGAGTGTAACTCATTCAGGTGCAGACAATATCCAACCCCACCATTAAAATTAACTGATGCTCCATCAAAAAAACCACAAGGGTAAATAAGAGTAGGTCCCGGACCAATTACTATAGGATTTTTTACTCTAGTGAGAGAAGGGCAATAGAGCTGCAAGGAGTAAGAAATCTGATGGAGCATACTGATGATAGGAACAGATTTCCCTTCAAAGATGGTTACATTCCTTGCCTTCCAAATAATCCACATGGCAAGGAAGGGGAGATAGCAGAATCCAGAAGGCTTAATGAAGGAGACAGTCCACATATCCAGGAAAGAGCATAGACTAATAGGCTGGAGAGGAGGGGACAAGTGATGTTGTTCACACAGGACTGATAGTAAATTTTTCCAGACAGGGTAGTAGAAAAATAGGTGTTCGATACTTTCAGCATCCCTTCTGCAGAGAATACAAAAACCGGGCCCAGTCCATCCACGTTTTTGTAAGTTGTCCCAAGTAAGCAATTTATTCTTCAAAGCCAGCCATATAAAACAACAAATTTTACGGGGCAGCATGGTGTTCCATATAAGAGTAAGAAGTCTGCTACCAACTGGAGGGGAGGATGCATTAATAATACACTCATATATCAATTTTGCAGATACCGTACCATTCAATCTATTATATGACCAAGACAGAGCATCCTTTTGATCAACAAGTCTTAAGACACATGTTTCCAGGCCCCTTGTAAAAGATTTCCAGGTGTCCTTCCATATACCGCCAACACCAAGTTCATCCGCTGTAGACCAGTATTTTTGTGGATTCGGGGGGGTATTTTGAGCCTGTGCAAGTGTCACTATATCCAAATCAACCAGATACTCATGAAGCCCCTTAGGAATCATGAGAGAGTCCGATACCCCAACGATCGGATCTATGCCAAGAAGTACATGCTTCCTGTCACCAACCTACCAAGCAAGATGCCTTCCAAGCCACGGGAGGGAGATCAAGAACCCTTTCCAGATAGCAGAAACGCCACGAGACAGGAATTTCTTGTCTTTGAGCCAAGCCTCAATCGAGCCCATCTTCAAGTATTTATTGGATATAACACGGTGCCATAACCCAGCATTTTGGAGAGCAAACCATAGGTTCTTCAATCTGAGCGCAATACTGAACCAGTTTAATTGCTTAATACCCCAGCCACCAAATTCCTTAGGCCATGAAAGCTCACTCCAATTTGTCAAGTGATATCGGTGCTTATGACCCGTGGATCCCCAGAGAAAAGCAAAGGCTAGACTCCTAAGCTTATTTATGACAGAAACAGGTATGGGAGAAAGTCCCATCCAGTAGACAGGAATACTGGTCAAAACAACTTGCACAAGTGTCATACGACCACCGAGGGATAGGAGCTTGTGAGCCCAATGGGAGATGCGGTGTTCAAATTTCTTAATTAGCCAGTGCCAGTCACAAACCCTATAGCCCAGAGGCTTGAGAAAATAGCCGAGATATATGAATCCAAAAGTGATAGGTTCCATCTTGTATGGAAGGACTTTTGAAATATCAGATCGAATATCAATATCAACATTGTTGTAAAGAAAACAAGATTTGTCTATACTGATACACATCTCTGAGGCCTTGCAGAATTTGCTGAGAATGATATCAAAGGCCATCCATTTAGATAAGGTACCAGAAATGAGTAAGATCACATCGTCAACAAATAGGAGATGAGTAAGTGCGAATGAAGAAGAGATCTTAATACCTTTGATGAGACTGTGATCTCTAGCATTTGCAATCATAAGACTAAGCCCTTCTATCACAAGTATAAAGAGCAGAGGCGAGAGGGGACAGCCCTGTCTAATACCTCTGGAGGCTGAAAAAACTTTGAGGGGATGCCATTGATAAGCACAGCAAAATTTGCTGATGAAATACATCCCATGATCCAATTAACAACAAGAAGAGGAAGCACGATCTGAATAAGTACAAGTCTAATGAAGGTCCAATTGACCTAGTCAAAGGCCTTCACCAAATCCAGTTTAAGGATAAGAGCATAGGAGTTTTTAGTCTTGACAGTATGAAGTGCCTCTTGTACAATACCAATGGGTTCAGTAATCTGGCGGTTTTTCAAAAAACCAAATTGTTCAATAGATATATGTGAATCGAGGAAGGGCTTAAGTCTCATAGCTATGACCTTGGATATCAGTTTATAGAGCAGATTACACAAAGATATAGGCCTGAAATCAGCAAAGGATGTGGGCTTTTCCTTTTTGGGGATAAGAGTAAAAAAGGTGGAGTTGAGTGAGGGGGGAATACATCCCGATACCTGGGTAAAGTCCACTGCAGAGAGAAGTTCTTCACCCAGCAAATCAAAGAAGTAGAGATAGAATTCAACAGGCCAGCCATCAGGTCCGAGGCTCCTGTCTTTCTTGAAAGAGTGAAGAGAAAATTCTACATCAGAAAGAGTGACCGGTTGGGTGAGACAAGAAGCATCATCAGTGGAGATCATTACAGGATAAAGAGAAACAACATTGAGCTGTTCCAGGAGACAGGTCTTATAATCATCACTAAAGATGTGAGAGAAGTGTTGCTGACCCATAATCAATAATTCAGATTTATCCTCAATAACACGGCCCCCATCATCCATAAGTGACCAAATGGTGTTTTGGTTTCTCCTACCAAAAGTGATTGAATGAAAGTATTTGGTGTTAGAGTCACCTTCAAGAGCCCATTTGGTATGGCTTTTGAGCTTCCAGGTTAACAGGTGATGCTCCAATATCTTTTTCTTTTCAGTCCTAAGCAAGGATAGGGATAACTGCTCCTCCTGAGTGAGGATACCAAAGTAGGAGTTTGAGAGTAAGTCGTTGATCTCCAAATCCAATCTCTTCGAGTCAGCATCCATGAGAGAGCTTTTATCCTTTATCCAGACCTTAACATCCTTTTTGAGGGAGCGAAGTTTATCAGAGAGGAGTTCAATCGCTGATCCAGGCAAGGTGGGAGATAGTATGGACCATCTATCTGAGAGCTAAGTAGTGAAATCCTGATCCATGAGCCATGATCTATTGAACTTGAAGGGGTAGTTATAGGAGCCGCGGGGTTTATTCCATTCAAAACAGACAGGGGAATGGTCAGAAATACCAGTGTGGTGAGTCCATACCCTATGGACTAGGAGAGAAGGGATCATTGTGGAGCCTATTAAAAATCGATCGAGTCTTTTACTGATACCATGATCCCCCACCCTACCGTTTCTCCATGTGGGTTCAGCAATAGATGGGGCTACATTGATCAATACCACAGAATAAAAAAGGTGCTTAAAGAAGGAAGCAAGGGGATCAAGTATAGCCTTAGTTCCCCAGATTTCTGAAGCATTCATGGTTAAGTTAAGATCTCCACCCAATATCAGGTGAGGAGAATTAAGTAGTCCCCCATTGTGAACCCTTTCCCAAAAGATATCCCTGTCCTTATAGGGGCCATAGCAGTTAATGATATCAAGGATTGCAGCCATGCCTTGGAAATTAGCCTTGACAAAAATACCGGCAAGGGTTTCATATGCACGACATTTGACCTTTCTAGGGTTTCATGCAGTGAGAAGACCCCTAGAGAGGCCAGAGACACTAGTAGCGCAAAATTCCCAATTAGGTAGGAGCTTAGAGAAAGCATGCATAGCCGGGTAGGAGCTACACATAGTCTCTTGGAGGAGGATCATATCCGGGCGAATAGTCTGAAAGAGAGAGCGGAGGCTGCACTATTTGGTCTTGCCCCCCAGACCCCTGACATTAAGTGAAAGGATCAGCATTAAGGAATAGAGGGGTGGGGAGGAGATGCTCTAAGTCCCTGAGAGTTTTGTCCTCTAGAAGCATTCTTAATGCGGATAGAGAGAGGGATGTAAGGAGGTGAGGCAGAGGAGAGGTTAACATAAATGCCCAATTTTTCCTTCTTCTTCTTCTTGATGGTCACATTCTCGAATCAAATCGAGTTGAGGTGGAGGGTATTGGGGGATGATGGGGTTACAGCAGAAAAAATCTGCAATGTTTTATGAAGGGAAGGATTCGAAAAGGATGGGGATGAGATAGGACTTCATGTTGGAGTAGGGTCCCGTAGCTACAGAAGAAGCTGCTAGTTTAGCGGAGAGATAAGTTTTGGCGGAAAGAAGATACGACAGAGCTACGACGCCGTAGCACGTTCCAGCTGCAGAGCAGAGCTGGAAACCATGACTTTTGAGATAGAGAAGTCAAGAAAGGCAACGGTACTTGAGCGGTCGAGAAGAGAGAGCTCACCCACTGCATTGAAGGCAGCGGCGGAAGACAGGAGGGCTCAGCGACCCTCATAAAGGAGAAGGAGCAACGAGGCTGAAGCATTGAAGACAAAGGACAGAAAAGAGAAGCAGTGCATAGTACCCATGATCAGTGTCGGGAAGCATGGAAGACTGCAGAGAGCTGTGGTGTGACCGAAAGCGGCTATCTCAAGTACAGATATGGCCAACTGTCACTAGTTAGGGTTTGGGTTACTGTTGGGACAGGCCCACAGTGTTGTAATGGCAAGACCTTTGGGCTGCCTATAAAGGGATATATTTTGTATTGTAAAAGGGTTGGGTTGGGTAATTAGACGTTAGTGGGCTCAGCCAGTAGTTAGTTGGTTTGGTTGAGTATCAGACAGTTGTAAAAGTCAAGCTCTGGTTCTGTTATTAGCGGTAGCAATCTTACTGTAACCAGTAGCTCGCTTATAGAGCATGTATGTAACGATCCACGGGGATCGAAAGAGAGGGAAGAGTATATTGTAGGAGAGCAATATAGAGATAGAAAGAAGATCTAAGAGAGAATATATTGAGCTGCATATGCAGTGCAGCAGAACTGTGTTTTACCTTCCCCTGAGCTATAATGAAAACACAGTTCTGTGGACGTAACTTCCATCCTGGAGGTGAACCACGTTAAAATCAAGTGTTATGTGATTGGTTTATGTGTTATGTTTGCTTATGTATGTATCAGTCATTTCATGGACTTTGTTTACAGTTTAATGAATGAAGGTGTTAATCAGTTCATAGTAACATAGAAGGATAAATATAAGTCGGAGTCTTTGGCATGTTGTATTTGGTTCATTTATGCTTTGCGTGAGACAGTCACTAGTCATAGTATCGAACAGCCTTGTATGCTAAGTCTTGCACATCGACACGAGCAATGCTAAGTGCGCTAAGCCGCGGAGGTAGGATATCATAGAGAGGTGATACCACATCGGCAGAGGAGCTGCGGTGTGCGATACCGCAGGTTGAGGACTTAGTGTTGGGCAGGAGCTGCGTGCGGCGCATGGTGCACTGCGACACGGTAAGGTTGGAGATATCGCGAGTCAAGGAAAGTGTGCGACGTAGAAAGGGACTGCACGACGGGGTATAAGGAACATCTCGTGGCTAGAAGAGCTGCGAGACGAAGAGATCACGCGACACGAGCAGAAGGTCACCCGACGCGCAGAGAAAGATACCTCACAGCTAGGGGAGCTGCAAGCCGCAAGTAGGATCGCCACAGAACCTGGTCCAAGACACTTGAGTCCTTGGCCAACCCATTAGAGTCACTTCGGGTGAGACTTCAGGCTGCTTTGTGGTCTGTTGCCGAAAGGGCCAGTGAGCTAGGGGTGTTGTTGGTTGATTATAGTAAACCTGGGTCTACCCAAAGCAGCTAACAAATGGTTCCATTGCCGGTTTTGAACAACTGAGCGCTAATGTTCTGTTGGCATCCTACTAGAGAAGAGTTTCACCAGTGGCTAGATTCAAACCTAAGGGAGTTTGCCAAGAAAGAAAATCAGAGCCTTAAATTGAGCACAGAGGACTGGTTAAAAAAACATATCGCTTCAGATATACACGCGATATTTTTTGCAACCTATGGAAACGAGCTTTACGACTGGTTATCAAAGTTGACAGATAGGAACATATTCAAAAAGAAGAGAAACATTGTCTGGACACTGAAGCTGATTCAGACTGTGCAGAACCTCGACAATCCCATCACGAGAGCAGTGGACTTCTGGCTTGCGAGCGTGCTAGGAGGCTTTGTTACAGAATTTGCGGTTGACCAGAGAAAAAGCTTCAGCGATGCTGAGTGGTACTTCTTCAAAGGTATCGCGGTAAGTACCTAAAATCTCTAAACTTGTCCATTAAGATGCTGCTACATGAAAAAGGAGTAATGGACATGATTTCAGACGAGTAAGTAAAGATAGTAATGTCATAAGAGTTTGAAAGTGATTTTGATGACATTGGAAGAACACGTAGTGGTAAGAAATATAAAGTAGCTTTCAGCTCTCCTGTATTTGGAGACATTTCAGACAATATTAGGCAACCGAGTCCTAGTACCATAGAAGAACCAGAGGGGGGTATCCCTTACCATCCCTATACCCCACAGAAACAGACAGGGACTCAGAGTAATCCCGTAGGTACTCCATCTAGTAGCTCACAGACAGTACCTACTACTACTACATCACCTTCACCTACACCGTTGAGTGGTAGTAATCCAGTCAATCAGAACCCACCGCAGAGAAATAGAATGGGAGATGATATGAAGCTACCTATCTTTAAGGGTACAGGAGCAGAGGACCCGAAACAGCATTGGTTTCTATGTGAAGCCATGTGGACCATTAAAACAATCAACGACGATAACCTTAAACTTGTACAGTTGGTCACCACACTCAGAGATCGGGCTTTAACATGGTACATAAAGTATACGACAGTACCCAAGACACTGGCCCAGGTCAAGAATGCCATGATTAAAGAGTTCAAGAAACCTAAGTTTGAGTCTCAGTGCATAACAGAGCTCAAGGATATTAAGCAGCTACCATCAGAGTCAGTATGGGACTTTGACCAGAAATTCAAAGATCTTATAGACCAAGTAAATTTTGAGTTCGCCCTGGAGCAGCATAAGGAATGGTTTATTGCAGCACTGCTCCCTCACATTAGATTGTCATTAATGTAGCAGAAACTCCAGATGCAGGATGACGCGTTGGAGATGGCGATGAAGCTAGAAGCTTCACCTTTAGCTGAAACCAGCGCAGGCATGACGACTCTATAGAACCAGTTGGCCAACCTCACGTTACAGATACATGAACTTAAGAAAGGGAAAGAGGTTATGCAAGACATATGGTGCTTATGATGTAAAGCACAAGGTCATACCAAAGACAATTGTCCAGTCTTTGCAGAATATTTAGCGTCAGGGGCTCCTAACCCCCTACCACGAACGCAAGAGCCATGGTGTGAAATATGCAAGACACAAGGACATCAGCCTCAGCAATGCCCTTTGCTTCAGAAGTATGTACAGACACCTAAGAACCTATACTGTGTCTTCTGCAAGTCTGTCGGACATGATGAACAGGATTGCCGAGCCTATGATCTCATGTTAGATAGAAAACATGATGTATACAGAGTCTAGTCAGAAACACAGGGTCTAGTAGTAGGACCACAGCCTGATCCGGCTTATGGTGGCCGTGGAGGAGGATTCAGAGGACGAGGTCGTGGAGGAGGCTTTGCACGAGGAGAAGGTTTTGGTCGTGGTCGCGGCCCAGTTACTTGTTACAACTGCGAGTTGTTGGACACTATGCTAGGGACTGTCAGAGCCCCACTACCACTTGTAGCTACTGCAAATCTTATGATCATACCATAGAGGAGTGTCCTACCTTGATAGCTAAGATCAAATACCCTAAGCCAGCATTACACCAGAACATCCATCTTATTGCTGCTGAGCAGGCAGAGCCAGAACCAAGAGTCAATATTGTGACTCGTAGCGGTGTTTCTACTAGTAGGACATCGCAGGAGACCGAAAAGAACAGAGGGCAGGAGTGGGTGTGCAGAGCTCCTAGTAAAGCAAAAGCATTCAACCTACAGAAGAATAAAGAGACATTTCACGAACCCAAGGCTTCCTTTGATGAACCTACGCAATTCGGATCGCAAGTACCGCCGTCTAGGGGTGTACCGCAGCAAGCACCTTGTGGCGATAGCCCTGAATAGATACCGCAGGCTACCACATCGGGAAGATGCGATGAGGATGAGTCGACAGGAAGTGTACAATCCTTCCTGCGCAGTTGCTTGAAACTCATGAGAAATGAGAAAGCTATCGGCGAGCTACAGCGCATCATAGATCAGTATAAGCAACCTTCTCTCTTGGGTAGTGCACACCGCGCTGTTCATAATATTACAGGACATACAAGGACCGGAAAAGAGATGAAGCTCACAGCACAGATTGGAGAATTTGAAATGGATGAGGTCGTCTTAGATCTAGGATCAAAGGTGAATGTTCTAACTAAGCAGACATGGGAACAGATGGGTAGCCCTCAGTTAGTCAGATCTCCTATCCACCTGAGGTTAGCTAACCAGCAGCGAGTATCACCATTGGGATGCCTGCCGCAGGTGCCAGTTGACATTGATGGAGTTCATAGTTTTGTGGACTTCGAGGTTATAGAAATCATTGGCGACAGTCGACCGTATCCAGCATTATTAAGTATCGATTGGGCGATCAGTAGCAAGGCTGTCATCGACCTAAAGAGAAGACAAATGACCTTTAAGGATGCGTAGATCCGGGTCATCGCGCCGCTGGATCCTCACCAGGGTCCTAGATATACTGAACCTATCCGAGCAGAAGAGGAGGCATATAACATGGAGAGTATCTACCAGATGACTGCGAACCAGAATGACTACATCAATCCAACCGCATAAGGGAACATTAGTTGGCGATGCGACAGCTCATGCGCATCGGATTCTGATGTTGGTCTAGAGAACTGGCAGAACAGAATTTACGAAGTCTCAGCGCGTAGATGTGCGTTTATGAGTAAGTCACTGCGATGGATTGGCGCAGAAATCACTGAGATTCCATCATATCATGGTCTGACGGATATCCAGGACTTCCTTGAGCAGTTTGAGCAACAGATTCCTTACGAGCAGAGGATCGCAACTATGGACCTTGCAGTACGAGCCACACTTGCAAGATGGCGGTATGCACATAAAGAGAATATCACATCATGGGATGATATTAAAAGACTGATGGCGATCAGATTTTTTGTCGACCGAGAGTATGTCCAACAGAAGTACACAGGCGAAACTGATCCCAGGGCACACATTCAGACATGTGAACAGAACTGGTCGGACATTCCCGAGGATGAATGGGTTCACAGATTCATTCACACATTGGACACAGTTCCAAGGAACTGGTATACAGAGACGGAGTTGCGCAAGGGGACGACAACATGGCCACTTATGATAGACAGCTTTCTACTCACCTTCGCTTTTGAATCTGAGTATCCAGGTGTTGATCAAGCCCTACAAGTAATAAAGACCAATATATTCAAGGATTGTACCCCATCAGTACAGACTCAGCTTGATTGGGCCATTCAGTTAACAGAGGCACTAGAATGCTACAACTTTCAAGAAGAACCAAGAGACGAGGATGAGGATCCTCGCAACACCAACATTTCGGAGTCAGAAGGAACTCGCGATGTTGGGGGACCACAGTTAGAGATTCCAGCAATCACCGAACCCATCAAGATTAAAAAGATCAATATTGGAACAGACACAAAACCTATGTTTGCCTCTATTGGAGACTATTGGAACGATGAAACAGTCGGACAGATTGCAAATTTGTTACATGACTATCAGGACCTATTTCCCACCAAGTTCACAGAAATGAAGGGAATAGTTGGAGACCTAGGAGTTATGAGGATACCATTGAAGGAAGATGCTAGACCAGTCAAGAAGCGCCCATATAGATTGAATCCGCGCTACAAAGAAAAAGTAAAGGACGAAATCGATAAGATGCTAGCAGCAGGAATCATCGAGCTAGTAGAAGAAAGCGAATGGGTTAGCCCCATGGTCGTGCAAGAGAAGAAAACAAAAGGGGACATCAGGATCTGTGTCGATCTGCGCAAGCTCAATGATGCATCACTTCATGATCCATTTTCGACACCGTTCACTGATGAGGTATTAGACAACGTGGGAGGACAAGAGGTCTACTCCTTCACTGATGGATTTTCAGGCTACCATCAGATCAAAATACATCCAGAAGATCGATCCAAGACCACCTTTGCAACAGAATGGGGCTCGTTCCAGTATACGGTAATGCCCTTTGGTCTTAAGAATGCACCAGCTATATTTTCTAGAGTAGTAGTTGCTGTATTTAAAGAATACATTCATAAATTCCTAGAAGTATATTTTGATGATTGGACTGTATTTGGACTAATCGACAAACATATAGGAGACTTAAGACTGATGTTAGAGAAATGTAGGCAGTACCAGATTTCTCTAAACTTGAAGAAATGTATATTTTTTGCACCATTCGGTATTTTGTTGGGTCACATTGTTTGCAGACAAGGCTTGATGGTAGATCCTGTGAAGATCGCCATCATTGTAAAGTTCATCAAGGGCTACGCAAAGATTACAGCACCAATGGAGAAATTGCTAAAGAAAGATGTAAAATTCCTATGGAATGAGGAATGTTAGCAGAGTCTAGACATACTTAAGGAGAAGATGGTTACAGTGCGCATCTTAGTATTTCCAAACTGGACCAAGCCATTTCATGTACATGTGGATGCATCTCGCATCGCACTAGGGGTTGTTTTAACACAACCAGGAGAAGGAGATATTGACCATCCCATCGCATATTCCAGCAGAAAGCTATCGACAGCAGAAAAGAACTACACCACAACAGAAAGAGAAGGCCTAGCTATGGTGTATGCGTTCCAAAAGTTCAGGTACTACCTGTTGGGTGCCTCGTTTAAGATGTTTACTGACCATTCTGCCTTGAAGTATCTAGTCAATAAGCCAGTGTTAGGGGGGAGAATCTGCAGATGGTTACTCCTCTTTCAGGAGTATGATTTTGAAATCATCGTGAAACCAGGCAGACTGAATGCTGGACCTGATCATCTGTTGTGGATAGACTCAGGAGAAGAGCCAAGTAACCTAGATGACAATCTGCCAGATGCACCATTGTTTTCTATCCAGATCGCAGATGAGTACTATGCCGATATTATTCAATTCCTCACTATAGGAGTAGCACCTGATGAGTTTACTAAGCAGCAAAAGAAGCAGTTGGTTGTTAAAGCAGCAGACTTCACCCTCATTGCAGGACACCTATACAAATTAGGCCCGGATGAAGTTCTGCGCAAATGTGTGATGCCGCACGAAAAAGATGCTATTATCGGAGAGGCACATTCAGGAACTGCAGGAGGTCATTTCGCAGGAAAGCCGACTGCACAGAAAATCCTGGAGGCAGGATTATGGTGGCCTACATTGCATAAAGACACCAAGGACTTTTGCAGATGCTGCGATATCTGTCAAAGGGTAGGAAAACCCTCTCGACGCGATGAAATGCCGCTGCGACCGCAGGTCATGCTGCGCGCATTTGACAAATGGGCTATAGATTTTGTGGGTCCTATCAACCCACCAGGAAAGCGCACCGGCACGAGATATATTATTACTGGAACAGAGTACCTCACCAGATGGGCAGAGGCCAAAGCAGTAAGAAATTGTGATGCTGCTACAGCCGCACAGTTCCTGTTTGAAAACATCATCAGTAGATTTGGATGCCCAATAATTTTGATGAGTGATCAAGGCACACATTTCTTGAACAGTACTATTGGGGCATTGACAAAAGAATTCCAGATTCAGCACCATAAGAGCACTCCCTACCACCCATAGGCTAATGGTACGGTGGAGGCATTTAATAAAATTTTAGAAAATGCTCTTACTAAGATCTGCAACAGCCAAAGGAACGATTGGGACCTTAGAGTTAACGCTGTATTATGGGCGTACAGGACCACATGCAAGAAACTTACAGGACACATGCCTTTCAGCTTGGTGTATGGACAGGAGGCTGTTACGCCTATGGAGTATATTCTTCCTAGTTTAAGAATCGCTCAGATTACCGGGATGACTGATACAGACACAGTGGAGGAAAGGCTAGCATAGCTGCTTGCCTTAGAAGAAGACAGATTCATCGCTGGATTCCATCAGAAAGTGCAGAAGGCATGAGAAAAAGATTGGCATGACAGACACATTAAGAATAATACATTTCAGATCGGAGACCTAGTGCTCCTCTATGACAGCAAATTCATTAAGTTTCTAGGAAAGTTCAAGACGCATTGGCTGGGGCCATATCAAATACAGCAAGTTACAGAGGGAGGTGCCAGTTAGCTCAGCCAGCTGAATGGGGAGCTTCTTCCCACATGGATTAATGGCAGTAGGCTTAAGCTCTATAGCGATAGCCACCCCGCCTCTCAACCCTAGCTTAGCCAGTTTATGGTGGTGCAGATGTCCAGTGTAGTTGAAAGGAGGCATCGCACCGGGAACTAGTCTACACCGGCAGGTATTTTCTAAGTATGAGGAATCGTATCAAGTCGGTTCAAAAAAAAAAAAAAGTATTTGTTTTACGCAGGTGATGCGGAGTCGCATCGCGGCAGTGCGATGTTCCCCCATGCCACGTACTCAGTTTTGCAACCAACAAAGGTCCAATCAAGTCATTATCTGACAGGTAGTTAATGAGGAAATGATCGGTATATCTTACCGTAGATTTGGTAGCAGTATAATAAATTTTTCCATATTTGGCAAATCTTCGATGAGACCAGCGCCTGTACACACACATTTCGAGGGAAATTCGATCGAATTTCCTCATTTATTAAGGATCGGATGACGGGTGTGGTCTTGTCCAGGCATTGTTGATGACCGACGGGTTCAGTCTAGATGACCATTGCATCCGGGATTATCGTATTGGGCATAAAAGCAGAAAGTATTCAATTGGGACGGTTACGTTTGCAGAAAAATGAGAGCTGTAGAATATATTGTTAAGAATTCCCTGTGAAGAGTTAAGCTTGTTACAGAGTGCCAGGATTTTCAGAAATTGCAGCCATTGCACGTCCGTCGTTTTACACTGAGACGGTTCTGTTCGAGGACGAACCTCTAGAAGACATGCCGAGATGCCTCGACCCTGGTGGCCATAGGTCCGCCATGACGACGCCGCCCAGGGTTGTGAAATTAAGTGCAGCACAAGTCAGACAGCCGCTAAGGATGAAGAATCAAGCGCCAGAAGTAGAAGTTGTCACCAAAGTCTCTGCTAACGAGAAGAAGAACGCTGAGCCGACCATTGAAGATAAGAAAGCAGAGCAAAAGAATGATGAGAAGAAATCTCCCGCTAGGCGGAAAGTAAAAATGAGAAAAAGAAAGCAACGGGAGAAGGTCACTGACCTATCTGATCAGCTAAGAGAAGCACAAAAGATTGCGGAGGCAACGAAATGAAAATCTGAAGGTCAGAGGTAGCATGTGTACCTAGAGCACCTCGAAGAGAAGAAAAGTGGAAGAGGACAGCAAACCCAGCAGACGGTAGAATTCCATAATGCAGACAAAGGCTTGTCTTTGGAACGGAATTCATGGGTTGTATCTCTTTCATATGCAAGGCTCCAGACTGAATGAAATGTTTGAGAAGGCTGGAAGATACAGATTTTGCTTGTGATAAAAGTTCTAACCCAAATAAAGAAGAAAGGATATATGTGGCAAACATTTCAAACACTAGAAGGTTTCAAGAGCGACGAAGAATGAGACCATGACTACGGGCAAGAAGGATAAGAGAGCCCGGCGAACCAAGTTACAGAAACTATAAAGAGCGTGTCGAAGTAATGCAGAGGGAAGTCGCAGAACTCCGAGACAGGTTGCAGAGGACTTCGCAGGAAGCCAAGGCAAAGCTACAGCAGGGGAACCCTGCTGGAAGTGGCTCGAGGACGAGCCACAAGTAAGTGTTAGGGGACTGTTGGAGCAGGGTCCCGCAGCTACAGAAGAAGCTGCTAGTTTAGCGGAGAGATAAGTTTTGGCGGAAAGAATATAAGACAGAGCTACGATGCCGTAGCACGTTCCAGCTACAGAGCAGAGTCGGAAACCATGAGTTTTGAGATAGAGAAGTCAAGAAAGGCAACGGTACTTGAGCGGCCGAGAAGAGAGAGCTCACCCACTGCATTGAAGGCAGCGGCAGAAGACAGGAGGGCTCAGCGACCCTCATAAAGGAGAAGGAGCAACGAGGCTGAAGCATTGAAGACGAAGGACAGAAAAGAGAAGCGGTGCATAGTACCCATGATCAGTGCCAAGAAGCATGGAAGACTGCAGAGAGCTGTGGTGTGACGGAAAGCGGCTACCTCAAGTACATATATGGCCGACTGTCACTAGTTAGGGTTTGGGTTAATGTTGGGACAGGCCCACAGTGTTGTAATGGCAAGACCTTTGGGCTGCCTATAAAGGGATATATTTTGTATTGTAAAAGGGTTGGGTTGGGTAATTAGACGTTAGCGGGCTCAGCCAGTAGTTAGTTGGTTTGGTTGAGTATCAGACAATTGTAAAAGTCAAGCTCTGGTTCTATTATTAGCGGTAGCAATCTTACTGTAACCAGTAGCTGGCTTATAGAGCATGTATGTAATGATCCACAGGGATCGAAAGAGAGGGAAGAGTATATTGTAGGAGATCAATATAGAGATAGAAAGAAGATCTAAGAGAGAATATCTTGAGCTGCATATGCGGTGCAGCAGAACTGTGTTTTACCTTCCCCTGAGCTATAATGAAAACACAGTTCTGTGGACGTAACTTCCGTCCTGGAGGTGAACCACGTTAAAATCAAGTGTTATGTGATTGGTTTATGTGTTATGTTTGCTTATGTATTTCTCAGTCATTTCATGGACTCTGTTTACAGTTTAATGAATGAAGGTGTTAATCAGTTCATAGTAACATAGAAGGATAAATATAAGTCGGAGTCTTTGGCATGTTGTATTTGGTTCATTTATGCTTTGCGTGAGACAGTCACTAGTCGTAGTATCGAACAGCCTTATATGCTAAGTCTTGCACATCGACATGAGCAACGCTAAGTGTGCTAAGCCGTGGAGGTAGGATATCTTAGAGAGGTGATACCGCATCTGCAGAGGAGCTGCGGTGCGCGATACTGCAGGTTGAGGACTTAGCGTTGGGAAGGAGCTGCGTGTCGCACGGTGCACTGCGACACGGTAAGGTTGGAGATATCGCGAGTCAGGGAAAGTGTGTGACGTAGAAAGGGACCGCATGACGGGGTATAAGGAACATCTCATGGCTAGAAGAACTGCAAGACGATGAGATCATGCGACGTGAGCAGAAGGTCGTGCAACGTGCAGAGAAAGAGACCTCGCAGCTAGGGGAGCTGCAGGCCGCAAGTAGGATCGCCACAGAACCTGGTCCAAGACACTTGATTCCTTGGCCAACCCATTAGAGTCACTTCGGGTGAGACTTCAGGCCGCTTTGCGGTCTGTTGCCGAAAGGGCCAGTGAGCTAGGGGTGTTTTTGGTTGATTATAGTAAACCCGGGTCTGCCCAAAGCAGCCAACACTTCATGGAGAAGGGGATATAGGGGGTGAGGTGGAGGCTGAGGGAAGCGAAGTAAAATCCACTAAGGAGGTGAGCACAAGGACCGCAGGAGACATAGAAGTAATCGATGGAGAAGTTGGATAAGAATCAGGAGGGTCGACAGAGACAAGTGCCATAACCGGCATTAAAGGAGAGGGCTCCTCCCATCGACTATCGGCAGGGTCAGCCGAGCAAGAAAAGGGATAAACATGTGAAGAATGAGGGGCACACTAGTACCAACAGTCGAGGGATCCACAGGAGAGACTACAGAGAAGGACTCATCCATAATATGACCAGACTCACAACCAGAAACAGGTGCTCCCAAAAGAACATCTATATCATCAATCATAGCCTCTGATACATCCTCAAAGAGGGAGAGGGAGTGTGAGTACTTGCCAATTTTAGCATCCTTTGACAGAGAGGAGTCAATGGTTGTGCTAATCGACATGAGTTTAGTCGGACCCGTCTCAGGAGGGGATTTCCTGAGATATGGACAGCTTCTCCGGAGGTGGCCCGTATCTCTGCAATAACTACATCGAAATGGGATGTGTAAATAGTCTAGTTTCTGAATGAGCAGGTGGTCCATACAGAGAATTTCAACATCGGTAGGAAGACCCAAGGAGACATCCATCTTAATGAGAACCCAAGCCACGCTTTTGTCAAAAGTTAGGTGGAAGTCTTCATCCACTGTGACAAATCTCCCAATAGTGTTTGGGATACCCTCCAGGATATGCAGACTCCAGAGAGGGAAGGGTAAGTGTGGCAGCAGTACCCAGAGGTGGCATTTCGTCACTCGTTTGTGGAGAGGATCGAAGTGAGGGTGCCAACAATCCAAGACAAGGGAGCCCGAACCGATACGCCAGGTCTTCTCTAATATGAGAGAGGCATGTTTAGCCTCTAAGAAGATGAAAATGATCCAGCCATTGGAAAGGAGGCTAATGGTCAGTGTGTAGGTCAGTAATGGATTTCAAAAATTTGTAGCCCAGTCAATCCATGCACGCTTTCCCAATATGCAGTATTTAAGTTGACCGATAAGCGCCCCAGAGCACAGAGAAGATACTCTGTCCATAACAATATCGTGGCAGAGGACAAAGTGAAACTTGCCCGCGTGTGTCTTGATATTCTTAGCATCTCTTCTATGGTGAGCATAAGACAAAGTACTCAAATTGTCCATGGTGGGTCAACACCCAA
Organism: Pseudotsuga menziesii; assembly: GCA_001517045.1. Taxonomy (NCBI): domain Eukaryota; kingdom Viridiplantae; phylum Streptophyta; class Pinopsida; order Pinales; family Pinaceae; genus Pseudotsuga; species Pseudotsuga menziesii. Next base: position 47,936 of record LPNX010369722.1, on the reverse strand, counting down.
GTGACAGTCCGCAATTTTTTTTAACGAAAGGAACTAATAATTCGATAAAGTGACTTAGGTTAGGTTGGAATGAAATTGAATTGACAAGTGCAAATTACATATTTCAACAATAATAATCCATGATTCAATTTAGTGTCGAGATAATTATCTTTTTAGTTACAAAATTTACCTCGTAATATAATGTATTGCACTCTTTTTTAGAAGATATAGAAAAGATGGTAAAGGGAAGTGTGTTGCACGTGATAAATTTTACTTATTGTCTAGTGTTGGTCTCTCTGGGCAGACCCGGGTTTACTTGTTATGTACCAACAAAACCCCTAGCTCACTGGGCCTTTCGGCAATAGAACGCAGAGCAGCCTGAAGTTTCACCCGAAGTAATCTTGGATGGGTTGGCTAAAGACTCAAGTGTCCTCAACCGGGTTCTGTAGCATCCGATTGGTCTCACGACTCTTCTTCACCAGCAGGATCTCTTTGTGATAGAGATCCCGCCTTCTAGCTGGTGCTGGTAGGAAACGGACTCTTATCGCATCACTGCTTCTAGCGCAAACTACCTCCTCTACTCAGCTCCTATCCTCTGATATCTCACACCACAATTCCTCCAACAGTGCGATATCACCTTTCTATAATGCAATATCCTTTATGGTAAGACTTCAATATGGCCCTCACGGCTCAAGGCTTCTCTCTTAGTATACTAGTTAAGCTAAACAGCCTCACTTAGACTCCTATAGTCTAATATGCTTAACATCAACTACACTGAACTCGCGAACTCATATACCGGAGTCACTTAATGCAATAACTGTCAACTAACATGAACCAAGCGCTGAAAAACTCATATACAGGCTACTTGATACGTTCAACTTGCGGTTAGCCTTCTATGCACTATAACTAAAGCATAACATACATACATTCATCACTGATAAGCAACATTCATGTAACAGGTAACAAATAACACATAAGTAAAGCACAAACACATGAAATAGTCGCACAACACACGGATTTTACGTAGTTCACCTCCAGGGGGGAAGCTACGTCCATGGGAACTGGTTCTTATATTATATATTGAGAGAGTAAACATAGTTCCGCTGCAATCTGATATGCAGCTCGAGATCTTCTGGGAAACTCCGCACACACAACTGGGAGCCCTTCTCTCTTAGATCTCATCTCTTATATTGCCTTCTCTTACAATATACTCTTCCTCTCTTTCTCTCTCTCACAATCCCTGCGGATTGTTACATACATGCTCAAGGAGCTAGCTACTGGTTACAGTAAGATAATACAGATGGATTAATAGGACAAGAGCTCGACTCTTACAATGTTGAGACTCTAGATACACTTGGTTAGCTAAATGACTCAGCGGCTATCCCCCGTCTGACTGTCTAAGTAGCTACCCAATTGTCTAATTGTCTAACCTTTTACATTACAAGATACATGCTTATATAGGCGGCCCGAAGGTCTCGCCATTACAAAACTGTGGGCCTTTCCCAACAGTAACCCAAAAACCCTAACTGTGACAGTCAGCACGTCTGTACTATGGACTGCCACTTACCATCACACCACAGCTTTCTGGAGTCTTCCATGCTTCCCGGCGCTGATTGTGGGTATGGGCGTCGCTTCCTGCTATCCTTTGTCTTCAATACCTTGGCTCATTACTCCCTTTCTTTATGAGGGTAGCTGAGCCCTCCTGTCTTCGCCACTGCCTTAAGTGCAATGGTTGAGCTCTCTCTTCTCAGCCGCTCAGGTACTGTCTTCTTTTGACTTCCCTATCCCGATGTAGCAGCTTTTCCTGTAGCTGCAGGACCCTACTCCAACAGTCCCCTAACACTTACTTGTGGCTCGTCCCTGAGCCACTAACAGCTGGCTTCTCCTACTATAGCTTCTCCTTGGCTTCTTGCAAAGTCTTTGTAAGTCTCTCGCAAAGTCCTGCGACTTCATTGGTCATAGCTTCAACACACTCTTGTGTCGTTTCAAGCATAGCTTGACTAATGTTGGAATCTTCTGTAAGCTTAGTTCATCGGTCTCTCTTAGCTTTCCTTCCCTTATTTTCATGCTCTCGTTCTCGTTGAAAAAGTGGTCTTATGTCGATCCTCTGGATGGATTCTGATCTGGTGATATCCTGAAAAGCCATCAATGAAGGAGTAGACCTCCTATCCTCCCACATTGTCTAACACTTCATCGGTGAAAGGTGTCGGAAATGGGTCATGAAGTGATGCGTCATTGAGTTTGTGCAAGTCGACACAAATCTTGATTTCACCTTTGGTTTTATTTTCCTACACGACCATGGGACTAACCCATTCACTTTCTTCTACTGGCTCAATGATGCCTGCTGCTAGCATCTTATCGATGTCATCCTTAACTTTTTCTTTATAGCAGCGATTCAATATGTATGGATGTTGCTTAACTGGACTAGCATCCTCTTTCAATGGTATGCGCATGACTCCCAAATCTCCTACTATTCCCTTCATCACTGTGAACTTAGTGGGAAATAGGTCTTGAGAGTCATGTAAAAGATCTGCAATGTGTCCTACTATTTCATCATCCCAATAGTTTCCAATATAGGCAAACTTAGGTTCTGTTTCTGTGCCAATATTGATCCTTTTAATCTTGATGGGTTCTATGATAGCTAGAATTTCTAGTCTTGGTCCATCAACATCGCGAGTCCCTTCTGACTCGGGAATGTTGACACTGCAAGGGTTCTCATCCTCATCATCTGGCTCTGCTGCGAAGTTGTAGCACTCTACCGCATGTTCCAACTGGATAGCCCAATCAGGATGAGCAGGCACTGATAAGGCACAATCATCAAATACCTTAGTCTTGATTACATCTAGAGCCTGATCAATGCTTGGATACTCAGATTCAAAAGTGAAAGTGAGTAGGAAGTTGTCTATCATAAGTGGCCATGTGATGGTTCCTCTGCGCAACTCTGTCTCAGTGTACCAATTCCTTGGAATTGTGTCTAAAGTGTGAATGAATAAGTGAACCCATTCATCCTCTGGAATATCCAACCAACTCTGTTCGCAAATCTAAATATGTGACCTGGGGTCACTCTCTCTTGTGTATTTCTGCTGTAACGGCCCCTTGTCATTAGAAAATCTGATTGCCATCAGTCTCTTAAGATCATCCCATGATGAGATATGTTCTTTATGTGCATGCCACCATCTTCCAGGTGTGGCTTTTACTGCAAGGTCCATAGTTTTCAACCTCTGCTCTTGAGGAATTTCCTGCTCAAACTATTGTAAAAAGTCATTGACATCCACTAAGCCATGAAAGGACAGAATATCAATAATGTCTGCGCCAATCCATCGTAGTGACTTAGTCATAAACGCACATATGCGAGCTAAGACTTCGTAAAGTCTGTTCTACCAGTTCTCTAGACCAACATATGAATTTGATGCGCATGAGCTGTCGCATTGCCAACTAATGTTTCCTTCTGTGATCAGATTGATGTAATCACTCTGATTAGCTGTCATCTGATAGAGGCTCTCCATATTACGTGCCTCTTCCTCTGCTCGGATAGGTTCAATATACCTGGGACCCTGAAAAGGATCCAACGGTGCAATGACCTGGATCTGACTATCCTCAAAGGTCATTTGTCTTTTCTTTAAGTTGATAACAACCATGTTATCGATTTCCCAATCAATACCTAGTAGAGCTGGATATGGTCTACTATCGCCAATGATCTCTATAACTTCAAAGTCTGCAAAGCTACGGACTCTGTCAATATCAACTGGTACCTATGGTAATCGACCTAGTGGTGATACCCGCTACTGATTGGCTAGTCGTAGATGGATAGGCGATCTGGCTAACTTAGGGCTACCCATCTGTTCCCATGTCTACATAGTCAGAACATTTACCTCTAATCCTAAATCTAGGATTACCTCATCCATTTCAAATTCTACAACTTGTGTTGTGAGTCTCATCTCTCTTCCTATTCTGGTATGTCCCATAATATTATGAACAGCACGCTGCGCACTGCTCACGGAAGAAGATGGCTGACACTGATCTATGATGTGCTGAAGCTCTCCAAGAGCTTTCTCATTTCTAACGAGTTTCAAGAAACTCCGCAGGAAGGATTGTACACTCCCTGTCGACTCATCCTCTTCGCACCTTCCCGATGTGGTAGCCTACGATATCTGCACAGGACTAACGCCACAAGGTGTTTGCTACTACGGTACGCCCCTGTATGGCAGTACCTACGATCCCAATGCTGTTGGTTCAGTAAAGAAAGTTTGAGCTTTCTGAAACATTTCTTTTTTTTTCTGCAGGTCGAGTGGTGTTAATTTAGTAGTGGTTTTGCGCACCCACTACGGACCTGTGTTCTTTTCTGCATCCTGCGATGTCGGACTAGTAGAAGTACCGCTACGAGTCACAATATGGACTCTTGGTTCTGGCTCTTTCTGCTCAGCAGCAATAAGCTGAATGTTCTGGTTTACTGCTGGCTTAGGGTCTCTAATCTTGGCTATCAAGATCGGACACTCTTCTATAGGGTGATCATAGGACTTGCAATACTTACATGTCGTACCAGGGTTCTGACAGTCCCTAGCATAATGTCCTACAATTCCACAATTATAACAAGTAATAGGTCCATGGCCACGGCCAAATCCTTCTCCACGGCCAATGCCTCCTCCACGGCCTCGTCCTCTGAATCCTCCTCCACGACCAACATGAGCCTCTTCATGCTGTGGTCTTGCTTCTGGACTTGCTGTTTCTGAATGGACTCTATACAAGTCATGCTTTCTTTCTATCATAAGATCATAATCTCGGCAATTATGTTCATCATGACCTACTGACTTACAGAAGTTACAATATAAGTTCTTAGGGGTTTGTACATACTTCTGAAGTAAAGGGAATTCCGGTGGTCGATGTCCTCTTGTTCTGCAGAGTTCACACCATGGCCCTTGAGTCTGTAATAAGGGGTTAGGAGCCCCACTTTCTAAATACTCTACAAATACTGGACAATTATCCTTAGTATGGCTGTGTCCTTTACACTTTATACACCATAGTTCCTATGCAATCTTTTTTCCTTTCTTAATCTCATGCATCTGTAACATGAGATTGGCTAACTGGTTCTGTAAGCTTGTCATTCCTGTACTGGTCTCAGCTAGAGGTGAGGCCTCTAGTTTCATTTCCATCTCCAACACTTCATCCTGTGTACAGAGTCTCTGTTGCATTAATGGAAGTTTGATGTGAGGAAGTAGTGCTGCAATGAACCATTCCTTATGCTGCTCCGGCGCGAACTCAAAGCTAACTTTGTCTATAAGGGCTTTGAACTTCTGATCAAAGTCCCATATGGACTCTGTAGGTAGCTATTTAATGTCTTTAAGCTTTGTGATACACTGTGACTCAGACTTAGGTTTCTTAAATTCTTTAATCACGGCAGTCCTAACTTTTACGAGCGTTCTGCCCGGTGCTGTTGTATACTTCATATACCATGTTAAGGCTCTGTCTCTAAGTGTAGTGACCAACTGGACAAGTTTAACATTATCATCCTGGATTCCTTTAATGGTCCATATGGCTTCACATAGGAACCAATGTTGTTCCGGGTCTTCTGCACCCGTACCCTTGAAGGTAGGTAGTTTCATGTCACCCCCCATCCTGTTTCTATGTGGTGGATTCTGGTTTGCTGTATTACTACCACTGAGCGTTGTAGATGTAGGTGGTGTAAAGGTAGTATGTACTGTATGTGAACTACTAGATGTAGTTCCTACGGGATTACTCTGAGTCCCGGTTGTTTTCTGTGGGGTATAAGGGTGGTAAGGGATACCCCCTACTGTTCTCTCTATATTACTTGGACTTTGTTCTCTAGTGGTGTCTGAACTGTTTTCAAAGAGAGAAGATTTGAAATCTACTTTATATTTCTTACCACTACGTGTACATCCAATTTCATCAAAGTCACTCTCAAACTCTTGTGACATTACACTTTTTTACTTATTCATCTGAAACTATATCCATTACTCCTTTTTCATGTAGTGACATCTTAATGGACAAGTTTAAAGAGCTTAGGTACTTACCACGGTAACCTTTGAAGAAGTACCTCTCTGCTTCACTGAAAATTTTTCTTTGATCAACTGCAAACTCTGTAATGAATCCTTCTAGCAAACTTGCAAGCCAGAAGTCTACTGCCCGTGAAATGGGATTATCTATACTCTTCACGGTCTAAAATAGCTCTAGTGTCCAGACAATGTTCCTTTTCTTCTTGAATATGTTCTTATCAGTCAACTTTGATAACCAGTCTTACAACTCATTTGCATAGGTCGCAAAAAATATCGTATGTAGATCAGTGAAGATATGTTTTTGTAACCAGTCCTCTATACTCAGTCTAGGACTCTTGTTTTCTTTTTCAGCAAATTATTTCTCCTTAGACTCAACCCAGTGGTTAAGTTCTTCTTTAGTAGGATGCGAATAGAACATTAGCTCGTCAATGTTTTCAAAGCCAGCAATGGAACAATTTGTTGGTCTCTCTGGGAAGACCCGAGTTTACTTGTTATGTACCAACAAAACCCCTATCTCACTGGCCCTTTCGACGACAGACCGCAGAGCAGCCTGAAGTCTCACCCGAAGTGATCTTGGATGGGTTGGCTGAAGACTCAAGTGTCGTCAACCGGGTTCTGTAGCATCCTATTGGTCTCGCGACTCTTCTTCACTGGCAGGATCTCTCTGCGATAGCGATCCCGCCTTCTAGCTGGCGCTGGTAGGAAACGGACTCTTATCGCATCGCTGCTTCTAGCGCGATGCGTAAACTACCTCCTCTACTCAGCTCCTATCTTGCGATATCTCACACCACAGTTCCTCCAACAGTGTGATATCGCCTTTCTATACTGTGATATCCTTTATGGTAAGACTTCAATATGGCCCTCACGGCTCAAGGCTTCTCTCTTAGTATACTAGTTAAGCTAAACAGCCTCACTTAGACTCCTATAGTCTAATATGCTTAACATCAACTACACTGAACTCACGGAACTCATATACCGGAGTCACTTAATGCAATAACTGTCAACTAACATGAACCAAGCGCTGATAAACTCATATACAGGCTACTTGATACGTTCAACTTACGGTTAGCCTTCTATGCACTATAACTGAAGCATAACATACATACATTCATCACTGATAAGCAACATTCATGTAACAGGTAACAGATAACACATAAGTAAAGCACAAACACATGAAATAGTCGCACAACACACGGATTTTACGTGGTTCACCTCCAGGGGGGAAGCTACTCCATAGGAACTGGTTCTTATATTATATCTTGAGAGAGTAAACACAGTTCCGCTGCAATCTGATATGCAGCTCGAGATCTTCTGGGAAACTCCACACACACAACTGGGAGCCCTTCTCTCTTAGATCTCGTCTCTTATATTTCCTTCTCTTACAATAGAGTCTTCCTCTCTTTCTCTCTCTCACAATCCCTGCGGATTGTTCAATCCCTGCAGATTGTTACATACATGCTCAAGGAGCCAGCTATTGGTTACAGTAAGATAATATAGATGGATTAACAGGACCAGAGCTCGAATCTTACAATACTGAGACTCTAGATACACTTGGTTAGCTAAATGACTCAGCGGCTATCCCCCGTCTGACTGTCTAAGCAGCTACCCAACTGTCTAACTATCTAACCTTTTACATTACAAGATACATGCTTATATAGGCGGCCTAAAGGTCTCGCCATTCCAAAATTGTGGGCCTTTCCCAATAGTAACCCAAAAAACCTAACTGTGACAGTCGGCGCGTCTGTACTGTGGGCTGCTACTTACCGTCACACCATAGCTTTCTGCAGTCTTCCACACTTCCTGGCGCTGATCGTGGGTATGGGCGCCGCTTCCTGCTATCCTTTGTCTTCAATACCTCAGCCCGTTGCTCCCTTTTCTTTATGAGGGTAGCTGAGCCCTCCTGTCTTCGCCGCTGCCTTAAGTGCAGTGTTTGAGCTCTCTCTTCTCGGCCGCTCAGGTACTGTCTTTTTTTTGACTTCCCTGTCCCGATGTAGCAGCTTTTCTTGTAGCTCCGGGACCCTGCTCCAACATCTAGAGAATTTCTATTTATGAAGATGGTTGTGGAGTCATATGACATAATATTGAATATGTTTGCAAAGTGTGCTTGAATTCATCATAAATATACTCATCCATTATTATTGAACAATAGATCAGATCTAGGAATAAGGTGATCGGGAATGTGTTTATCGTCTAAAAGGGTAGGGTCAAAGCCTACGATATTATTGGTGATTGGTTAGCTTAGGGTATTGAAAATGGAAGGAAGGTTAGAGTTGGCTAGGATCTATGGCTTAGTTGTTCTGTTGCATATAGACTCTTTGTGAAGATTAATGATCGCTTACAAGATAGAGGAATCCTTTTTTTTATCGAATTTAGGATCTTCTTAATTCTTCTATTGTCAAACATAAACCAGCATAGATCCATCTTATCTAGAAAGCACCGAGAGGGATCCAATTTATTTTGGTGTAAGTTATTTTTATCTTAAATTTTTAAATGTTCATAAAAAAATTACACCTCAAACATTTTGATTAGTTTAGTGTTTGGTAAATCTCAGTTTAACATGGATCTTTTAATTTGTTTTCATTTAGTTTTATTACTGGGTTTTTATTATTTTATAAATTAGGCGACATGTTTTTCTCTATAGTATTTTTTGTTTACACTATATAAATATATGAATTCACAATATAAATTTTTTTTTTATATCACTTAGCATAATTTTTTTTTTTATGTAGGCTAGCATAATGTGACTAACTTGACAGGATCTCCCCCATACTGGGCTGAGAGCACCTCGCTTCTCTCGGTGCAATGACTCTCTGCAGATTTGGGGTTTGGTGGGGAGCATCGTATTATATGGGATCAATATATAAATTATCTTTATCATGTTCACATCCACCTTAGTGATAAGGATGACTCCCTTATCTGGACTAAGAATGAAGTTGGAGGAAACTATTTGCCAAGTCTGGGTTATCATGCAGCTAGAGCTGAAGAAGATCAACCAGAACCATCTTGGTGGCATTTGTCTATCTAGCAATTAAACTGTCTATTGAAGACTAAATTGTTTTTATGGCTTGCCCCAAATGGGAAAATTCTTATTTGGGACAGATTATTTACTTTCTTGGGTATTGGGCCACGCAGATGTCATTTTTGTCAACATGGTTCTGAATCTATTGAAGATATTTTTATACATTGTCCATATATAATCTACATGTTGCAATTTGCAGCTCAGTATTATGGCATCCATTTCATATGGAGGGGAGATAATTTGATTGAAGTGTTCCAGGAATAGTCTTACAATGATTATTTTCATCATTATAGAGCTCTGCCAATTCTTCAGATTTGGGGTGTTTGGCTGGAAAGGAACAAAGCTATTTTTTAGGATGTCAATGTTCCAACTATGGTTTATGCTTCAGAAAATGTGGCTATCTTGGATATCATCCCTCGGGCTCCGAATACTATCAAGAATAAAATCATCAGAGAGGTTATTATTGACAAATCTATATGTTGGTGCTTCTTAGATAGAGCTTCATAAGGAAGGCCCATGGTGGGTGGAGCTAGAGGTATTCTTTATTTCTACGAGGATCATTGGCACAATTTTGTTGTAGGAATTGGAAGGGACACTAATAATTTGGCGAAGATGAAGGCCCTTATACTAGTCCTCTAGCTAGTGATTTCTAAGGGACTTCAACATTTACAGGTCTTTGGGGATTCTTTATCGATGATATATTGGTTCATATTAAAGAATCTACCCGACAATATCATGCTCAGGCCCATCTCTGAAGACATTCTCTGATATTTTGGATTGTTTACAAATATTTCCTTTTGCCATGTTTTTAGGGAGAGGAACATGACAACAAACTCTCTCTCTAAATTGGGGATCCATATGGCAGAGAATTCGTGAAGAACTTACGATGTCCTTGGAGATATTGAAACTGAAAATGCCATACAAATTCAACCATATTGACTACATTTCTCTTGTTTTACTTTGACTCTTTTCTGTAATTTTGAAGGACTCTTCTTTATTTTGATAGTTATATGGTTTATATCTACTTTGGAAAAGATTTCAATCTTTCAAGACTTTCTTGTTGGGAGCATCTTGAGATGCTTTTTCAATGACAGACTAATGCCTTTCTATACAATGTGGTTCATTATAATGAAATTAATTGCGATTTTTTTCCGTGGAGAAAAAAAGTGTGCTTGAATTATAGTTAGGCGTCATTGGTGTCTTTTATTTGTTTCAAGCATAGTAGAAAAATTAAATCGTATTGACTTTTGCAATATGGAAATTCACTTTGAGTTCAAAATTTGATGGATATTCAACATAGCATTGATTATTATAGTGAAGTTATAGTTGTTAATTGAAACTTCAATTAGAATAACTAATTCTTAGGTGCTAGTTTAGCTTTGAACAATTCAATTATTTATTAATTGTATTTTTTTTACAAGAATGTTTATGAATTGTATTAAACGCACAGTGGTATAACCACTGAGAAAGGATCTACAAATTTCAAAAACTTCACTTTAAAGACAGTTGCCAAAAAACATGAAAGTCTAAAATTACTGCATCCTATACATAGAGAATTATTGTCCTGACATAGAAGTAAAAAAAGTAACAGTCTTAGCTTACTAATACTAATAACAAAAAACACAAAAGGGGAAACCCCCAGGGGGTCACAGTTTACTTTCCTTAATCACCGCCTTTATGAGTTGAAGGTTCTAAAATTGCAGTTATCGCTCCACCTATCGCCATCTTTGGCACTGCAAGATCTAGCTTATCGAATCGTATTTCCATCTCGACAATCATTCTGGTCATCGTGCGTTTTGTCTGAGAAATGGATTCCACAAATTCTTCATGCAAGTGGGTGATGCCTCTGTCCACTATTTCCAAGTGTCTCCCACCTTCGGTGTCAATTTGTTGTAGGTAACCCTTGTACCTAATGATTTTCCTTTGAATCTCCCTTCGTTCGGCAATAACCGAGAGAACCAGGGTTGAGGAAACAGAAGATTCAGGAGAGGACTCCATGATACCTGAAGGATCCTCGAACCAGAAACTCACAACCAAGCATCCACTTTGCAACCAGTGAATAATGAAAATATCAGGAATTTTGTTCATTTCACCACCTTATAAGTCTCCCCTAGTGCTCATTAAGATCAAGATCTCGGGATGATCCATCGCACAGATCACATGCTAAGGATGACACAACAAAGGACTCCCAAGTAAATCCAAAGTGCTGGTAGTTTCTCTCATCACGGTCCTTTATGACGACTTGATTATACGGATGGGGCTTTGCAAGCTAGCTATAACAGCCGCATGCAGCATACCACATGCCCACTTGATGGGAGTCCTTTCTCCATGAACCACCATGATGGAGAGTGGGACATATAGGTGCCACATGGGGAATCCTTGGGACAAGTCCCTATCTCCCATTCCCATGGGCCTATGGAATTTGACATAGGGAGTTAGTCCCATTAAAAACTAAGGATCCTCTACTCAAGGATGAGGTGACATTTTCCACCAAATCGTCTTTGTCATTCAAACCTCTTAAAACATGGAAGTAATCAATATTTCTAAAGGAATTTGAAAGGCTTTGAATATTTTTGATCAATTGTCAGATTTTTATCTAAGATGGTAGGGATCTAGATGTTGAGGATTGGATGACTAATCTTGAGTCCCCAATCACCATGATTTCTGAAATTTCCTGGATTCGATCTTGGCAAACAGCTTGCCAAAGGGAAAGAGCTTCAACGACATTGTTAGTTTCATCACCCAAACCCCAAGAGTAAATTGTTTCCTGGATTCCATCGGGGTTAAAGAGAACCTCTCCCCCTCTTGTCGCCCCTGGCTTTCCTTTGGTTGATCCATCAAATAATATAATGTGTCTTTGTAAGTTGGTCATCCACTTATCAAGATCTGATTTATCCATCCTTAACTCCCAAGAGATTGATTTTTTGGGGGAGAACAGGGATGCTTCTGGTAAGTTTGGAGAAATTCTATGGAGCCATGCTTCTTCCGAAGGGGAGAGAGGGAAGCCAGAAAATTAGGTCCACAAAAAATTTAAACAATCTCCAATCAGACAAAACAATTTGGAGACAACTTGTGTGGTAGTGGAAGCTTTCCCTCTGAAAATACGGGAGTTTCTTTCCAACCATAATTTCCAGAAGATAAATTTAGGAAGAGTCAACTAGCAAGATTTAACCATAGCATTGTTTAGATTAGAAAAAGGGAAAATAGATGCCCATTTAATTAAAAGGCAGTGGATATTTTTAGGAATTTGCATTGAGCCAGCCCTACCAGAAAGGGTCTGATTCCAAATGTCTTCTGCAAATGAGCAAGAGAGTAACATGTTCTTAGCTGATTCCGAATTCGCAAGGAAAAGGGGACATCTAGTGGGGCATTCCCATCCTTTGTTTCTAAGATTGTCCCCAGTTAGAATCCTATCATGAGCCAAATTCTAGATAAAAAAATCTATTTTCGGGAGACTTTTTACCTTCCATATGCTCTTCCAGATTGCAGGATTATCAAGAACGTGGGGAGTAGACTTGATGCACTTATAGCCAGTAGAGGTGGAATAGACACTCGTCCTATTCCCCCAACATTGAGTGTATTTAGTCTTCTTTGATATTAGTGAGTTCCCTTGCAGAAGGGAAATCAAGGTTTCTTTTTCATTCTGAAGATGAGGAAGGAAGTTTGGAAGACACCAGCGTTTCCATGTTTGAGAGTTATCAGTGTTCCATTCTGAAATATCCCAAAGAGTAGGTATGTTTTGACCTCTCAGATATCCTTTAATTGGAACAATGCCCGGTTGGGAATCCAGAGGAGGCTCCCCCATTATAGATTCCTCCCATAGACCGATGTGTTTTTCATTTCCTAGGATCCAGGTGATATTAGTGGAAAATAAACCATAAGCCTTCAAGCTGATAGCAAAAATAGGCGAACCTTTTCTCACTCTAGGAGGATTGTCAAGACATCTTAATCGATTTCTAGTGAAGTATTTTTTCCATAAATATTGATTGCTCCAGGATTTTTTTTCCAAAGATTATATTCCAGAGAAGCTTGGCTCCAAGGGCGAGATTTTGCGCCCTAAGATCATGAATTTGAAGGCCACCTTCCAAGAGAGGCCTTGAAATTTTTTCCCAGCTCACCAATGGAAACTTTTTTTCATTCTACTTTCCTACTTTCCAAATGAAGCTCCTTAGAAGGGCCTCAATCTAGGAAAATATAACTTTCAGAGCCAAAACAATGGAGCACTGATAAATAGGAATACTAGTGAGAATTGCTTTAATTAGCATGATTTTTCCAATAGGATTTAACCAGGAAGATCCCCAAGTATTTATTCTGGCTTTTAATTTGTCAATTAATGGGAGCCAAATGACAAACTTTGGGTAGATTTAAAGATAGGGACTCCTAAAAATTTAAATTCTTCCCGCTGAGTTTTCCCTTCTATTCCCATAATTCTGGTAATATTTGACATCTCTTTTTGGTTACAATTCCAACCATAAATTTGACTCTTCCTATAGTTGATATGATTGCCCAAAGCTTCTTGATAGAGGTCAAGTTATTTCCTGAAATGTCTTGCCGATTAAAAACTACCTCCTCCAAGGAGGATCATTTCATTAGCAAATTGAGCATGACTAATATCTTTGACCCCCCATGCTATACGGATTCCTATAAGTTCTTGTTGATGTTGGATCTAATTCAACTGGAAGCTGAGTGTCGAAGCTTGAATGCCATAGCGAAGAGGAGAGAAAGGACAACCTTGTAAAATACCCCACGTGGCTTGAAAAAAACCTGCTACCCTACCATTAGCCAAAGGAGAGATCCATGGGCCTTCAATACATGATTTTACCCAAGAGATAAAGTCCAGGTTAAATCCGAAGCGAAGGAAAACTAGGAACAAAAAATCATGTCTAACTCTGTCAAACACACTGGCTAAGTCTAGCTTGATGATCATACCTTTTTCCACAATTCTGGAGACTTGAGTGAATTGCTTCCTAGACAAGGATAATGCTATCAACGATGTGTCTTCCTGTTACGAAACCACCTTGGTTCTCAGGAATTATGCAGGGAAGAACATCTTTTATCATGTTTTCTATGACTTTGGTAATTATTTTATAGTCAATGTTGCAGAGAGAAATTGGTCTAAAGCGATCAAAGGAGATGTCCCCTTTTTCTTTTGGAATGGGGGAAAGAAAGGATGAATTAGTACTACCACCAATCTTGTTGCAAGATTGGGACTTCAAGACCATCTTGTCAAGATCAAATTTGATTTTTTTCCAGCAATATTTGAGAAATCTGGCTGTGAAACCATCTGTCCCGAGGCTTTGTCAGGCTCCATGCTGGCTAAGAATTTCTTAATTTCTCTTTTTTAGACAGGAGTTGTAAGGGCCCTATTTGTTTCCTAGTTAATCATGGAGGGGATTAGATTTACGGTAGGGGAGTTGGGGTAATCCCCAGGAGTTCTTTATTCAATGTATATATTCCTGAAGTGCTCCTAAACCACTTTCTTAATTTCATCGAATTCTTGGATTATTTTGTCTTGGTTATGAATTTACTTAACCACTTTGTACCGCTTACGACCCTCAGCTTGTTTGTGAAAAAAGCTAGTATTTTTATCCCTAGATTTTAACTAGAGACATCTAGATTTCTGTCTCCAATACTCCTCTGTTCTACAAGATGTGTGGAGGTTACATTGGAGAGATGCTTCTTTTTATAATCTTTCCACATCGATAGTTTGACCCTCCATCTAGATCTGATGCTGCTACAAAAGCTTCTGAGCCTCGATTCTCTACTTTGCAGGGGACTTGAAATACTTAGCCTAATATTTGAGAGCGCCTTTGAGTTTTCTCAGATTTTCTTCCCAGATGAAGAAGGGTGATATCGAGACCGGATCCTTCCATACTATTTGAACTATATCTTGAAATCCTTCCTGCTTGATCCAAGATGGATTGAATTAGAAAGGTATGGGGCCTACATTCTTTTCCATGGAGAGTTCCAAGAGGATTGGTTTATGATATGACATGCTAAAGGGGATAATGGAAGAGTCCTCCCTAAACCCAAGCAAGAGGAGAGAATGTTGAATAAAAAATCTGTCAAGTCTAGCTGGTATGTGGCCTGGCCCAATTCTTCTATTTGACCAGGTGAAAAGACTAGGGGATGGTTTAATATCTTCCAGGTCCCAATCCATGATTATTTATTTCACTACTTCCTGTAGTGGGTCTCTAACAATTGACCCCCATTTATTTTCTTTAATGTGAAGAGTAATATTTAGATCCCCATCCAGGATTAGATTCTCAAGCTGAAGGGTTCTTCGAAGTTCCTGAACACTTTGTGTTGTAAAGGAAAGTATCCTATGGCTAGGATTTAAGAGGCCATCAACGTACTGGGGTTGGAAGAGAGATGCACAATGTTCAGCAAGTATATATAAACAAGATCAAAGATGAGAAAGGTCCACACCTGACTAACTGAAGGCTGGTCCAAGCTTTCTCTTCAATTCTCTTCTTACTCCTCTCGCTCCAAGAGACCTGCAAAACGAATTATACCTTCCTCAAACTATTATGACCACATATAAAACAATGATAATCAAATAAACATGGAATAAATGATCTGAATAACATCATCATATGATCATAAACAGAGATTCAATCACACATTGAACAATGATTTGGGAAGAAGAAGGACATCACATCTTTATTAATCTTGAAAACAAGTACAAGTATACCTTCTCTTCAAGTTTGGCACCTCACGAAACCTTGATCTGGTTCTGCTGCTTCTCTTCTCCAAAGAACTCAGCCTCCAAGCTTTGCAACACAAGGGGAAGACCTCTAGGTAAAAGGTGTGGGCAAAGAGAGTCCCGATTCCTCCAGCATAACAATGCATAAATTCCAAGTCCCCCCGTCTCATGGACCTCCCTACCTCTATTTATATGCTAAAGAAGAGTTAGGGGCGAAGACAAAGTGGTTACAACTGAAGGAGTCAGTTGCATAACTACCCAAACTAACTCAAAAGGCGTGTTTTTATGTTTTGATGTTAAGAGACATATTCGTGACTATGAAGCAGGACAACCTGTGAATAACCCATGAGTTTCAACAAGAGCAACCCGCAAATACAAGAATCTGTGACTTGTAATACACGAGACTCGCGTATGACTCGCGACTTGCCTATAAGGAGAGTCGTGAGTACACAAAAAACACATTTTTAAGGTATTTTTGGGCATTTTCAGACTTTGGTGTCTTCTGGAAAATTTTAGCTAACTAAAATACCTTTCTAACGGTGTAGAAATGAGGTCAAACGGAGTTACAGAACTCAATATATGGGTCCTCCAAGATAGGTGTCTTTTCAGTGACTTTCAATGACTTTCATGAAGTGTCATCATGGAAATGTCGACATGCGACGGGATCATGGGAAAGTGGTCACAGGAAGAGAAGTGTCATTTTTAGCTATAACAGATGCCCCCTAATGTGTGAGGTTAGAGGGGAAGATGATAGCCGAAATACATTATAAAGGAAACAACTGAGTATGGAGAGAGTAGAGAATCCAAGATCAAAAGGCTCAAGTGAAGGTACCTGAAAAAGAGATAAATGTCAGAAAAACTGTTCTCTGGAACATACACATCCATATACAAAACATCGCTACAAAGATATAAGGCGGATCCAACATATGTATAACTGATGAAACTATCATGGTCGCTCAATATGCAAAAAGACGCCACATCAAATCTAAAGGAGCCATGGCCACAAATGAACAAGGTGGATCCATGCTCAACAATCGATCATAGCCACAAAAAATACAAGGTGGATCTATGTCTCAGCAAAATGTCATATAAAGTATCACAAGGTCTTGCGCAACTTGGGCAATAGCAAAATATGACAATGCTACTGTCGGCCCTAAGGTCTTCAATCCAAACCGCCCAAAAAAGGTACGAATCCTAACCATGCGAATAAAGGAGCTGAAATCAAACATGGAGGAAACCGTTTGATTACCGGTCAATAATGAGAACCGTTAACAAATGCGAGGGAAACCACCATTAATGAAAATGGTCCCCAAGGTACCTAGTACATTCTAACAAGTGTGATTACAAGGACTTGAAGTCAAACACTTGAAGAATCCATCGAGTAGGAGACATTAAGGTATCCCCACTACCCAATAGTGAGGGAAATTTCCATTGAGGACAACAATTCCCAAGGTACTGTCATAAAACTCTAAATCTCGTCCCCAGAGCAAGATGTGTTGCAGTCGATAGGAAGAGATCCATTGAAAAGAAGGAATTAAGGCATCCTTCATCATCCAACACAAGGTAAATCAAAAACTAAGTGGATCTGGAATTGGTACTGAATTTCACGACAAGGAACGCCGAAGACATGATGTAATGAACTGATACCAGGGAATGGCCGACACAAAAGGTCAAGGAAACTGCAGAATGGTCGACAAAGGCTTAATCCTTGAACAGTGAGCACGACACAAAAGTGACTTAGGCAGCTTTTGACACGAAAGGACCAACAAAACAAATCTGCAATGTAGGAGACATTGACAGATTCCCCATATAATTGGAAAAAAGACCAACTGGAGGAGTAAGAAACTCTGAATCAGGATAAGGTCAAAATGCTAGGACCCAACTGTTGATAGACTCAAAACTGGTGCTTTGTTCAAGGAAACAAGACTTGCTGCCAAGATAAAAAGACATGGAAATAAACCTTCCCCTTCCCTTCTTTCTTGTAAAGGTTTAACGAGTCCAAGAAAGCAAACTCGGGACCATCTTCATTTTTTGACAAGCTCGAAGAAAAGAAAGAAGAATGCTTGATAAAGCACTAATTCGTGGATTTTACGAGCTCGAACTAGTACATGCTCGACGGTGTTTTCATAATTTAGAGAGTCTGAAAAATCCAAAGAAAACTCCAGGGGGGTCCTTTTTCGTACAATTTAGTCTCCTAAGGCCGAAAAATTATAAAACATACCAAAGAAGAACTCTCTTAACTTCCGAAGAAGAAAAGGTGCACATTTTTCATACTTAGTCAAGAAGGTCCGAAAAAGGTTAAATTACCACCTACCCAACGCTCCTTCAAAAGCAGCATATAGCCTGAGTTTTACGAGTGTAAAGGAAGGCAAGATCACTCAGAAAGATCCATTTGATTACGAGAAATGGGGCTTACAACAATAAACTCCATGCTTTGTTCTTTAAGGTTTAACGAGCATGACAAAGACATAAAGTACACTCGGAATCTTTTTCATGTTTTGGTCCAGAGCATGAAAAAGAGAAAACTAAGCTCATACCGGGGGTTCCTTTTCTGTAAGTTTAGTCCCTCAGGTCCGAAAAAGAGATAAACCTATGCCTAAGAATACTCTTCTCAATTCAGTATAAAAGAGAGGGATTCTTTCTCGTATTATTCCACATGGTCCGAGAAACAAATAACCTACCACCAATGTGGATGCCCATTCACATATTCTTAACGAGCCTGAATGGACAAGTTTACTCGCAGTCAAGTCTATTTTGAGGAGTCAGACTTGGGCCTAAAGAAACTCAAAATATTTCCCATGAAGTTTTAACGAGTTTGGAAAATTCAACTCGCGCCCTCCTTACTGTTTTTAACGAGCTCGAAGAAGAGTAGAAAGAATGCTCTAAATGCGAGGAGACGAGTGTCATAGGCAGGCGAAACTAGTTCCAAGCGCAAGGAACAAACCTATGCACAATGCAAGGAAAGCGAGCAAGATAAGGACACTCAGGAAACGTCTCCTCAAGGGAAAAGGTGTCAAGTTGCAAAGGTAAAAAGATACAAGGCTGAGCAGTGATGAGAACAAAGATGAGGGCTTATACAACGAGCTAAAAGCGTGGAAGCTGGCATCAGGCTCAAAAGCGCAAGCAGGGCACATGCAAATGCAATTACAACTTGAAACACAAGGTGAGGCTAGTAAACAGTTGTGAATCCACCTAAAAATCCTGTCTCCAAGAAACAACAACATCAAAATCATATTCAGAAGAAACGATCCGATGTGGGCCACTTTGGCAGAAACACATGTGACTTTGCTATCTTCTATAAAAGGGAAAGTCAAGGCAGAATCAACTGAAGAAGATTCTATAGCACCAAGGCTCGAGGGTTTATAATCAGTAATATCAACCTCAGAAGGAGAGAAAAAATCAACAAGGGAGATAGAGTCTGCAGGAACAAACTCAATATCCAAGGAGTCGAAAAATTCATAAGAAAAATCAAACTCATCAGGCTCACTGACTTGCTGTTCGAAGGAAGAGTCAAAAGACTCAACAAGACCAACATAAGAAGAAAGGTCAAGCTTACTAGGCAAATCAGGGTTAGACTTAGTCACAACTGAACCAACATCCAAAAGAAGGTCAGACTGTATCAAAGACTCTAGGAAGACTTCATCCGAAGGAAGGAGATCATCTGAGATAGGACACATATCTAAACTTTAAAATGGATCAACAGAGTGGAGAGCATGCTCTACAGTCTGTATAGGATGACTCACCCGATCAACGGCTGGGACCAAGTCCCAAGAAGGTAAGCGTGAAAACAGAGGCTGCTTCTCAGTAGCAATTGAACACAAAGGACAAGAGGCCACATAGTTCACCTGTGGTGGGGTGGTGTCTACAGAAACACTAGGAACCAATAAAGGAAAGACTTGGTCTCTAGTCGGGTCAGGAGACGGATCAAGAAAATCCAACTGATCAATAGTGACAATTTCTTCGCCATGATTAAAGTACATCACACGAAAGAATGTTGACACCACAGCTTGCATGGCATAGACATAATCACGTCCAAGGAGCATATTAAAGTCCAAGGGGTCTTCTATCACCATGAAGTCAACTAATACGGTCTTCCCACCCAAAGTAACAGGATTTTGAGCAAGAATTCCCAAGGCTACACAAGTTCTTCTATCAAACGCCAGTAACTGACTAGCAGTTGACACAAGGCTGCGAGATCCCATACCTCGCCAAGCACGAGTAGACTAAATACTAACTGAGGCTCCTTCATCAACAATACAACGAGCAATCGTATAAGGTTCAACCTTGACCTTTATCTGGAAAGGTGCATGGGAAGAAAGGCGCCACTCAACTAAGCTATTCCAATCAAATGAAGCAATCCGAGAGCTTGGTGGGGGTTGATCCGAAGCAATTTCAGTGCCCCCTTGTTCAATAAGATCTGAACTGGCAGTGAAGAAAATGTGACTAGTAGACTCTTCACTCTCCAAAGGAAGAGTGGGGTACTTGATAGATACTGGAATCGATTCAACCACTTCGTGAAAGTCACTCTCTGAAGGGAGAGTGGGATTGACCAAAGATGACATTGGTTCAATCACATTAGGATCACTCTTTGAAAGAAGAGTGGGATCGACCAAATCTAAGATAGGTTCAAGCACTTAATCAACTGAAGGTTGAGTAGGTTGTTGAGAAACTATAGGGTGTTCAAGAGAAGGAAATCTTTGAGTCTTGGACCACACTCTTCGCACCTCTGGGATAGCAGGGAATAGATGAGTAAGATGATCTCCCTAGCATAGCACACAAGGGAACTTAAGATGATGCTTTGAACGACCAGTTTTCTCAACTGAGGTAACATGACTAGTAGTGGATGACTGTTTTCTCTCAACATGACTAGCAGAGGATGAGAGTTTGTCCCCAGTGTGAACTACAGAGGCTGAGTGATTGGATCCAACCTCACTAAGAGAGGCTAGTTGTTGAGAGACTTCAGGATGTTCAAGAACGGGAGGACCATGAGCCCAAACTCTTCGCACCTCAGCAATAGAAGGGCATTTATAAGTAAGGTGGTCTCCCTCACAAAGCTTACAAGGAAACTTGGGCTTGCATTTTGAATGGATAGTCTTTTCAACAGTGTCAACATGACTCGCAGTGGTTGACAGATTTTTTTCAGCATGTACCACAGAGGCTAAAAGACTGCCCCCAGCGTAACTTGTAGAGGCCGAGAGACTGGGTCCAACATGACTTGCAGAGGTTGGACGGGCACCATCAACATGAACAGCAGAGGCTGAATGGTTAGGATCAACATGCTTTGCAGCAGTTGAGTGTGTGCCCCCAGCGTGAACAACAAAGGCTGGGTGGATAGGTCCAACTTGAACAACAGAGGTTGGATGGGGAGCTTCAACTTGAAAACCAGAGGTTGAACGAGTGTCTTCAGCATAAACAACAGAGGTTGAGAGACTGGATCCGACATGACCTGGAAAGGTTGTAAGGATCCTACCATCATGATCAACAGATACTAGATGGTGAATATCAACTTGACTTGCAGAGTTTGAATGGGTAGGTTCAACTTGAACACCAGAGGTTGAATGGGTGCCTTCAGCGTGAACAATAGAGGCTGAAAGACTGGATCCAAATTGACCTGGAAAGGTTGGAAGGATCCCACCAGCGTGAACAACAGAGGCTGGATGGAGAGATCCAACATGACTTGCAGAGGTTGGATGGGCGCCCCCAGCATGAACAACAGAGGCTGGGTGGTGAAGTTCAACTTGACTTGCAGAGGTTGAATGGGTGCCCCCTTGCTTATGTTCTTTCTTCCTATTCCTCCTTCTTTTACTCCTTTTATACTGTCGGTTACTAGTATCAGTACTTTCACCGCATGAGGTATAAGGAGGAGGAGAATTAACTACAGGTGAAGGGGAAGCAATGTTTTGATGCCCTTGATATAAGGAGCTTACTTGAGAAGCATCAGGAGCATTCAGGATAGTTGGAGTGGAAAACAACCACACCGATAGCCCTAGGGTGAATCCCGGAAGATTCAAGGTGGCCATCAAGGGAACACCAACATTCCCTGTGAGAGGAATAGGACAAGGAGCTCCCATCATGGGGATCTCTTGGTTGGTGTTCAAAGGGGTGTTAGCCATAGTTTCAAAACAAGAGAGAAAGTTTGAGGTTGATGGTCAACCAAAATTACAAAGTAGACACCTAAAGGCCCACTAAGTACAGACAAACCACACAGCACTCACTAAAAATTCCTAAAGCCCAAACAGACAACCAGGTATAAGATGTACTTTCCAGAAGAAAGCTGATAGACAGTTACTTGGAGTCCCATGTAGATGTTCTTAGGCACAAGCAGAGGAATCACCCACCGCCCTCCCACATTTTCTACCGGGGTTACCTTCCAAGCCCGTCCAAGGTCAACCAGAAATAACCTTCCGGTGTACCTATGTATGAACCCTAGATGTCAAAGAGACTAAAGGCTACCTTAACTAAATTGACAGTTTGGGGGGACAGTCGTCAGCCGAACTCGTACGCATGGGCAGGGTAGCTGAGCCCGAAACTCTGTCTAGGACAGAATCCCCAGATGCGTAAAAGTCCTGAGTTATGTTTTGACAAGGATTCGGAGGGTTATCTCCTCTGTCCAAGCCTCCATGCGGCCTAGTGCTTAACTCCCGTTTGAGAGGAGATTCCCAGATACAATCAATGTAGAAAAGTATTTACCTAGTGATAGGCCAACTACGTCTGAATTTAACACTTGTGGGGAGTTTAAACTCCCTATCCCACAAGTCTAGCCTAAGCTAGTTGGTGTATGACCCTATAAAATAAAACTTACTAGCAATTTTTTAAAATTATATCGTTTATTTTAAGGGTTGTTATTAGTCAGAGGGTAAATGGCATGAAACTTATGTGGTGTTTTGACTCAAAGCTAAAACAAAATGACTAAACAAAGAGATATGAAATGCAAACAGCAAAAACTATTCTCTTTATATTTTCAAATAGAAAACTTGAAAGCCAAAAAAGATCAAATCTTTTTATATTTTTCCAAAAACAAAGATATGCTATGCAATCTAGACTAAAACCCTAATCTACATGCATATAAAGCAAACATATGTTTTTGTATTTTTCTTTTATAAACGTAAAAGAAAAAATCAACCTATGAACTAATGCAAACAAGTACTGTAAGCAAAGCAAATAGACAACTACTCTACACCCCACAAACAAACCCTAGGTTTCCCTAAAGTTGAATATAAACCTCGCTTGAAAAGAAGGCTCACAAAGGTAAACAAGCCAACAACTTTGGAATGAAGAGACTGAGCAAAAAGACTGACATAAACAAAGGTCAAGAAGTCCCAAGTATCAATCTAAACCTACAAACAAAGGTTGCTCAGTACCTTGTACAACAAGATCAAGCCAAAGAAAGAGGTGGGGGGCGGCAGCAGTACAAACAAGTAAATGTTCTTTTTAATTTTATTTTATAAAGACAAAAGAAAAACTATCTACAAAGCAAAAGCATGCAGATAACAAGAACAAGGCAAAAGGAACTCTGCTAAACAACCACCAAACAAACTCTAGAATGCCCTAAAGTCAGTATAAAACCTAGCTGGAAGGAAGGCTTGTATAAAAGACAAGTCTACTATCTTGGCAAGGTGAAGTTAATCAACAAAAGAAGAAGGAAACCAACACCCACAAGCTTCTGAACTCAGACAAAGATCACTAATAGAGGCTGACCAGAAACATACGCCAAAAATCAAAACAAGCACAGGAGGTGGAGGAAGAACAAAGAACAACCCAAATGCTATAAAAGGCTAAAACTCTAGCATGCACCTAAGATGCACTAGACTTGAGCGAACTTGAAATAAATAAACTGTATAAAAGCAAAGAACTGAAACACATAGGCTAGCAGAACCAAAAGACAACCAACTAAGGAAGGCTAGGAACCCTAGCTTGGGTGCAAGCAATCACAAGAATCACTGCGGGCTTACAAAGGCAAGTAAGAATCAACCACTGTCAGAAGACAGACTGAAAAAACAGAGCCCAAGATCCTGAACACAGGTCTGAACAAAGACACTTTAACCTACAACCCAAACCGGCCAAAATACTTCAGCATGCAGACAGTAAATAATCCAAGCAAAAAGGCTCAAAGGGCTTCCGAAAAAGCACAAACAGTGATCAACAGAGGCACTCGAACAGGCCAAACAACATTTATAAATAAAATCCACTCAGAAACAAGGATTACCCAAAGCAAAGACCAAGCAAATTTTAACTTTAAAAATCCCCACTTCCAGGAGTATTCGCGACTCTCTATAAGGGCAGGTCACGAATGACTCGCGACTGTTCAGTGAAGCAACCCGCGAATACAAGACTGTATTCATGACTGTCTAGAACAACAACTTGCAAATAGGTAGAAAAATCCCAAAAAAGGTCAAAAACTACCCAAAGAAGGCAGGGGAAGTGTGTAATCCGACTGGAAAGGTGTTCCTAAGTGGCAAAAAGGACTTGAAACAATGCAAAAACTAAAAAGAATCAAGATAAACCCCAAACAGACAAGGCTATCCCCAGTGGAGTCGCCAGTTCTGTTGTAAAGGAAAGTATCCTATGGCTAGGGTTTAAGAAGCCATCAACGTAGTGGGGTTGGAAGAGAGATGCACAATGTTCAGCAAGTATATATAAACAAGATCAGAGATGAGAAAGCTCCACACCTGACTAACTAAAGGCTGGTCCAAGCTTTCTCTTCAATCCTCTTCTTGCTCCTCTCGCTCCAAGAGACCTGCAAAATGAATTATACCTTCCTCAAACCATTATGACCACATATAAAACAATGATAATCAAATAAACATGGAATAAATGATTTGAATAACATCATCATGTGATCATAAACAGAGATTCAATCACACATTGAACAATGATTTGGGAAGAAGAAGGACATCACATCTTTATTAATCTTGAAAACAAGTACAAGTATACCTTCTCTTCAAGTTTGGCACCTCACGAAACCTTCATCTGGTTCTGCTGCTTCTCTTCTCCAAAGAACTCAGCCTCCAAGCTCTGCAACACAAGGGGAAGACCTCCAGGGAAAAGGTGTGGGCAAAGAGAGTCTCGATTCCTCCAGCATAACAATGCATAAATTCCAAGTCCCCCCGTCTCATGGACCTCCCTACCTCTATTTATATGCTAAAGAAGAGTTAGGGGCGAAGACAAAGTGGTTACAACTGAAGGAGTCAGTTGCATAACTACCCAAACTAACTCAAAAGGCGTGTTTTTATGTTTTGATGTTAAGAGACATATCCGCGACTATAAATCAGGACAACCCGCGAATGACCCGCGAGTTTCAACAAGAGAAACCCATGAATACAAGCATCCGCGACTTGTAATACACAAGACTCGCGTATGACTCGCGACTTGCCTATAAGGAGAGTCGTGAGTACACAAAAAATGCATTTTTAAGGTATTTCTGGGAATTTTCAGAATTTGGTGTCTTCTAGAAAGTTTTAGCTAACTAAAATACCTTTCCAATAGTGCAAAAATGAGGTCAAACGGAGTTACAAAACTCAAGATACGGGTCCTCCAATATAGGTGTCTTTTCAGTGACTTTCAATGACTTTCATGAAGTGTCGTCATGGAAATGTCGACATGCAACGGGATCATGGGAAAGTGGTCACAGGAAGAGAAGTGTCATTTTGAGCTATAACACTTTGCCAACAATGTTTATTTTAAGGGCTGTTTGAGTGATTCTTTCATAGTAGAGCTCATTGGTTGAGTTAAGGTTTTGGGGAGAGAAATTATTTTAACTAGAATTTAGAGAAGGAGACGATATGTACATGCATTTAATCTTGAGTATATAAATAATATTTTTAGGTATCCAAAACTTATGCATTTTCTAGCTTTGATTTTCATCCATATATCTTCCTTGTGTATTATTATTTAGACACACATGTGAGCGCGCGTGCACACACACACACACACACACACACACACACACACGCACGCACGCACGCACATGCGTGTGCGCGCACACTCACAAAGACACACACATGTCTTGAACATTTGTCTGAAGTAAAAGAACAGTTGTTAAGTGATTTAATATCTTCCTTGATAAATCTATGACTTGTTTTGTTGCTGCTACTCCTATTGTTTTACTACTGTTATAACTGCTATAAAAGTGGATTGTTAGGCTTGGTTTATGGGGGAAAATTTTCTCTAGAGGATTAAAACTTATCCAAGTTGTTTAGAATAGTATCCCCTTTAACCACCTAGAAGTTTTGATTGTTTGGAAGTGTTGTGCTTTTGTTGTCGATGTTTTAAATACTATTTCAAAACAACCTTGAAGTTGAAGATTTAAACGGCTAAGATACAAAAAAAAACCTTTATTCAAAGAGATGATTTTTTGGTTTTGCATTAAAATTCAAAGAGCTTGACCCAATCACCAAATTTACACATATAAGCTTTCCCATTGGGAAGTGCATTATGCAATCCACTCCTATGCCATATTCACATGTAACCCACCCAATACTATTAAAATATCTCTCAACAACTACTATAATGTGATGGGTAACCTTCATGAGTCCCCTCAACTTGGCCTAAATGTGGGACCTCTTTGGGATGTCTAGCACTAAGGTGCATTCCTTAAATATCTTATCCCACCTGATTTATAACTTTCGATCATTAGTTTGACTCACTTTAACATTCAAGGGAACCATTTGTGGCATTTCCTAACTTTGTGGTTATAATTTGGGGCATAGACCCATGATTGGATCCATGGTCATTTCGTATTCTTCATTTTGAGTCTAGAGTTACTGTAACATGCTTTCAAGGTTCTGTTTACAAAGTGAATTCGAGTCAAACTCCATAAACTCCTCAAACTCCATAATTTGCTTATGTTCTTTTTATTACAATATGTTTTCGAGACTCCAACGATGGCGTTGACTAGTGTATGGCACCTTCATCACCACAATAATCCTAAATTAATGTATATCACCACATTTACTCATGACGCCCTAGATTTTCATATGTATCCTCTCATGCTAGCATTGGATCCTTTCTATATTATGTCACATTGTTCCTTTACAAACAACATACCAATTCCACCCCCTTTCTCTTCTTACCATTGTTATATTCGCCCTAGAATTTTACCTTTCTTACTTGATTCGCCTGTTTTTTACTACTTCCCTAAGAGCTCATGTTGCAATCACTCCCCTAAATGGGACATGTTGCTGACTTTTGTGACGTAGGTACCTAGATCATCTCAACATATGCATGCATTGCTAAATATCACCTATAGGTAGGTGCAAATATCACTTTCCTACCTTAATTATCTTGTTAATATTTTAAACATTATGTTTATTTATGCTTTATTAAAAAAAAATTTAGTTATTATTTTTAATAACAAATAATCAGGGCTTGTTTATTTCTAATCACTAGCTCTAACTATTATATTGGCCACATGGTAATTAGAGTTTATTTCATTTACATATGCATAGTTTACTTTCCATCATTCTTACATAGTAGTTAAGTGTGTGCTCCCTTATCTCTACATTCTTGCTTAACATGCATTTATTATTATTATTATTATTATTATTTGGTTTAAAATCATAATGATCTTGTTATCACTCCAGGAAACTCCTCTAGGTTGTAGCTCGAGGATGCCTGGTAACTTACAATGTTTTTAGGGTTTTCTGATATGGATCAAGACATGTGACTTATATAAACTTCCACTCTCCAGACATGCATGAAACTCACTCAATTACTAAGGCTTTTAGTTACAACTGTTCAGAAGTTGTAACTAAGGTGCAGGGATGGAGAACTCATTAAGCTGGTAGATTTACACACAAAACAGATGCATATAAATGGATAAATCATGATAAGGATAGTACTTATCATTCAAATCACATTAACACACCAATAGGATGACAGCTATCAGTTATTAATCAACTTGAAATTAACCTAAATACACATTCAGGCATAAATACAGTAAAGACAAAGATGAAGGCTGAACAAATTATAACAAAAGAGCTTATATTCAAGAATGAGCAAAATGAGAAGCTGACAATATTATAGGTTTATAAATCCCTGAAGTCGAACCCTTTTCATAAAATCAGTCTTAGGCTTTATAGCCTCTTACAAAATATACAGATCCTAAAAACTTGGATCTGTTTTTTACAAAAATAAACAAAAGTAATAGTTTTTGCAAATTAGGGTTTAAAACCCTAATTAACTACTTGTCTTAACTTAACTGAAGAATTAGTCCACTGAATGAGCTTTTAGATAACTAAAGTAACTACTGATGATTACTGCCACTGGCCCTCTGCCAGTTAAGCCACTGATTTTTCTTAATAGCTAGGGTTGGTGGCCTTTTGTGTTGTTATGTCATAGTAGAGCTTAAACAGACCCTTTTCTGATGCTTTCCTCAGCGTCTTTCATCTTTAGATTACATCCTTGAGCCATCTGTAGTTGCCCAAAACCAATCATGTATGCCAAAACTTGCTTTTAAGCCTCTGTCCGCTTTCAGTGGTTAAGAGGCCAGTCTATCATAACCGTTAGCTACTGAAAGTGTCGCTTTCAATGGTTAATGAACTGCCCTAGCGTCTACCTAAGCCACCGAAAGCCCTGTTTTACAAAAATTATTAGGTTTTTCTCAAAAATGTATATTTAGGCCTGTTTGCTCAGCTTTCCTCTTCTACAGGCTTCATGCTAGGAGTGTTACCAGTTCCTTGGCTAGTTTTAGGAGGCTGGAGACTAACTGCTGCTTTAGCTAGGGTTTCTAAGGTGGGGTGGCTGCTAGGGTTTACTTTGGATTCCTTCAACTACAACCTTTGGAGCCTAACCATCCTGTATAATCTAGTATTGTCCTTTAGGTACCTTGTGTTCATCCTTTTCAAGAAAATGTATCTTTCTCTCTGCTCCAGGTAAGACTTATGCAGTAGCTTGTTCCTACTTGTCAATGTTTCATTATTTCTCTTTAGTTCTATTCCCAAAACCTCCATCTCATAAATTTGCCTCAATAGCTGATTGATCCTTTGAGTTTTAGGCTTGCTAGAGGAATCCTTCTATGTTGGTTCCTCTTGCTCCTGTGGTGTGGGAGATGGTAGTGCTTCAGACACTGGCACAATTTGCAGAGCTAAGCCTGCACCTTCTTCTTGCTCTTCTTCAGAATCTGAGTAGGGTAGATTTAGGATATTTTCATTTTGTGTTTCAACCTCCTGGCCTTTCTCACTGAATTCTAAGTCCTTTTTTACCTTATTGGTCTTAGAAGAGGAGGAAGGCTATTCTGCTATTGTTGCCCAGTTAGGTCAGCTTTTTCCCTAAAACTTTGGCCAAACTATTGAAAAATGGGGCTCAGAGATGGATTTTTTCCTTCAAATATGTGATACCTGTTTATAAACTAAAAGAGGTTTTGGTATATTGGTTTGTTTTGATAAAAAACCTCTCTCATTTTTTTGGAATTCATTTTAATTTTCCCGGGATCTGGATTTCAAAAACATGTGTCAAACAGGAAATTCTGAGATCCGAAAATTAGGTCTCAGAGATGGATTCGAGTCTCCCAATATGAAACACCTGTAGGAAAACTGAGATAGGTTATTGTTCGATGACTGGTTAGGAACAAAAACCTCTGAGAGTTTTTGAAAATGATTCTCCAGTCGCTCATAATCATTGTTTTAAAATTATTCCTTTTCATAGTAAAACGCCCCTTTTAGTGGCTTAGAGCGTCCTGAAATTTCGGTCTTAGCTGCCGAAAGTCTGCTTTCAGTGGCTTAGAGACCATTTTGAAGCCATGCTTGGCCACAAAAGCCTCTGTTTTGAGTTTTTTGAGCAGGCATTTCCCCCAACGCATTTCACTCGCTTTCAATGGTTAATGCTCTCCTTCAATCACCCGATAAGCTGTCGAAACCAAAGATTTTCGGTGGCTAATGAGATGTTGGAAAGCTCTCCTAAGCCACCGAAAGTCCTTTTCCAAAAATTTCATAAACAAACGCAATTAGTAGGCTTTCGGTGGTCAACATGGTCATGTGTTAAAACTGTTAGTTGCCGAAAGGTGAGCTTTTCGGTGGCTAATAAGTTGTTAAAAAACTTGCCTAAGCCATCGAAAGCTAAAAATTTCAAATTTTCTTAAAAAATAGAACATCAGATATACCAAGCTTGTTATTCATCCCAATATTTTTCATAATATGTCCTGAAACCTTCATCAGTGATAAAAAAAAAATTTGTTTTGAGTGAAATTATTGAAAATTTTATTTAGGAGATAACATCTGGCTCCTACTTGGGGATGGGAACCTCCCTGTGAGGTCCCAAGAACCCCAGACCAAAATGCCTTTCCTGAAAAAGAATAATTAAAGCTATCTTCTAGTGTTCCATTGGGCATGGAGTCATTTGTCTTTTATAACAGATCCCCTGCAATCTTCCTATAGCCCACTTTGCTTATTCACGAAAACAACTAAAAATGACCTAGTTGCTCATATTAAGAGCTTGTTTTCCTATCTACTCCTACTCCTGATTCTTAATCAGTAGATTCTTCTTATCATGTGACATCATGCTTCCAATGAAGCTAGGTCTGAAGTTGATCTGCTGAACTTATCCTTGATCTTGACCCGAAAAATAAATGAAACCCTAGCATGCAGCAATGTAGTTTCGAAGGGTGATAGAACCAACTATCATCTGACAAAAATATTTTGATATCTATGTTGCTCATAAGTTCGAGATAGTCAGCAATAGGGTCATAAAATCCAACAAGAAATACCTTTTTATGCTGTTGTTCCAACTTAATGAAATGCTGCTGCTAGCTGCTTTCAATGATCACTACGTTAACTGTAGATTGCTCAACCTCTGACTGGGAAGGATGAGTTATGCCCTGCTATTCTGGACTTTTCAGATCATCATCTTCCTCTTCGTATCTGTTGCATTCTTCCTTTGTCTGAAAATCTGAAAAATGAGGGCTGCCTTTAGTATTTGCTGCAGACCCAAATTTGTTACATGTTGTTCCTTCATTCTGCTCATTATCTTTCAGGTTTCCAAAGGGGGCAAACTGATATTCTTGACACCCTAAGTCAGCATATGCATTAGGTACAAATTCAAAAGCATCTATATTATGGTTAACATTTTGAAGATTATTAACATCTCGATCACAATGAGACGTGTCCACTATTGCAGCATACTCTTCATAGCTATCATTAACCATAGCATGCATATGTCTCTGATCATCTCTTTGCTGAAAAGTAGAACTAAAATAAATTCCATAAGTCGGCCAATCCTCACAAAACTTAAAATCTTCTTCTTCATCATTAGCAGCCTTTCCATCCTGAGAATGAAACTTATATTCTTCACAACAATTATCAAATGCAAACTCATTTGAATAGTACCTTTTATAGTGCTCAATGAATGCTTTGTGAAAATCCTTCAATAATGAAATACTGGAAGGAGGTAAAGAAAAATGCCAATGACGTGCATCACCATATAATGAATACATGAACATCTTCATGGTGTTGATCTAATAGATCCATGCATTCGTGAAACTTGAGGAGGTGTTCTGCAGGACTGTCTTCTTCCTCCTCTTTGAAGACAGGTAGAAAATCTCCCCATTCAAACATATCAGGTACTGGATGTTGGAAACCAAGAACGGAAGAGAAGTCAAGAGGTGAAAACCTTCGAGCCAAAAGAGCAGCAAATGCTTTTGACATCTTTATATTGTGGAGTCACCATTGAATTCATCCTTCATGGAGACGCCAGGGATGAAATCTTCACAAGCAACAGTGCTTGAAGATTCCTCACCCCTAAAATTTTCTGATGTATTTATAAATTCCTGAGAATTAAGTGTTTCGGCAGAAGAAATAATAGCAGAAATATTCTTGAAATACCTGATGTAGCTTCCTTTGCAGCATTTCTGGTTCGCCTTAGTGAAGCCCTAGCTCTTCTCAGAATCTCTTCTAGATCCGAAACCAGTGTTGCTGGTGGCCCCTTAGGGTTTTCTCTGGTACTTGGTCTTCTTGAAGCCACCTTATTTCAATGGACTCGCCAGATAGATGGTTACAACCAGAAAATGGAAACACGATGCAAAGTAATTTAATGGGAAAATGAATAAATTGATATATTAATACATGTGTGAAGATCTGGAAATCGACAAGGTGCAGAGTTGTGCTCTGAAGGAACTTGTTGGAAGAATTGAATTTGTTCACATTACCAGAGCTGCGATGCTAGCATGGATGCGTGAGGCTTGGGTTCCCATCATTGGGTATATGCCGAGATTCTCATTTCTTATCAATGGCTGGGTTTCGTTCCATTTCTTGGAGGAATTGGATGCCATTATCATCCTGCGAGGTATTTGGTTGATTAAGCACGGATCCCTTATGCTGAGTAGGTGGCATGTGGGTTTCGACCCTGTAACTGAACCGATCAGAAAGAGGCATCTATGGCTTCTGATGCCCGGTTTTCCTATCCAGTGGTGGAAGAGAGAAATCATTGTGAGGATTGCAAATACTGTTGGAAGATTTATCTTTCTGGATGATAAAACCTTGGTCACAGGGGACAAAAAGATGGTGGCGGTTCTGGTTGAATTTAATGTTACAATTGGATTGCCTGCGGAAATTGAGATCACCTGCGGTTCCAGGGTTTGGAATCAGAGGCTGGATTATTGGCGTGTGCCGTTCAAGTGCCACCTGTGCCGAAGAACGGGACATTTGCGGGACGAATGTCCGGATAGGACCGATGTGAAGCAGCGAACTTCTCCTGACCTGGCGGAACTTTGTCTTAAAAGTGGAATGTCCGACATTATCAGTAAGCTCATTACTACTAAACCTGAACTCTCATTTCTTGATTCTGCTGAGATTGAACTATTACAATCTGTAATCTCACCATTAGCAAAGAATGAGCTTGGACATTGTGGGGTTGCATTACTGGAGGGTCAATTGGATACTGGCGATCCATCTGTTGTAGTGGTGGAGGAGACTACTGAAGGGAATGCTGGGGGATCGGCCCCTATTGATCTGCACAATTGTGGCAAAATCCAATTGGACACACCCTTTGATGACCTGGGACAGGGACTTTTATCGACACATGGGGTGGTGGCGGATAAGGCTGTGAATCTGGAGGTGAACTTGAGAGGGAATATATCTGATCTATATGATAATTTATCTGATAAGCAGTTGTGGTCTTTATTAGATGGGGAGCAGGAGGATGGTTCTGGAAGACTTGGGGAGGATTGTTGTAAAACCCCTCTATAGTGTTTTGCACAAAATCCGGAGTCTCAGTCTAGTACATGTCCCATTCGATCCATTCGGTCAAATGTGACACTTCGGAAGGGGAAGAAGAAGCAGTGGGCGAGACTTAAGGGGGGTACAAACTCACCGGAGCCTTTCTTACCTTATTTGGGCTGTGCGGACCATACTGTGGCTGACACTTCCTCGAGGGATCTTAGAGCGATGTCCCTGGGACTGGGTTCAAAATGATCATCAAGACCTATAATGTGAGGGGATTGGGAGGCCTCCCCAAGAGAAGGGTGCTCCGTGAATACATTCATTCTCATTCTGTACAGGTTCTCTTTTTGCAGGAGACTATGGTTCCTGCGTCGGTTGCATGTGAAAATTTCTTGATGATATGTCCTGACTGGGTTGTCACAGCCACGGACTCAAATGGTTTCTCTGGGGGACTACTGT
Source organism: Pseudotsuga menziesii (assembly GCA_001517045.1). Taxonomy (NCBI): domain Eukaryota; kingdom Viridiplantae; phylum Streptophyta; class Pinopsida; order Pinales; family Pinaceae; genus Pseudotsuga; species Pseudotsuga menziesii. The sequence goes on along the minus strand of LPNX010369722.1, from coordinate 14,612 downwards.
CGGCCTGGGATCCCCGATTTGCTCGTTTCAAATCTTATTGTACTCCTGGGGGCATACTATTGGAAGGGCATTTCAAAGGTTTTGATGGGGTACTAAAACTCCTCAATGTCTACGGGCCTTATAAAGACAGGTAGAGTTTTTGGGATCACATTTACAAGCTGGGACTACTAAATTTGGAGAACTTAATCTTGGGAGGAGACCTAAATTTTACTTTGGGGCCATCGAAGCTATGGGGTGGGAGACAGGCTGACGACCCTTTATGGAATCATTTTGCAGATTTGTTTCAGTCAGTGGAACTGGTGGATGTCATTGCAGACTATTCTTCGCCTACTTGGCATAATGGAAGGGAGGGAGTGGGACATGTTGCGAAGCGACTGGACAGATTTTTGATCAGTAATAAGCTTTTGGAGAAGTTTGACAGATATCGGACCTGGGTGGATTATACTAAGTTATCTGATCATTGCCCGGTTTCATTACAATTGGAATTTGATATGATTAAAATTAACCTCCCCTTTAAATTTAATCGGGTCTGGCTGGAGGAGGAGGAGTTTCGAACTTTTATTTGGGACTCTTGGGCTGAATTGCATCATCTTGATTGTGAACCCGACTGTAGAAGGTTTTTAATGAAACTTTGCTATCTTAAAAGACTGGTTATTCATTGGGAAAGGAGGCGAAAGGCGAAGAATAGATTGATGCTTCATGAAGTCGGGGAAACGATTTCTCTGCTAAATGAGAAGATCATGACTGGATCAGGGGTGGACGAGGATAGAAAACGACTGTCAGAGGCCATTGATAGCAGGAACCATCTGGTACACATTAAGGCGGAGACTTTACTACAAAAGAGCAGGGCAAGGTGGATGGCTGTAGGGGACAAGAATACTCGGTACTTCCATAAAATGGCAAATCAAAGAAGGATACAGAACTCTATTTGGGAATTGCAAGATGATACTGGAGGTAAGATCTATAAACAATCTGATCTCTGTAATGCTGCGAATGATAAATTTGCTAAATTTTATGAGGAGGCTGGTGAGCGGAACATATTGGAATAGTTGGAGGTGACCAGACATTTCCCCAGATTCTTTGAGCTGGATGAAGGTATGGAGATTTTTAAGAACATTGAAGCATCTGAGATCAGGGATGTACTTAACCATTTTGAAAAAGACAAGAGTCCGGGGCCTGATGGGTGGATGGCTGAATTTATACTGTGTTTTTTTGAACTATTCGAGAATGACTTGGTGGCCTTGGTGGAAGATATCAGGGTGAATGGGCAAGTTCCTGGCATACTGAATGCCACCTTCATAGCATTGATTCCGAAGATTGATAAGCCACTCACTTTTGATGATTTTAGACCGATATCACTCTGTAATCTGGTATATAAGATCATCACTAAGATCTTATCCAACAGACTGAAGCCTTTACTATCTCGGAGGATTACTCAGGAGCAATTTGGTTTTTTACATGGTAGACATATCTCGGAGGCAGTGGGTATCACCCAGGAGACACTTCACTCTATCAAGACTCAGGATTTGGATGCTGTCATTCTCAAATTGGATCTTTCGCGGGCATATGATAGGGTTGACTGGGGGCTCCTGAGACTTATTTTGATACAGATTGGCCTCCCTTTTGAGGTGGTTCGCTGGATAATGGGTTGTATTACCTCTGCAAACTTCTCTGTGCTGGTAAATGCTGCACCTACTTCGTTCTTCGGATGCGGTAGAGGACTCAGGCAGGGATGCCCACTGTCCCCTATTTTATTTCTGCTGATTATTGAAGGACTGAGTCGACTACTTTCAGAGGCTAGGGCCTGTGGCAGAATTAAGGGTGTTCTTTTCAATTCGGCCCTAGCTCTGACTCATATACTATTTGCTGATGATGTGATCATTTATGGGACGGGGAATGTTGCGGAATGGACTGAGATCAACAGAATTTTGAAACTCTTCTGTCATGCATCGAGTATGTTATTAAATTTGGATAAATCTTGTTTTATTTTCCATAAACAGGTACGTGTTGTGGTGGATGCTATTATGGGAATCATACCGGTTAAGTCTTCCGCTATTGGGGATGGTTTAAAGTACCTGGGCTGTTTACTGAAGCCTAATGGTTATTTAATTAAAGACTGGATTTGGCTGCTGATCAGAGTGGAAAAAAGGATTAGAAACTGGAATAATCGGTGGTTGTCCTTGGGTGGGAGATTGACATTGATTAAAGCCGTTCTCTTGAGCATTCCGGTGTACTGGTTGGCTATGGGGATGATCCCGTCGTCCATTATATCTCGTCTGAACAGCTTGATTGCTAAGTTTCTGTGGTCGGGCAGTTTACAGAGGAACAAGATCCATTTGGTTAGTTGGCAGTGACTATGTTCTCCTTGGAAGGCTGGGGGATGGAATATTAAGGATATTACACTCTTTAATGTGGCTATTCTTCTGAAGACGGGATGGAGAGTTATCTCTCAGCCGGGACTCTGGCATTCCATTTTGCGGGCCAAATATTGGAAAGAAGACTCGGTGGAAGGGTGGATCAGGTATGAACAAAAGGACAAGGTGTCTGGATCTTTATTCTGGAGGAGCTTTAACAAGCAGTTTTTCAGAATTAAAAACTGGTTAGCCTGGCAATTGGGGTCTGGGAACAAAGCTCTGATCGGCATTGACCCGGTGGTTGGATGTAAAACTGATTATTACCTGCCATTACATATCATTAGGTGGATTCACTCTCAGGACATATGGTATTTCCACCAGATTCGATCTGGGAGAGTGGAGGATTATGACTGCGGGTATTGGTTGGATAGTAACCTGTTAGGCTTCACCGAGAGAGATGTGACCACTTGGGATCATTATGTATCAGAACTTGAGAGGAGTGGTATCCGTCTTAGAGATATTGAGGACACCCTGGTATGGGACAGGGGCATATCTGGTTTGATAACTGCTAAAGAGATTTATTGTTCTACGATCGATGAGATCCGCCCGACCTCTGGTATTTGGTGGCATCTGATTATTTGGCGGTGGAATGCACCATTGAATATTATCTGCTTTCTATGGCTGGCTCTCAGCGGTAGTATCCTCACTTGGGAGGTACTATGTAAAAGGGGTTTCTCTGGACCGAACATGTGTATGCTGTGCATGGACGCGGCTGAAACAGTTGATCATCTTTTTTGTCATTGTACCCTTTCTCTGCAGGTTTGGAGATTACTGAAGTTACATTATGGATTTCATGATGACTGGGGAGGTGGAACACTGGATTACTGTCTCTTTGAGTGGCAGAAATCACATGATACTTTCAAAACTTTACCGATTTTCTTCATTTGGGTTTTGTGGAAGTATAGAAACTCTATTATTTTTGAGAACTGTAAGCTGCCATTGAACGCCATCATGTGCTGGATCATTAGATTATACAGTCATTATCCAAATGATCCGATTAGAAGGAAGAAAGTTGGCATACATCACCCCCCATTGATTCCTAGGGGTATTTTGGGCACCTTTGATGGGGCTGAACAAGGAGGCTTTTGTGGTGGAGGGGGGACGCTGACTGTGGCTAACAATCATCACTACCATTTCTGGCTGGGAATGGGATCTGGTACGAATACGAAGGCTGAACTGGTGGCACTTTGGGCATTACTCAGATTGGCGAGAGAACTGAACATTGATCACATTAGCATTCTGGGCGATTCGATGACTATTATTGGCTGGGCCAGCAAGGTACATCCCATTCGGAACAACAAACTTTATGGATGGCTCAACAGGACTACTGAAATCATAGATTCTTTTCAGCATTTATATTTTCAGCATCATCATAGGGAGCATAACACTATTGCTGATAGGCTATCCAAAAGAGGCCTAAGGATAAATGAAGGTCACATTTTTATTGAAGAATTTTTGAAGGGCAGTAGGGTCTCCTGTAGAAGCACCAGATACTATTAGTATGGTATAAGATAGACTATTTCTGGTACTAAATTTTGAGATGCAGTCTGTGTTTAGAACATCTGAACATTTAATATTTTGTTTTGATTGCAATACAGTACTGATAAGTATATTGTGGCATGTACTTAGTATATACGGTATATGTGGCATCACTGGATAGCGAGGGTGATATTTTGAAAGTTGATGTGTTGATCAAGATGGTATCAAACCATATGTATGTAAAAGTCTCCTTTGATTTCTAATAGAAATAGCAAGGGACTGTTATTTCCCTTTACGTGAAAAAAAATATAAGTTAATTAATTCTAATTTTAAAATATTTTACGATGTAATGAATAAATTGATAAATTAATTTTTGTGAATTTCTCTAAGTTACTTAATTCTAATTTAAAAATATTTTACGATATAATGAAGTAGCATATAATGAATCTTTGGTTTGGTTTTCATTATAATATTCATGATGGGATAGAAATGGTATTTATTCTAAGAAATCTCATCGTGTTTAAGAATTTAAAATACCATTACGTACAATCTCTCTTACACCAAAATAATTGTTTTCAATTAAACTTAATAAATTGAAAAGAAATAAAAATAAATGAAAAATAAACGGTCATCCAGACCATTAAGCCTTCTATTGGATGGACTCAAACAAAAGTTCAATGATCTGAATGTATTACTAAACTCGACCAAATCTTTCAAGAGTTTTTGTGGCATATTTATAAATAAAAATAAAATTAAGTCAAATGGATGTAGCTTGGGTGGTTGGGAGGAATGAATGTTACCCTCCCCACTCACGTTCTACTCTTGTAAGTTCTACTCTTGTAAGTGACATGATGCTCTTGTGGAGCCCTTTGTAATAAATGTTGTGAATGATGAGTTAACCATACCTTGATTCAGTTTGAATATCAGGTATTGGAATTTTCCGTATAGTAGCCCTCTAACAAATGGTGAACCACATTTTAAAAAAATAAAATCAATGAATGAGCTTAAATATATATTAGTCACTTTTATATAAGTTGGGTTTTGTATGACGCAATTTTTTTTTAACAAAAGTAACTGATAATTCGATAAAGTGACTTAGGTTATGTTGGAATGAAATTGAATTGACAAGTGCAAATTAAATATTTCAACAATAATAATCCATGATTCAACTTAGTGTCGAGATAATTATCTTTTTAGTTACAAAATTTACCGTGTAATATAATGTGTTGCACTCTTTTTTAGAAGATATAGAAAAGATGGTAAAGGGAAGTGTGTTGCACGTGATAAATTTTACTTATTGTCTAGAGTATTTCTATTTATGAAGATGGTTGTGGAGTCATATGACATAATATTGAATATGTTTGCAATGTGTGCTTGAATTCATCATAAACATACTCATCCGTTTTATTGAACAATACATCAGATCTAGGAATAAGGTGATCGGAAATGTGTTTATCATCTAAAAGGCTAGGGTCAAAGCCTACGATATTATTGGTGATTGGTTAGCTTAGGGTATTGAAAATGGAAGGAAGGTTAGAGTTGGCTAGGATCTATGGCTTAGTTGTTCTGTTGTATATGGACTTTTTGTGAAGATTAATGATCACTTACAAGATAGAGGAATCTTTTTTTTTATCGAATTTAAGATCTTCTTAATTCTTCTATTGTCAAACATAAACCAGCATAGATCCATCTTATCTAGAAAGCACCAAGAGGGATCCAATTTATTTGGGTGTAAATTATTTTTATCTTAAATTTTTAAATGTTCATAAAAAAATTACACCTCAAATATTTTGATTAGTTTAGTGTTTGGTAAATCTCGGTTTAACATGGATCTTTTAATTTGTTTTCATTTAGTTTTATTATTGGGTTTTTATTATTTAATAAATTAGGCGACATGTTTTTCTCTATACTATTTTTTGTTTACACTATATAAATATATGAATTCACAATATAATTTTTTTTATTTTTTTATATCACTTAGCATAATTTTTTTTCATGTCGGCTAGCATAACGTGACTAACGTGACAGGATCTCCCCCATACTGGGCTAAGAGCACCGAGAGCAGATTTGGGCTTTGGTGGGGAGCATCGTATTATATGGGATCAATATATAAATTATATTTATCATGTTCACACCCACCTTAGTGATAAGGATGACTCCCTTATCTGGACTAAGAATGAAGTTGGAGGGAACTATTTGCCAAGTCTGGGTTATCGTGTAGCTAGAGCTAAAGAAGATCAACCAGAACCATCTTGGTGGCATTTTTCTATCTGGCAATTAAACTATCTGTTGAAGACTAAATTGTTTTTATGGCTTGCTCCGAATGGGAAAATTCTTATTTGGGACAGATTATTTACTTTCTTGGGTATTGGGTCAAGCGGATGTCATTTTTGTCAAGATGCATCTGAATCTATTGAACATCTTTTTATACATTGTCCATATATAATCTACATGTGGCAGTTTGCAACTCAGTATTATGGCATCCATTTCATATGGAGGGGAGATAATCTGATTGAAGTGTTCCAGGAATAGTCTCACAATGATTGTTTTCATCATTCTTCTGATTTGGGATGTCTAGCTGGAAAGGAACAAAGCTATCTTTTAGGATGTCAATGTTCCAACTATGGTTTATGCTTCAAAAAATGTGGCTATCTTGGATATCATCCCTCGGGCTCCAAATACTATCAAGCATAAAATCATCACATTAGAGAAAATTTCAACTTAAAATGGGCCTCCTAAGGAAAATAATAAAATAATAGTTAAAATAATAAAATAATATATATTAATTTTGGAGGAAGAAAAGAAAAAACTACTTTTTTGTTCGTATTTTCGACATATCTCCATATGTTTTTCCTCAAATTTTGATTGGGAGAGCTCGTTGGATGGGAATTAAATTCTGCATCCAACGAGTACCCACTCAGCATACTTTTGACGGACCCCGCTGCCCCAAAAACAAGAAATACCTGAAAAAACATGACATCATCATGTTTTCTTAGGTATTTATTGTTTTTGGGGCAGTGGGGTCCGTTAAAAGTATGTTGAGTGGGTGCGCGTTGGATGAGGATTTTAATTCCCCATCCAACGAGCTCTCCTGATCGAAATTTGAGTAAAAACACAGGGAGATATGTCGAAAATACGAACAAAAAAAGTTGTTTTTTTATGATACCTATCCCCAAATTTATATTAAAAAAGTGTTTAAGACCTATACAAAATTTCAAATTTAAATCAATTTCATTGGCTAACACATGATGACATGGAATTTGAATGAGGGTTAAAAGGCCCATTTTGAGTTGAAATTTCCTCTAATGGAGAGGTTATTATTGACAAATCTATATGTTGGTGCTTCTTAGATAGAGCTTCACAAGGAAGGCCCATGGTGGGTGGAACTGGAGGTATTCTTTATTTCTATGAGGATCATTGGCACAATTTTGTTGAAGGAATTGGAAGGGCCACTAATAATTTGGCGAAGATGAAGGCCCTTATACTAGTCCTCTAGCTAGTGATTTCCAAGGGACTTCAACATTTACAGGACTTTGGGGATTCTTTATCGATGATATATTGGTTCATATTAAAGAATCTACCCAACAATACCATGCTCAGGCCCATCTCTGAAGACATTCTCTAATATTTTGGATTGTTTACAAATATTTCCTTTTGCCATGTTTTTAGGGAGAGGAACATGACAACAAACTCTCTCTCTAAATTGGGGATCCATATGGCAGAGAATTCATGGAGAACTTAGGATGTCCTTGGAGATATTGAAACTGAAAATGCCATACAAATTCAACCATATTGAATGCATTTCTCTTGTTTTACTTTGACTCTTTTTTGTAATTTTGAAGGACTCTACTTTATTTTGATAGTTATATGGGTTATATCTGCTTTGGCAAAGATTTCAATTTTTGAAGACTTTCTTGTTGGGAGCATCTTGAGATGCTTTTTAAATGATAGACTAAGGCCTTTCTATACAATGTGGTTCATTATAATGAAATTAATTGCGATTTTTTTCCTTGGAAAAAAAGTGTGCTTGAATTATAGTTAGGCATCATTGGTGTCTTTTATTTGTTTCAAGCATAGTAGAAAAATTAAAATGTATTGACTTTTGCAATATGGAAATTCACTTTGAGTTCAAACTTTGATGGATATTCAACATAGCATCGATTATTATAGTGAATTCAAGATTAAATTTAGTTGTTAATTGGAACTTCAATTAGAATAACTAATTCTTAGGTGCTAGTTTAGTTTTCAACAATTCAATTATTTATTAATTGTATTTTTTTACAAGAATGGTAATGATTTGTATTAAACGGACATAGAAGTAACAAAAGTAACAGTCTTATCTTACTACTACTAATAACAAAAACACAAAACAGGAAACCCCCAGGGGGTCGCAGTTTACTTTCCTTGATCACCACCTTTCTGAGCTGAAGGTTCTGAAATTGCAGTTGTCGCTCCACCTGTCGCCATCTTTGCCACTGCAAGATCTAACTTATCGAACCGTATTTCCATCTCGACAATCATTCTGGTCATCGCATGTTCTGTCTGAGAAATGGATTCCGTGAATTCTTCATGCAGGTGGGTGATGCCTCTGTCCACTATTTCCAAGCGTCTCCTACCTTCGATGTCAATTTGTTGTAGGTAACCCTTGTACCTATTGATTTTCCTCTGAATCTCCGTTATTTCGGCAATAATCGAGAGAACCAGGGTTGAGGAAGCAGAAGATTCGAGAGAGGACTCCATGATACCTGAAGGAGCCTTGAACCAGAAATTCACAACCAAGCATCCACTTTGCAACCAGTGAACAATGAAAATAGCAGGAATTTCCTTCATTTCACCACCTGATAAGTCTCCCTTAGTGCTCATTAAGATCAAGATCTTGGGATGATCCATCACACAGATCACATGCTAAGGATGAAACAAAAAAGGACTCCCAAGTAAATCCAAAGTGTTGGTAGCTTCTCTCATCACGGTCCTTTATGACAACTTGATTATATGGATGGGGTTTTGTAGGCTAGGTATAAAAATCGCATGCAGCATACCACACGCCCACTTGATGGGAGTCCTTTCGCCACGAACCGCCATGATGAAGAGTGGGACATCTAGGCGCCATTTGGGGAATCCTTGGGACAGGTCCCTATCTCCCATTCCCATGGGCCTATGGAATTTGACATACCAATGAAGTCTACCTTTGTTTTCTTAATAATTATGTTCTTAAGGCCCATTGGGGCCTTACACAAAGCCCCAAAGCTCTACCTAATCTCTTAGTACCAAGTGTATCATAGGTTTCATGGGAGTACACTACAGTTGGTAATCTGCAAGTCACATAATAGAGAGTTTGTTTATGCCAAAAAAACCAAAATACCATTATACCAAATCTACAACATTAAGTCAACAATAACCATATGATGGTTACGTATGATTTGGACCCTCCAATGGTAGACCTATTGTTCTCATGTTCCTTGAGGCTTCTCCTTTACCTATTTATACCTTTTAACTCCTTTCTTAAGTCCCTAAAGATGCATGTACATATCATTTGCACTACTAGGCTCTAAAGATGCTTTGACCTATCATCTAGACCAACTTAATTGAGAAATCCTTTGCTTAGCTTGGTTCCAACCTTGCAAATTTCATCACATTTTCATTAGCATATTTCCACCCATATCCTAGAAGTTTCAATCGTACAACCTCAAGGGAGGTTCCATTACAACTAGCACAAATAAGGTATCATTTGCACCAAGTGTATTATGGTCTCGATCTCTACTCTACAATTTTATTGTTTATGTTTAAAAAATAGATGTAGTGTTTACTTGGTCATAAATATTGCACACACACACACACACAAATGTAGGTACACACATATCTTGGTATTGTAGATTAAGTCAAACCTTTTCTTGCAAAAATTTGGAGTTGAGTACGTAGGTTATTTCAGCATGCAGATCACTCTTGGAGGCCCATCGCAACTCTCCACTTTAGCGCAAGGAGCTTCATCATCTACAACAACAAATTTTAGATGAGTTCTTCTTTTTCAATTTCCAACAACAAAATTTTTAGTTTATTAAGAGAATCATTGGTTAATTAACCATAGCTAGTTCTATTTACTTTATTTGAGATATTTCAAGTCATATTTTTAAATTTGAATTATTAAGACTTGTTTATGTGAAAGTATAAGTAAAAGAAAACAGTTATAACATGGAATTATTAAAGGAACTTGATTGATATTATCCCATTACGAGAATTTCATTTTCTTTAGAGTTAATGTTACAAATCATATGCATTTGCTTTACAATTTGGTTTCAGAATTTTCAATAAAGCATCTTAAACATTGAACATTTCATATATTATTTATGATCATTTCAAACATAATTTGAAGGAATTTAATTTTAATCTTTCTTTTCCTTTGAATCATGATTTTAACTCATATATCTTAATATGCGATGTCAATTTTTCAAGTTGGTTTTCAATCTTTTATTTCTTTTGAATTTCTTTTTCTAAATCTTTTCTTTCAAGGTGTGAAGCATTTTGTCCAAAGTTGATTGATCAATTTATCTCATATCATTTTAGTTTGAAATTTGGGGGTGGACATGTCAGATCGATTTTACTTAGTTTGTATATAAGGGAGTGCTCTCATGGGATACAACTACTAATCTATGCATATCTTAATTTAAGACTTTCCCATCTGAATCACCATTTTTTTCAGATGTCTCATTTTGATAATTGAATCTATAGGAATGATTCGGTCTTCCTATCATATGTCCCATTAGTGATTGGCAGTAAATATTTATGGCTTGGTCAACCTTTCTCTATTATGTATCTCACCATGATCATCTTGAAATCCAATAAAATTCACCTAAATAATTGTAAATTGCAAGATGGGTGGTCTTATCATAAGCTAGCCTATCATGTTCATAGATATTCAGTGAATGACGTTACCAAAATGTGGTTACCAATCCAAGGTAATTTCTTGCAATTTACATTTCAATTAATACTGTTTTTTGTTTTCTTTTTGTAAATGTATTTGTCAACTCAAGGACAGGGGGTCTTATTACAAGCCATCCTGAGCATGATCATGAGTTCTACTCTAAAATGAAATTACTTCCAAGTGGTTACCAAGCCATGGTAATTGATTTTAGTACCAAATCTAAAAGATAATAAGTCTCCTTATAGAGCTAGCTTGTTCAGTTTTCGGGTAGGGTTTGTGAATGGCATTGCACCAAGCCAGGGAAATGGTCTTATTTCAACAAAGTCATAGTTATATTTTACTTTCTTTGAAAAAAAAAGGATAAACAAATTAAGAAATAAAGTTACTAAATACATAAATGAATGGTTAATAACTCAAGGTGACTCATGGTTTGATGGTTTAGAAATCGATGTAAGGGTTTCCTAAGGTTTATCACAAACTTCCCTCTCATGCTTGCATATTGGTCCCAAGAATACATATTTTCTTCCGGGTTACCTTTTTCAAGTGAGTACCATTACAAGTGGTTTGGGATGGGGAAATGTCAATCAATGAAATTAACTATGTTGGTTTGATTGTAATCTTATGAAGTCACTTTCATATTATAGACTGAAACACTTTCTCATTCAAACATGTTCCTCCCTGAAATTTTGAAGATTATTCTTACAGAGATAATTGCTCCACTTAGCGATTCGCCATTTGTTGTAGGCACAACGGATCTTATTTTATTAATTAAAATGGGAACCCCAGTTACTTATTATGAAGAGAATCTTGAGTTTTCTTATCTTGTTTATGGAGTTTCATGATTATTGTTTTTATTCCCATGTTTTTTCATGGTTTGTGTTACCACCTAAGTTGTACTTAGTGGTTTTTTATCAAGTGAGCCTGGTGAACCGGACAAGGATAATTTGTTCGGACTTCAGAAGACCTTTGGAACTACTTCTGGGAAGTGCTTGTTGTACTATATCACATGTTCATACCCCATGGGGGAGTTGTAATAAATGTTCTAGCATGATAGTGTCTATAAAAGACTCAGTCTCTTAGACTTTATTTGTCAATCCGAGCAATCCAGGGTGATTTTTCCCTTGGTTATTATTGGTTGTTGAATAAACGACTGATAATTTCTAAGTTTTTCACTCCATACCTCCAAAGTTGGGGTGGTCGACTTGGCATTTAGGCCTATTGAGGTTCTTAGAGTCTATGTGTCAATGTATAAACATGCTAGGCATCATGGTCGATTCATATGAACATGTCTCAGTCCCCCTAGGTTTTTTCAAATTTTCATTTTTTTAATTTTTTCAGTGTTTTTTATTAAAATTTAATTTTTCCAAAACTTAGACTATTTTTTAATAGTTTAATTGGAGAAATTGGTTTTGTAATAAAAGTGGGCTCGAAAGTCAGATTCAGTCATGTAGGTGATCATTTTCAAGCTAAGAGCACCCAGTAAACCTATAGACCCAATATTTCCTAGTTTTGAGTGATTTTCCATCACTCGAGTCAGAAAGCCCCAAAAAATCATTTATTGATTATTTTAATTAATAAATTGATGAATAATGGAGCAAATCCAAAATCATATATTAGTGGATTCTCAACCGATTTGATTGAAATCAGTCAAATCTGAACCAGATTGACTGGATCTGACAAATCCTTGACTGAAGGAGGTGATTTGGATAGATCCAGAGTTGATCTTCAGCATCCTTTATGGGGAATTGCGCCCTCTCTCTCTCCTCCACACATGTGGGCTCATCTAGATGAGTTTTGGTGGATGCTTCAGTCAACAGGTTGAGGTGTCAGTCAGATCAGCTCTTCGATTGACAGTTGCACTCAGTGAGACTCAGATCAGGCTCAATTAGACACAGATCAAGCATTGATGGACTCTCCTTCAGCTACAATGGTTTGTCTCCTTGGTATTTTCTCCCCCTGGGCTAGATCTCCTTTTTGTTGTATAAATAAATCTCAGGCTGCCTCTTCCAAGCTAGTTAGAGTTGGATTGAAGGGCTTGCTATTGTAATACTGTTGTAATCTTTAGATTGTTGGAATAAAGAAGATTTGGAGGCCAAATGGTGTAATGATCTCATGTGTGTGGATTAAGCATTGTCTTACGGCTATTGATGTTGCCGGCTTTTCTCTCAATTTCTGCATCTGAACCCTATCTGGCTTGAACGATTTAGCTGAATCAATAGGAGTATAGTTGGGCAAATAAGGTTACTTGTTTTTTCTTATATCTCATAACATATATGTTAGAAGATCTAGATTATACATGTTTAATAAGTTTATTTGCATGTAATTCTTGTCCCTTTTTCATATATATATCCAGATCTCATGAGGTTTCATGCAGGATTGTGTGTTTAGCTTTCAGGTAGCAAGGATTGGATGAGCTGTGGATCTAGTTTGACTCCACTGTACATCCAAAAGCTTTGTGAAGAAATTGCCCCTCTGTATTCCACTAACAAGTTTCCATTGTAGATCCACCCAACAATGGGCCTTTCCCCTTCTCTTCCTCCTTTCTTTTAAAATCAATCTTCCAGTTACCTGTCTCTTCCTCTTATGATCAGATCTAGTTCCAAGAATTGAATATATATTGTTAGATCTATTTTATAAGAGTTTTTCTGCTTAGATCTATAATTTCATAAAGAATATCAATTCATAAAGATAGATCTAGGTATAGGAAATTCCTTTTTTGCAAGTAGCTAAAGCATAGATCTAAAGCTTGCTCATAAGGTAGCTTCCTTTTTTGTTCTTCAAAGATTTAAATTCTGCAATAAAAGTGCACATATCATTGGCTGCCCAAACAGCAAGCCAATATCCCAAGGAAAGCTTGCTTTCCTTGTTTCCTTTTTGCAAAAATTAGATTACCCCTGTTTAACAATTTTTACTTAGTTTTTTTTGGTAATTAGCATGGTGACCCAAAACACTTTTAAAGTGTGTTTGGGAACATTTGATTTTAATTGCTAGTTGTTTTTTAGTAGGTATAACATAAAATAGAAGGAGACTCTACCAAATTTCCGACTCTTGGACACACCAGAGCTTCCCGGAAGCTTCCCCCACCGCTATGTTTTAATTCAAGCTTGTTACAAACTTGTTGTAAGCCTTTGGATCCCAGATAACAAGGACCAAAGTGCATCAATTTCAATTTGCTGATATTGTAAATCGCTGCTAATAAAAAGAAGAGGTCCTTTCGAATAGGCTCTTTCGAGCTTATTCACCATCCCCCCTGGGGGGGTTTGCGTCGGTGTCAATTTTTTACTTTTTGTTCATCTTTTTTCAATCTAGCATAGTTCTAATCTGCAGGGTAGTATACTTTGATTTATTATCATTTCCATATTCCATATTTTAGATTTCAAAGTAATCTTAATACTTACCCCACGACTTCTCGATTAACTCGAAAGGGGAAAGAGATGAGTGGCAGGACTAATTAGAAAACCGGAATTGTGTATCTGTGTTTTCCTTTTCATCAATTGTTTCATCATCTATTATAAAATTAACCCCTCCTCGATTCCCCGATTGAGATCCACTTGGATCGAAAGAGGTTCCTGGAGGGTTTTCTTTTTAATAAGAACACCCATCTCAAAATTTACTAAAATTGACAAGACTCCGGTGTGTATGCTCTACACTTGGCTGTGGTTCGTCCGATCAGTCAAGCTATATCAAAAGAACTTGAGTGACTAGAATAATTAGGATTCACTCTCCCAAATTGACAAACCATCAGGTGAAAATCCAACACCTAGATCAAACCAATACGGTGGCAAAATACCCAAAGGAAG
>LPNX010369701.1:44279-75861 GCA_001517045.1 Pseudotsuga menziesii | reverse complement strand
GCTGAACATAGGCTACACGAATTCCCTGATCATGATACAATTGCAGGGATGTTGCAGACTAGGCAGCAGGAGGATGAAGCCAGGGTCCAATGTATAAGATCCCTTGATGAGCCGATCCTAAAAAATGAAATTGGACACGCAACCATTAGTATTCAGCTTTTGGAGGAATAGGTGCACCTGAACAAGGCCAGAATAGAAGCTATTCGGAACCAAGCAGATAAGTTCGAGCTGAATATACAATTCTTGGAGCCCCACTCATTTGAAGAACTCGCGGCCGAGGCAGTAGCATGGAGAAATTTTTTGGAAGACCAAGCGGGTCCCTCCGAGTGAGAAGGACTGGTCAAACTTTGTATAATGTAATAGTTTGTAAGAGGTTGAGAGAAGTTGAAGCGTTGGGGAGCCCAAAGGTCACTTTGGGTAACCCAAGCATTTTTTTGCTTTTTGTATAAAACTAGGGAAGAGAGACAAAGTAGGGGCTTTTTTCCTCGGTCACACTGGATGACCTATTGTAAAGAAGAACTATTTCCTTTTTGCAATAAAGAATTGTAGTTTTCATGTTGGAGAAAGTGTTGTGGGATTTTCCAAATGGTGTGCAATGGATGGCAAGAAAATGAACTATTTTGTTTTTTTCAGCATATGTCCATGAATTGTGAGATCGTTCTAACTCTATGACTTATGTCTTGTTGAATGACTCCCGGTTTATTTTGTGGAAAATTCACTTTTAGTAATGCTTGTGCTTCACATAACAGTTAGCTATCTGATTGTTGGAATAATTTCTTTTTCATGTGCTGTAAATACAAGTATCAGTTACCTGTGATTGTGTTTATCCTACATGAAGTTAACGCATTACTAAATAATAGTTGTTTTTGGCTGCCCGGGGATAGGTAGTTAGTCACCTTAGTTCATAGTTACATATGTGTTTTAGGTGTTGTGAACGTAAGACGAGAGGTAAGAACCTGCGCAGCACATTGTGTGGTTCCCGGCATCCTTATCACCCTGCATGGTTTAGATAGGCATGTGCATTGCATTTTAAGTCAAAAAATACAAATTCCGGTGGACCGGGCCGCAACCGGTAAACCCTTGTTGTTATTTTGACCTACGGTAGCCGGACCGTAAACCGGACGGATTCCCTATACCAAACAGTCAGCGGGCTAGTTGGGAATGCTGATTGGGGAGAATCCCTTACTGTTGCCGCCTGCGATTTCCCAGGCCTCAACAAGTGTGTCAAAAATTCCTTGACATTCCTGACTCCACTCAAATGCAACATCCTTCTTTAATAGCTTCTCCATAGGGGCAGTAATCACACTGTATCCTTTGATTAAATTGTGATAGTACCCTGTGTGCCCTAGCATCACTCAAACCATCTTCACATTCGGTGGTTGCAGAAAACTAATAATTAGCATGATCCTTGCCGGATCAACCAACAAACCTTGCTTACACACAATATGTCCCAATAGCATTTCGAATGGAACACAAAAAATGTACTTCTTAGAGTTTAGTGTGATTTGATGTTGTCGACATTGTTCCAGCAACAATTGCAGGTTTACTAAATGATATCTAACTAAACCATAGACTGTCCAGTCATCCATGTATACCTGCAAGAATTTTTGAATGAAATATTTGAACGCAGCGACAAACACCCGAGAAACGATAGCTGGTGCATTCTTCAACCCAAAAGGCATGACTATATATTGAAAACAACCCCATTCAGTGACAAACATGGTCTTATGGCAATCCTCTTTTGCAATCTGGATCTGGTGGTACCCTAAAAATCCATCTGTGAAGGAATACATCTCCCGATTGCCTAATCCTTTAAGGACCTCATTTGTAAATGGAGTCAGTAATGGATCATGCATGCATGAATCATTCAACTTTATTAGGTCAACACAAATGCAAAATTCATCAATCTTTTTATTCGAAACCACCATATGGCTTATCCACTCCGATTCTTCAACAGGCTCGATGATCCTAGCATCTAGCATTTGGTCAATATCATCCTTCACACGGTCCTTGTATCGTGGGTTTAGTCGATATGGCCTCTATCGTAGAGGTTTTGCATCAGGTTTCAATGGTATTTTCATCTCCCCTAGGTCCCCTAATATCCCCTTCATTTATGAGAACTGCATCGGAAAAAGATCCTGGAATTCATGCCGCAGGTTCATGATTTTGGCCATTGTTTCCTCATCCCAATAGTCCCTAATATTGGAAAATTTCGGGATCTCTTCTGACCCAATGTTGAATTTCCTAATCTTTAGTAGCTGACTCATCAAATCCATCGATATGTCTAGCACTACAACATCACGACTTCCTTCTTACTCCAGAATCTTAACATTCCACAAGCCATCATCATCTTTAGGTTCCCCAGATAGATTGTAACATGTCATCATGGATTGCAGCATAGCAGTGCACATGTAGATCAATTGGGTATGCGACAGGGACGACCTTTAGCACTACATCATGGATGATCTGTAATGCATTATGTACCTTTGGGTTGGCATCCTGGAAATTAAACGTCGATGAAAAGAAAATGGAAAAATCCTCCCAAGTGGTTATAGTTCTATGTAGTTCTTCCGCTACATACTAGGATCTTGACATCGCATCCAGAGTATGAAGAGAACATGGATCCACTCATCTTTAGGTCATGATGCCCATAAGGCCTGACATTCCATCAAGTGACTGGCGAGGTCATTTCATCCATCATATCTCCCAGCATGATATACCTCCAAATCATCGAAGTGCGCCATCATCAATCTCTGACACTGTCCCCAGTCAAGGATCTTCTGCTTGTGCGTCTCCCACCATCGGGCTAGGGTAGCCTTTAGTGCTACATCTAGGGACAATACCCATTGTGGTTTGAACACTTTATTTTCAAATTCTCGAAGGAATTCTGATAACTTTGGCATCTCTTCATAGATTGGCAACTCAATAGTCTTAGTTGCTACGTGACGAAGAGACTATGTGATCAACCTGCATTTCCTGAACGACACCTCATGCAGCTTATTTTGCCAATTTTCCAAAGCATCATTAGAATCAGAGGACACAAAAATATTGCTGCACCATCTAAGTTCACCATCGATGGTAGGGTGGATATGGTATTCAAAGATATTATAGGCATGATCCCAACGTCTATTGGCTTCATCCCTCACAGGTTCAATATATCGGCGTCCTTCCTGAGGGTCCATGGGAGAAATGACCCTAACATCCTGGTTCTCAAACTTCATAACCCATTTTTTTAAATTGATAACCACCATGCTACCATTATCCCACCCAATCCCTAGAAGTGCGAGATAGGAACCTCCATCTTCAACCACTTCTATCACATCAAAATCAGCATACATTTTCATACCTTCAACATCGACAACTAGGTTTGAGACACGACTAATGGGCTGAAGCTTTACCTGATTTGCTAGTCGTAGTTGTACTGGTGACCATCCCAATGTCAGCTTCCCCATAATATGCCAAGTTTGCTTGGTTAGAATTTTTACATATGATCCGAGATCCAGAATAACCAAGTCAACCTCAGAATCGTTGATCTGGATGTTCATCCTCATCTCCTTGCTTGTCTTCCTCTTTTGCAAGGAGTTCACCGTGGAATACTTCAATGTCTTATCTCGGTGGTAAAACAACTTCTCAATCTTGACAAGGGCTTTGGGATCCCTTTCCAATGATAAACAACTCTCAAAGAACTACTACAAGGTACCATGCTACCGTGATGGTCCTGCCTCTACATATGGATCAAAAGCAGACGGCATGTCGATAATAGGTAAATTACCTCAATTTCTCCCAATTGCATGCTTAGCCTCGAAGAAGGTGTCTTTCTCTATCGCAATATAAAATTATACCTTTTCTTTCCAGTGAAACGAACTTGCTGACGCGGTCCATATTCCCCAGTTGTCGCATCAGCGTGAGTGACAACCCCAACATCTACATCCTTCATTCACAGTTCGTCTTGAATTCTTGCAACTGTCGATTCTTCATTCAAGTTCTGGGTTCGGTTCTAATTCAGTGGTGGGTTCATTGGTTGATTTTGAGTATATGGCAGGATCTGATTCTGCATCCTTGGCTGGTTCTGCACTTGGAACATTGGCTGGTTCTGAGTTGCCACATTTTGCAACTAAGGAATGTTCCGAGCCTACCATTTTGCAATCAGCTGAGGGAACATTTCAACATTATACTCATTGGCCGCACAGTATGTACACTGCGCATGAGGACACTCACTCTGGTAGTGCCTGAATACTCCACAGGTATAACACTAGATTGATTCTCGACCTCATCCTCCTTCTCGACCGAAGCCTCCTCCTTGTCCCCTAAATCCTCCATGGAATCCTCCTCAGACTCCTCCTTGCTGAAACTGAGTTTGGGCCAACTACTGTTGTGGGGATTTTGGTTTTTGCTGGACATAGTGCATAGCTTGAACATATTGTGGTTGAGGCTGAATGAGTGTTACCTGATTATACTGTGGTCATGGCGCAAACTGCGGTTGCGCTACGAATTGAGGTTGCAGTGCAAACTGTGGCTGCAACATAAACTGTTGTTACAGTTGCAATGGGATAAAGTGCATTTGGGGTGGTAGTGTATACTGTACTTGCACTACTACATTTTCCATATGTGGTTGTGATTGCATTACCTGGGGGTCCTTACCTTTAACAAAGTATGAATCATATGTCCTTTCCTGGAGCAAGTCATAAGCTCTACAGTTTTTATCGTGGTGTCTTATTGACCGACAAAAGGTACAGTACAGACTCTCTACCTTGGTAACCATATTTTTCAAGTAGTCGCAGTTCTCATGTCGATGCCATAGACCTAACATATGTGGCACCATGGTACACCAACGCAGCTCAATGGTTTCGGGGCTCTTGAAATAAAACAATTTCGAAACGTTGGACATGTATCCTTGGTGTGTCCTTCCACATGACACCAGGTGCACCAAAGGTCATCATGATATTCCTTAGTCTTCCTAATATATTGCAATCGAAGCATTATATTGGCCAACTGTGCTTGAATTTGGTTCATCCCAACCGCAGTTTCTCCTACCAACGATGCTTCTAATTGCATCGCAATTTCCAGAGCCTCGCTCTGTGTCACAATATTTTGCTGTATCAGTGGTTGTCTAATATGTGGGACAAGCATGGCAATGAACCACTCCTTGTGTTGAACATCGTTGATATGGAAGTTGACTCAATCCATTAACGTCTTAAACCGTTGATCAAAGTCCCAAATTGTTTCATTGGGGAACTACTTGATTTGTTTCAACTCAATAATGTACTAAGCCTCAGCTTTAGCTTCTTGAATTCTTCAAATAACCCCTTATGGATGTGTCCCAATGTTTTCACTATACCTCCCTGAGGAACCAACATGAATCTCATGTACCAATATAGTGCATGACCTTTGAGGGTAGTTTCCAGTTGACTTTTCTTGACATCGTCATCCACAATCTGTCAGGTGGTCCAGATCACCTCGCACAAGAACCGATATTGCTCTGGCTCATTGGTGCCATTTCCATGAAATATTGGTAGCTTCATTTCATCACCCACAATTCTAGACCTTCTTCCTCCGGGTGGTACTCTACTTCTATACCGTTGTTGACACGTCGGGCAAGTCAACGTAGAATGCGTGTTTCTTCCTGCTGGTGGAGTAGTGCACGGAGGTGTGGACACGTTGCTGCTGGGGTTCGAGACTGTCGTTTTTCTGGGTGTAGCCTGGGCTTAGTCATCCTTATCATCACTAAAAGGTTTATTTTTCCCCGGTGTTTGTTCTTCATGGCATTGCACTTCGATCTCAGCAAGACCTTCTCCTATCCTCTCCCTCTTCTCTCGAAACCTTGCTCCTCCTCTTGTATAACCACTTGTTTCCTTGGTGACCTTCACAACCTCACTAGAAATCATTCCCATTTACCCCTTACCTTTCCATGTATCTCCCCCCTTTTGTCGTGGTGTCTACATCCTCTGCACACCATAGTTCCACTACTCTTGGTCCGTTTTCAAAATACCTTTCTCACAGACAAGTTGTTTAATAGATAGCTGCAGAGACAGAAAAAATATACCTCGTGGTCTGTTGAAGAACTCCCTTTCTGCTTTTCTAAATGAATTATTGGTATCAACTACAAACTTGGTAATGTATCCCTCTAGGATACTCTCCAACCACACCTAAACAACCTGTGATGCCCTATTTTTTGTTTCTTGTAATTCCTGGATCAGCTCCAGAGTCTAGGATGTTCGCTTTCCTCCTTGGAATTTTTTCTTATTAGAAGCAAACTTCTCCAACCACTCATACAAGATGATAGGAAAATCATAGAAGAACCATTCATGAGGACCATCGTAAATATATATGTCCAACCAATTTCCTGTCGAGAGCTTCGGATTTTGATTTTCTATTTCAGCAAACTCTTGTAGTTTTAGACCAAACCACTCCTCGATCTCCGGTCGATTTGGATACAAAAACATATCCTCCTTTCAATCACAACTTGGTCAAGGAAACGAAACCATTTGTTGGCTAAAACCCACCAACAAATCTTCATTGACATGGGTTCTCACTCTATCGACGCCCAACCAGTGAAATCTCCTTGACCACTGTCCTAGATAGGTTTTACCCTGCCTAGAAACATCTGCAGAGTGGATGAAGTCTCACCCAAGATGTTCAAGGGAGAAATGTCAAAACCAAGTTTCCGGTAGTAAGAAGGGAAGACAAGGAATCTGAGGTTTCAACCAGATAACTATCAGATTACTCCAAGTCACTCGATAGAACTAAGACAATTATCACAATTCAGCTTCACAACTACAGATCTAATATATCACATCATTCATTTATCACAGTGGTTTCATTAATGAAACAACATTAATAAGCTTCATCGTCATTCATCAGAGTTGCAATATAATTGGGATAGATCGCATCATCAGTTCATTGCAACAACATCAGTAAATCATAAACAGATTCAATACACTTCTCATAGACATCACAGTAGAGAAAATAGGAAAACAGAAGACAACATTTAGGCAACAACCGTCATGTCATATTAATTATGCGTAACAGATCCAAAATAAATAATTCTTCTGCATAGCAAGAGACTAGTTACATCCCAAAATTCAGTATCTGACACAAACAGGTCGCATATTTTTTCAAAACAAAAGACTCATCAAGACCATAGACAAATCACAATAGATTGATCACTCTCGGATATCAACTTGGATTTGTATTGCACTGATCATGATCCTTATCATTCTCTCTCTTTCTAACATCTTCTTACAATTGCAAAACTAGTTCTATATATAGGCTTGTGCCTTTACATCAAAGGTCCACTTCTAAATAAATTCTAAGCACCAGTGACCTATGTCCACAAAATGTGGTCAATTAATACATTAAATATTCAAAGGCGGTTATTTTTCCACCCATCACGCTGATTTGGCCTTGCACGGTGTCGCGTGAGCTTACACAGCTGTCGCGACACTGCACAACTCACTTACCCAAAACCCCTGCCAACAATAACATAAATATTTATCTTGGGAAACCCTCATGGGGAAGAAAACCCATAAACACTTCCTCTATATAGACTTCATCCAAGTACAGTGTAAGACCTAATAACAAGACTAGACTGCTTCCTCTCCTCTAAATGGATTGTCTCTTCTCTCTCTAGTGAAACTACTTATGTGTTATGCATGTCCAAATGAGGGAGGAACCTCTCCTATCTATACATATCAACTGAGAGGCATAATAACCCAATTGGGTCAACTTCTCCTTGCTTCCAAGGCCAACTTGCCTTGGAAGACTCAAAAATACATTTTAATAATACTATAGTGGGTACTACTGACCTGAATTACAATAGATATTTTACCTCAGTACTTCACATAACCAAATAAATCAATGACATCCCTAATCTAAGGAACAACATCTCTAGAAGGGGTAATAAAAATAATAATACAAAATAGAATATCTTCTGTCGTTATATTTCTTTAACACCCCCTCTTAACAAGGAGGGTATTTTAGAATACAAAAACATGTCTGTACAACTAATTGGTGAATCCATATGTCATAAGAATTTTTCACAATTACATCAACATCATCATCATCCATGGAACATCATCATTACAAACATATTTATCATTTGGTATCATCTTGAACATCATCATCTCTGGCATCATCTCAAGCATCGTCATCTCTGGTATCATCTTGGGAATCATCTATGGAATCATCTTGAGCATCATCATGCTTGCCATCATCTCGAGCATCATCATCTATGGTATCATCTCAAGCATCATCTTGAGCATCCTCTCTGGCATCATCTCGAGCATAATGTCTAGCATCATCTCTGGAATCATCTCTGCCATCATATCGAGCATCACCTACACTATCAGTATATAAATACTAAGCTAAATCACCCATAGCATAATTAAATGTTGGAACATCATCATCTGTAACTGGATGGAGGAACTCATCTACAAGTGAATGCAAGACCACCCTCCATAAGAGAGTACTATCATCATGTATCATCCTCATCTTGTCAGTGCTAGGACCACTCTCAAGGGATTTTTATTGTCTATGGAACCATCCTCAGAGAGGATATTTTTTTCTGCAAATAAATTTAGGACCACTCAACATATGAGAGTACTATCATTGTATACCATCCTCATCCTAGAAGTGCTAGGACCAATCTCAAGAGACTTCTTTTTTCTACGGAACCATCCTCAGAGAGGATATCATTTTCTGCAAATGAATGCATATCTCATCTACAACTAAATGCATGACCACTCAAAATTTTAGAGTACTATCATTGTAGACCATCCTCATCTTGTCAGTGCTAGAACCACTCTCAAGGGAGTGTTCTTGTCTATGGAACCATCCTACAAGTGAATGTAGGATCACTCTCCTGAAGAGAGTACTATCATCATAGACCATCCTCATCATTTCATTATTAGGACCACTCTCAAGAGAGTGTTCTTATCTATGGAACCATCCTACAATTGAATGTAGGATTACTCACTAGAAGATATTACTATCAACTGCAGAACCATCCTTAGTCGGTAAGGGCTAGGATTACTCTGTATGAGAGAGAGTGTTCTTATCCACAATACCATCCTCAAGATAGGATATTATTGGCCACAAGTGAATTTTGGATCTCATCGACATATGCAGGCACATTGGCCCTTTCTGTACTACCATGTCATCCTCAATAGTGCCTCAATAATAGTATTATCATCACTCCATCTTTCCAGGGAGGTCCTTTCAGACTACACCAAGATTTTCTCCAAACTTTTCAACCTTTAGACAAGATAGATGCTTAGTCAACACATCAACAACTTGTTCCTCTGTAGGAACATACTAGAGATTAACGACTCCTCTCTACACCATATCCCAGATGTAATGATAATTTATATCAATATGCTTTGAATTATCATGAAACATCAATTTCTCTCTTAACTTGATGCAAATTTTGTTGTCACAATAGATCTTAGTTTCATCCATATCGGTATCAAACAATCCTGCCAATAGTTTCTAAATCCATACTGCTTCGATAAAGGTTGAACGTGTTGCAATGTACTCAACCTTAGTTGTATTGAGGGAAACACTTGTTTTCTTTATTCTAATCCATGAGATCACACTTGATCCAAAACTAAAACAACATCATGAAGTTCTCTTTATATTTTCATCACTTTCTTCCCAATCCGAATCAGTATAGCCACACAATATGAACTCACTGTCGACTATATATATGAGTCCACAGTCCAATGTACCTTTCAGGTACCTCATTGCATGTTTTTCTGCAAACAAATGAACATGTCGGGGATCCACCATATACTAAATCAATTTATTCATAACAAAGCATATATTTGGTATTGTATTTTCCAAATACATCAGTGAGCCAATAATCTATCTATATAATGTGACATCTCCTCTTTCCGAAGAGTCATCATTCAGTAGATTTGGGTTTGTCACCGTCGAAGTGTTAATTTATTTGTTATCCCAAATGTCTTCAAAATTTCTACTGTGTATTTTACTTGGTTTAGGAAAATATCATCAGGAAACTGCCATACTTCAAGACCTAAGAAATAGTGCATTGTGCCAAGGTCTTTCATCTCAAATTATGTTGCAAGCTTCTTCTTACATTCATTGATGAGCATCTCCTTCTCTGTTGAGAATAAGTCATCTACATACAATAGTAATCTCATGGTTACTCCATCTTCAACCTTATAATTAATGTTGGAATCGAATTTACTTTTGGTAAAGCTCAAATTCATTAGGAATCCATCAATTCTTCCATAGCATGCTTTGGGTGCTTGTTTTAACCCATATAGAGATTTCTTTAATTTGCATACATGTGTTTCCTTGTCATGGGTTTCAAATCCTGGTGGTTGTTCAATATATACTTCTTCTTCTATGACTCCATTTAGGAAGGTTGTTTTTACATCCATATGATATAGCTTCCATTTATTCTTAGCTACCAAGGAAAGGACAGTTCTGATAGAAGTATATCTTGCTACTGGTGCAAAAGTCTCTTCATAATGAATTCCTTCTACTTGTGAAAATCCTCCTGCGATAAATCTTGCTTTGAACTTTTCAATACTGCCATCTCCTAAGTGCTTTGTCTTGAAAATTTATTTTGAAGAAACTACTGATTTTTCCTTTAGTCTTGGCACCACATCCTAAACATCATTATTTATTATTGACTGGTATTCTTCAATCATGGCTTGCATCCATTCCTTCTTCTTTGAATCTTCTTCAAAAAATGTGGGTTCTTCATCAACAAGATTTCTCATTAGTGCTACATAGTTCGAATGGATTCTTTGTCTTTTGCTTCCTTCTAGTGCACTATATATTTTTTCTTCTTTGATTACATCAAAATCCCAATCTGGTCTTCTTTTTGTTGAGACCATCTTCTGGGATGTTTCCATAAGTCCTTGAGGTTTCGTAAGTTCATGATCTTCTTGTATATGAGCTTCTTCAATATCTATAACTGGAGGTCAGATATCCTCTGTGGCTCTAAGAGCCTCCTTCTCTTCTTCATGATCCTCATCTGCAAGGATATTTATGGATTTGGTGAAGTTTGCATCTTCATCAAATGTAACATCTAGATTGATATCGATGTGGAGGAATCCTGGAATATAGATTATATAAGATTTTGATTGTTCACTGTATCCAACAAATATTTCCTTCTTTCCTGAAGGGTCCAACTTTGATCTTTTCTCCTTGGGAACATGTAGGTACACGGGAAAACAAAATATTTTTAGGTGTCTTACTTCATGATTTTCACCAGTGAACATTTATTCTAGGGTTTTGTTTCCAAGAGCACCATGAAATATTCTATTATGGACATAGATTGCAGTTCTTGTTGCTTCTTCCCATAAATGCATAGGAAAATTTTGATCATGTATCATTTCTATGATTGATTCCATGATGTATCTATTCTTTCTTTCTGCTACTCCATTTTGTTCTGGATTATAGTAGTCCTTGAATTCATTTGAATTGAATTATCCTCCATTATATTATCTTGAAATCTTGATCTTCTTTTCAGATAGATTCTCCACAAGAACCTTAAATTCCTTGAATTTTCCAAGTACTTCATCTTTTCCTTTTATGAAGTATATCCAAGTCTTATGAGAGTAATCATCAATAAAGGATACATAATAAACATACACGCTTAAGTAATTGGTTGGCATTGGTCTACACACATATGAGTTTACAATGTCCAAGATCCCCTTTACTTTGTTGTTACTGCTTGGGAATGGAATCTTGGTGTTATTTCCTTGATAACATCCTTTACATACTCGTTCATAGTCAATCTGGATCTCTGGTAGACCTGTGACTACCTTGCTCACAATTGGTAATTATTTGTAGTTTACATGAGCAAGTATTATGTGCCATAGTTCATATGGACTAATAGTGTTATTTTTAAGAGTTGAATCTGTGTGTTCTTTCAACTTATAGAGTCATCCTTCTTCGACACTGATTACAGTAGCATCATATAATATTTTCCCTTTCGATCACATAAGGACTTCACCATCAACAAAGGAAACTCAAAACCATTTCTTAACTAAAGATGAGATGGAAAGACTATTCTTCTATAAAGCTGGAACATATAAGACTTCTTTCATATTCATGAGTTTTATGTTTCTTAATTTGTAAGAGGCTTCTCCCATACCTTTGATGGGGTACTGATCATCATCTCCAAGTTGTACCTTATGAGAATAGTATTTTTGGGTAAGACAAGAGAGTGAGTCCTTATGTCCTTTCATATGTTTGAAAGAACCACTGTCTATGAGCCAAGTGTCACTTCCATGAGTGATTTCACCTATGAGAACTGATATTAGAACATACTCTTCACTAGAGTCTTCATTTTTTGTGATTATTTTCTTATTTGATCCATTTTATTTAGCTGTATGGGCATGGTACTTTTGGTTCTTCTTCTTAAACTGATCTTTATTAAGAGGATAATATCTAGCAATGTGTCCCATATTATAACACGAGTAACATTCAAAATATGAGTAATCCCTTCTAGATTTCTTCTTGAATTCAGGTGATCTTCTAGGAGATGAACCTTGACTCTTCCTTTTGAATCTTCCATTCTTGGTGTGTGTAGCTAGAGCTTAATATTCATTGTCATTTAGATTCTCTTATCTATCGATTATCCTTCCTTATTCTTGTACACATTCTTCCCATAGTTTCTAAATTTGGTTAACTTTCTTCTAGCACATATTCCTCTAATGAAGGAATCGCATTCTCTAGGGAGACCATTCAGAGTGGTCATTTCCACTTCTTATTCTTCAACCATATCACCAATGGCTTCTAACTATTCTTTGATCAGGGATACTCTAGAGAAATATGATTGTATGGTTTATGTATTATGTATCTTCACGCCCTTGAGTTGGTTTCTCAAGGTCATTCTTATGTTGATGTTCTTATTTTCAAACATATTAGTTAGTGTATCAAACATTTCTTTAGGAGTATTCTTTGAATATATATGAGAGATCAACTAATACTTGATATAGTTATCTATGATCCTTTTTAATTTGATCATATCATTTTTTATCAATCCATCTAGGTCATGTTCCTTGACATCTTCCTTGATCAATCCATCTAGGTCATGTTCTTCAAGGATGATCATGATTATGTGATTCCATGCTCTGAAGTTCTTTGCTCCCTCAATATTTTCATCAAGCTTAGTACGATTTGTCATCTTTAATGAAAGAGAACAATAAATGGAAATATAGGAGATATTACTTACCGGTTTGAGGACCTTTTTTGGAACCAGCTTCAGGGTGACCTAGGGTTTGGCTAGGAAACCCTAATTTTCCAACTTTGATCACTTATATATTTGAGAGGAGGAAAATATACACCTCCCCAATGGGATCAATACTGTATATTGATTTTCTATAATATAAGGATAGAAACTTTAAAATTTGATGCCCTAGTTCCTCCCAGTAGTAGGGATAAGTCAAAAAGTGAAAATACCCAGACTGAAAAACTGCTTCTAGCGAAAGATGCACCCTCCTAGGGCAAGTTGAGTGGACCTTATTTTTCAATTGATCTGTGGAGAGAGGTATCTGGAATATTAAACCCTATATTTTCATATTTTTGAATCAGTTGTTGCACAAATTCTTATTTCATGTTAGCTTTGATACCATGTTGACATTTTAGCATTAGTTATACCTAAACAAAAGGATCTCTGAAAGAATAAAAAGCACAACAAAAAAAAACGAGAACACAAAGACTTATCCTAGGAAACCCTCATGCAGAAGAAAACCTAGTGAAAATTCCTCTATATATACTTCAACCAAGTACATTGTAAGACCCAATAACAAGACTTGATTGCTTCCTCTCCTCCAAATGGATTGTCTCTTATCTCTCTAGCGCAATTGCTTGTGTGTTCTACATGTCCAAATGAGGGAGGCACCTCTCTTATTTATACAGATCAACAGAGAGATCTAATAACCCCAATGGGTTGAATTTTCCTTGATTCTAGGGCCAACTTTCCTTGGAAGACTCAAAAATACATTTTAATAATACTTTAGTGGGTACTACTGACCCGACTTACAATGGAGGTTTTACCTCAATACTTTACATGACCAAATACATCAATGACATCCCTAATCGAAGGAACAACATCTATGGAAGGGGTAACAGTAATAATAATAAAAAATGGAATATGTTTTTCAATTGTATTTCTTTAATAGTTGCTCAGAACCAAAGTGGTTTTCAAAGCTTATTTCAGGAGTCGTTGTCAATCAGAATTTTCCACGTATCCTAGTGGTTTTGAGAAAATGGATCAGCAGACCTACTTTATCATTCATCCATATTCTCGATGAAATATCCTTCCATACCATAAATATTATGGACATTGGTTATATTTTCTCATTAGCTCCCTTACACTCGATAATTTGGTCCCCATTATTAATCCCTTGATCCTTTTTGTCCTAGCACCCAGTCATTAATCTTTAGTGCTCGATCTTCAACCAATGGTCTTCATTCTCATCCCTTTTCTCTTTCAATCACCCTTTATAGATATTTTACCATATGTTTGTGATCCTATATGCTTCTGCCTGATACATTTGTCCCTTGCATAAATTTTTCCTATTTTATTTGCTTTGATTATCAAGATTTTGAGCATCCTCCGAGCCTAGAACATATAGAGTACTAATCGGTAAAATGATCTCAAATGGACTCAAAAATTTCCTAATCATTTCCAAGAGGATTCTAAAATTATTTAGAGTGAGATTTAATAGATAATATGTACAAGAACACAAAATTTCGAGAAAGGGAGAGCTATAAAGCAAATCCCCTCCCTAGTGGAGTCGACATTGAGGTGGAGAATCAACAGTAGAGATAGAAAGATAGAAATATAGACTAAGATATCTTTATTTAACCAATGGTTTTTGTTAGTGGATAAATATACTCAAGAGGACTTAATCCACATCTCCCTAGTCCAAGTGGATTTATAAAAAATCAAGTACATAACACATCCTACTTTCCTAGATCAATCAAGATACAAGATGAAGAAATAAGTACCTTTCCTCAGATCTACAATTCTTCTCCTCCTCTTTGCTCCAAGATCCATACCTTCATATATTCATCAAGAAATATGTTAGATTTTTATCATATAAGCTACCATTATGATCTTAGGATCTTTAACTGAGAGAATAACATGCACAACAATAAAACACAATCACAACACAAGAGATAAGAGACAAAGAATTTTCCTCGGGGAAACCATAAAGGAGAAAACCTCGCAACTTCCTCAAAGATAGAATCAGCACCAAAGGTAAAACTTGAAAACATAAATATGATCTCCCAACAACAGCAGTCGCTCTCTCTCACACCGAGACAACTTCTTCTCTCTCACTCATGCGCCCCAATGAGTGAGTATGTGTGTATGCTAAATAGAGAGACTCACTCTCTATTTATATTCTTTTGTTCACTTGGAACCCACTCCATCATGTAGGCCTCACTTAACAATTACTTACTAGAGCCGACATCTCTAGGAGTGTCTAATGACCCTAGTGCCCCAAAACATGTGGGGACTTTGCCTCCTCCGACAAACAAGGGGGTTTATCCTTAACACGATGGTGGGGACTATTTCCTCGACTTATAATGACTCAACTAGGGTCAAATTCACTATGATAGTCTAATAACTCTAGGGCCCCATAACTATAAATACTTTAACCCTTGACCAATAGGAGGGTTACCAACAATGACTTGACATGACTTTCTCATTATAGAAACTTCCTGGAATAAACATCGGGGTATGACATGAATCAAGTACATTACAATACATCCTGGAATGAACATCGGGTTACAATAGATAAGGAATACAAGTGAATACATTCCGAGGTTACAATTACATCAACAAAATACTTATACAAGAGATAAAACAAAAAAAAGGTGAAATCATACATAGATATAAACTGATCTAAGCTAACTGTTAAGGAAGAAAGCTCTAAATATCATTAACACAAAGACATTTATGGAAATATATTTGTATTAATGTAATCAAGGAAAACACATAGCATTGCATAAAGAAGGTGTGTCACAACCTAGCCTTAATGTTGCAACCTTCCATACAACAATCCAATCCAAGCCTCCAAAGAGTGATGGTAGCCTCCCAATGGATCATATCTTCCCTCCCAAAGGATGATAGGGATCGCCTAGAAATTCTGCTAGCATAAGAGTACTATATTCCTTCCTCCCTTCTCAATGGAGAGAGGGTTCAATTTATAAGGCTAAATGGATAGAGGGGTCTAAGGGATCTTCCCCATAGGTTAGGGAACTGAATTTCACCTCACTTAAATGATAGGGATAGTCCTCCACCTCATACACCTTCGAGAAGAGTCTCGAAGCTTCATTTTTTTCCCTCTAAACACCACCAGCGCACCTTTCATGAAGGGAAAGAGTGTCGGAACACCTAGCATGAAGGGAAAGAGTGTCGATGGCACTTCTAGCATGAAGGAGAAAAGCGCTAATGCACCTAGCCTTAGGAGAAAGAGTGCCTACCTTCTTAGAAGGGAAAAAAGTTAAGGAAAGAACCTCCTATCCAATTCCATTCAGCCAAGGGAACTTTAGGGATTGAGGAATAGGGTTAACACATGACTCAACATGATGAGATTTCGGTGTAAAAAAATTACCCCCAAAGAATGAAGTTCAGGGAATTCTATAGGTGAATGCTTTGCGAAGTGAATAAATTGAAGGCAAGGATGTTGGCTAAAGCTACTGCAGTACCACTTACTCAAATCTCAAATGACTCATAACATGGCTTCCAACCAATACACTGCAGATACGTGGTAGTAGAGATAGAATGAACACAATCATGGCTACTGGAAACAAGCATAGATCCATGATGAGATGATAACATAGCCATGACCAATACAAAGTGGATCTATGTAATATGACTAAAAAAAACTCCATCGCAACCTGGGAAAGATATCAGATAACCCAAGGTCTTCAAGCTGAACCTGCAACAATACGAATCTAACCATGTGATTACTATTAGGAAATGAATTCCATTTAGATATTCAAGGAGATAGTTCTAATAATTTTTGCACTAAATGGAGAATGAAGATACAAACTAAAAAAAACAAACCACACAGGAAATAGACAAGTATTGCTCAGGAATTTACAGTATCATTCACAATAATAATATTTGGTGTTACAATAGTTTACATAGGAAAAGAATTTGAATCAATTAGGGATGGATTCGAATCTATCCACTGGATGTGACTGTATCTAACTAACCATATAACTCATGGTGTCTCAATCAATATTAGAGTCCAATATATCAACTCCCATATGTCCAACCAACTCAATCAATCAGTGACAGCTAGTTAACTCAGTGCAACTGAGTGTGGTAGGTAGGAAAAGGCACCTACTCCATGTGCATCCATGCATTAGCCATGCGTAGCTAGCGCTAGCTAATTTATTGTGAACTAACTGAAAGTAACTAGGGGGTAACTAATACTGACTAGTACTAACTCCAACTAACTGAAGTAGGTTGGTGTTGGGACTCCCAGTAGCTCCTAAAATGTAGGGATTGGTCTAGGAGGCACCCAAACTGATGCATACACATGCAGTATGTCAATGATTCCCAAGGTATCACAGTACACACCATCGAATGTGAATAAAGGACTTGGATTCAAACACTTGATGAGATCTTTCAATCAAGAGTCAATGATGCAAACTCATCTTGAAAGTAAGATAACCTGCCATTGAGGCATGCAGGCCCAAGGTATTTGTCTTGGTTTCTAAGTCTAATTCCTAGATAAGGTGTTGAAGTTGACATGATTAGACTTGTCAAAGGAGGGCCATGATGAATCCCCCATAATCGACACGAAACATGATCAAATATGTTTTAGAGAAAAATGGACAGTAGAGTGATGCATAAGACTGACTCAATGATGACAAACATGATATAAGGTAAAATTACTACATATAGATGACAAAAAATTCTCTTTAATATGGGAATGGTATGACTTGGAAGTAGAATGATACCAATCCCCTAATGCAACTGACGGCGGGAGTATTCTTGGACAACTCAAAGGAAGTAAAAAGACTCATGGAATTAGTAGGACTTGAAGACAAACTAGATACCTAAGTTCTAAAATGCATATGCAAATGAGTGCCATGTTCAAGAGTAACTATGTACTTCCATAAATACAACAAAACAAAAAATATTCCCTTAATTTCCCCATCACGAAGGATGAGTGTCTCTTTTTCATTTTTACGAGTCCAAAGAGGGTAACAAACACTCATTGTATCTTATTAAGAGATGAGTCCATTCTCATATGTTTTACGAACCTAAGAAAGGAGGGGTTCATTCCCAGAAAGGGTCCTTCATCGTTTGATTTTATGAGTACAATGAAAGTAAACTCATTCGTCATTTCATGTTTAGAGAGTCTAAAATGACTAAGAAGACTCCAAAATGGACTTTTTCGTAGATTTAGTCCCCAAGGCCCAAAAAAGTATAAAATAATTCCTAGGAGAACTCTTCCAATCGTGATTGGATGGAGTATACCTTTTTCGTAAGTAGTGCCCCTTGGTCCGAAAAAGGGGTAAACTATCACCAGGAAAATGAATCTTCAGGTCCTTTTACGAGCGTGAAGAATACAAGTTCACTCGATAATATTTTCACATTTTAAGAGTCTGAAAAGAGCTTCAAGAGGGATCTATAAGGGTTCTTTTTTCATAATCCAATTTTAACGAGTCTAAAAACAGTAAAAGTACACTCGATACCTCTTCACTGATTTTTTAACAAGTACGTCGAAGGTATAAAAGGCACTCAGAACCCTTTTATGTTTGAATCCAGAGCATGGAAAAATGAAAAGTAAGCTCAAACCCATTTTCATGTTTTAACCAGACCACGAAAAATGAAAAGTAAGCTCAACACCATCTTACTATTTTTAACGAGCATGAAGATCGGCTAGAAGAATGCTCAGTGTATCTGGCTCATCTTTTTAATGAGCTTGACACATAATAGGAACTATGCTCAAAGGGTCATTTCATGGTTTAGTGAGCTTGAAACTAAAGAAAATATGCTTAAAATGACTCCCATCGATAAGTTATTTTCCAACATGATGTCTATTGGTTGGTACTTGCCCCCAATATAACTATCTAGTAGCTAAATTCCAATATAAAGAGGTAGGGTAGATCCCCCCCAAGCTTCGTTTCATCTTCTTTACAAGTAGATGAAATGAAGGTTCAAATATTGAGTCTCGATGTAATGGAAGAATTCGTTTCATTTTTTAACGAGCTTGACATGAAAGGGGAACTTTTCTCAAGGTCGATTTCACCTTTTAATGAGCTTGAAACCAAGAATAAACACTGATCCAGGTGACTTGTTTCATTTTTACACAAGCTTGAAACATAAAATAACTATGCTTGAGGGGACCTGTTTCATTTTTACACAAGCTTGAAACAGAGAATAACTGTGCTTGAGGACATCCGTTTCACTTTTTAACGAGATTGACACAAAAAGGGAACTATGCTCACATGCATCTATTTCATTTTTTAATGATATTGACATAGAAAGGGAACTATGCTCACTGACATCTGTTTCATTATTTAACGAGCTTGACACAAAATGGTATCTAAGCTCACAGGCATCCGTTTCATTTTTTAACGAGCTTGACATAGAATTGGAACTATTCATTTTTTAACGAGCTTGACACTAAAAGGGAACTATGCTCACGAGTGGCTGTTTCATTTTTTAACGAGCTTGACGCGGAATGGGAACTATGCTCACCAAGAAGTTCTAAGCCAATATGATGTCCAGAGGTTGGAGGGTTTCCCCCTTACATAAGAAGCTAGTGACTTAACTCCAGTATGATTTCCATAGGCTGGATCCATGCCCCTTATTTTACCTATGATGGGAAGAAGCTAACTAAAAGGGGAAAGAACCACAAGAACATGTGGAACACTCAGGGAATTCCAGTGGCTAGGAGTCATGTAATGACCAAGTTTAACAAAGGAAAGCTGATCAATGGTCACAATATTACCATCATGGGGAAAATACATCACTCGAAAGAGTGTGGACACTACAAATTTCATGGCGTAAGCATAATCACATCCAAGGAGCAGACTGAAATCTAAAGGAACTTGGACTACCATGACATCAATACAGACAATTTTTCCTTCCAAACTAATAGGAAAATGAGGAAGGATCCCTAAAGGCATACTAGGGCTTTGATTAAAAGCCATTATCTGATCGGTGGTTGGCACAAGCGGAGGATAACCTATGGCTTTCCAAGCAATAGAGGATAGAATACTAACGTAATCCCCTTCGTCAACAATAGTGTGGAGTATAACTGTACTCTTATCAGTAACTCTCATAGATATATGGAAAGGAACATTCGAATGAAGATGAGATTCTATTAGGTTACTCCAGTCAAAGGAAATATCCTCACTACTTGGAGAGCGTTCTGTCGAAAGATACAAAATTTCCTCTTGCATAGACCAATCAAAACTATCTACAAAGACTTCAGCTGGATGGTTTTCACTCTCGATTAGAAGAGAGGGATAAGACAAAGACTGTGTTGAAGCGACTACTTCAAAATTAACACTCTTTGATGAAAGAATGGGATCAAGTGGAGATGACATGGACTTGGCCACTTTAACTTCACTCTCCAAGGGGAGAGTGGGATCAACTGAGGTTGGAACTAGATCGATCGCTTTGACTTCACTATTCAACTAAAGAGTGGGATCAACCAAGGTTGGAACTGGATCGACCAATTTGACTTCAATCTTCAACAAAAGAGTGGAATCGACCAAGGTTGGACTTTGATTGACCATTTTATCAACCAATGGGATATCAAGAAACAAATTATGATAACCAGTTAGAAGTCGTTGCTAAGGAACAATAATATCTTCCAACAACTTTGAAGCTTCATCCATACGGGGACAAAGGAAAGTGTGGTGCATATCCTTGCATAACAAGCAAGGATACTTGACTTTTCCTTTATGATTCTTAACCACAGAGTCATTGGTTGACGGGGCATCATCATGATGATGATCAAAGACTAATGACACGGGATGTTTATACCACACTTCTAACACATGGGAAATACCGGGGCAGTCCTTGAGAAGGTGATCATCCTTTCAAAGTCTACAAGGGAACTTAGGTTTACGCAAGCCAAAAATAGGTAAATTAATACTCCCAGCATGATGATCAGTGGTTGGTGGGATTCCAACTTGGAGATCAAAGGTTGGAGCTATGACCTTCTTCTTAGTGTTCTTCTTCTTAGCCTTCCTTTTTTTCTTCTTGTTACCCTCCCGTTTACTAACATTAGAGTTTCCAACAAGTGAAGAGGAATAAAGGGAATTCGATTCAACATTTGACGAAGAAGGAGAAGGATTAACATGAGGTTGATGCTCATGCGGTAAAGGACCAGGATCCGATAGAAAGGATGCATTTGGTGTGATAAGATTGGAGAATAACCATACAAGTAATCCTATAGTCAATCCAGGAAGGCTCAAAGTGGCCATGAAGGGAGGACCAACAGCTCCACAAGGGGGAGAAAAAAAATACATACCCTGAAAATGGGTCTCTTGACTAGTGGTCCTAGGAGATTCTCCCATATTTGAACTCTCTAAGAATCTCTAAAGTACCCCACAAAATAAAACACTACTCAAGTATAAAATCCACAAGAAAAATGTGTGAATAGGAGTGGATGAATGGTCAAGATCCTCACAGGATTATCAAGGCTTCACAACTCGCTATATACTGTAGGGTCTAAAAGTAAAACACAACAAGGAGGATTGGGACCATACCCTTTCCTGAATACTTGACTACCTAGATGGCACATGCGTAGTAATCTCCCTGAGTACTATTCTCGGTG
Source organism: Pseudotsuga menziesii (assembly GCA_001517045.1). NCBI lineage: Eukaryota > Viridiplantae > Streptophyta > Pinopsida > Pinales > Pinaceae > Pseudotsuga > Pseudotsuga menziesii. The sequence goes on along the minus strand of LPNX010369701.1, from coordinate 54,052 downwards.
TATTGTGATGCCAATACGGCCAAATTGTTAACTGAGCTAGTCACAGGAATCCTAAGGGGGTCTCCCAATATACACTAGGTACGGGGGATCTCAACTCCATAGTGGTGTTGTCTAATGCACAACCGTATGGAAGGGGCCTTTCGATATACAATTGAGTACATGAAGTACCTTTCTATATACCTCAAGCATACATGAAAGTTCGTTCGATATACCGACGGTGTGTGGAAGAACCACATAGTCCCCAGAATGCAGTGCAAGCATAAAATTATAGCTTCCATGCTTAATGACGTCAAAACACGTCACTAACTTACATACAGTTACTTAATGAATTTAAACATAATATAGAATTAATTTTATCTTAATTGGTTAAGTGGATGCATGAGGTGTAGACAGGAAATGTAAAAGAATCCAAATCCTAGCTACATGACAATGCACATTTCTCTTTCGATGAAAGCTACCTAAGGCAGGGAAAGATTTTTTTGTTAAACAAGACATAAAATCAGAGATCTAAGAAAACCAAGTTCTAGTCAAATCCAACTATGAATATTTAAAGACCAACATCAATCACAATTCTTGACAAGACAATTCTTTCCTATAGTGCAACAATTCTAACTTTCTACAATATTAGTCCAAAAAGAACAAATGGAATCAAAGATGCAACAAATCTTAACAATGTATAAAACAAAGTAGGGAAGCACTTTTATTTTCCAAATGCATGTATAAAAATGAAACTTGATAACTATACTCTTTTAATATCTACAAACAGAAAATGAGAGAACATCTGCAACATGCAATTCATTCAGAAATCAAAAGGAATATGACAAGCGCCCAAACAACTCAAAAACACTCAAGAATTGCTCCAAAACAACCAAAATGCAACCAAAACTCAATGACTGAGGAGAGGAAGGGTTTGGATATCAAATATGACTATCCAAACATATCTGAAGAAGTATGGAAATGTGATTAGGAAAGCCAAGGAAGCACTAATAGGTGGAGGATTGAAATTTCCTACCACAACCAAGTCATTCACTTGACTAGTAAAGCATCCCAAACTCAGCAAAATAAAATCCAAACAGAGGTAATGTTGGATCTAGGGGTGGTATGACTATCATATGCAACCTACAAACCACAATCCATTAAACCAAAACCCAAAAATAAGGAAATATGAGCTAATACCTAAATTTCAAAGGGCACATTCACCTTCCTACACTACACTAGAGTGCTTAGGAGGGGTAGGCGCACTTACAACACTGGACAAGAGCATCGGGGAGGGGAAGGCACACTTACAATAGTGCACAAAAGTGTCGTCACACCTACTACATTACACAAGAGCACTAGTGGCAAGTGCACTTCCAAAAAGTGGAAAACAGTGTCGGTGACGCACTGTCTCTTAAGGAAAAGAGCATCAGCACTGTGTCTACACAACCCAAGTGCGCCGGTGGAAAAACAAGTAGAGTAAAAGCTATATCTCCTATGGGAGAAGGGGAAAAGGTCTGATAGTGATCTAAAGAGCATCAAGAGGATGTAAGAAACTCTTAAAAGAAAAAATCCAACGGAGGGAGGGTCTCTAGAGGCTAGCAAAAGGATTTATAAACAAACATGAAATCAAAAGAAAAATAAATCGGATCTATGTACTTCTCCAGTGGAGTCACCAAATTTGTTAGTGGATAAATCTACTCAAGCTGACTCAAGCCAGATCTCCCTAGTTCAAGTGGATCTAGAAAAAATCAAGTACATAACACATCCAAATTTCCTATATCAGTCAAGATACAAGATGAAGACATAAGTACCTTTCCTCAAATCTACAATTCTTCTCCTCCTATTTGCTCCAAGCTTCTGGCCTTCAGATCTTCCGTTGCAAAGCCTTATCCAAGATATAGAAAAAAAAAGGGTGAAAGCATACATAGATATAAAATGATCTAAGCTAACATTTAAGGAAGAAATCTCTAAACATCATTAACACAAAGACATTTATGGAAAGATATTTGTATTAATGTAATCAAGGAAAATATATATCATTACATAAAGAAGGAGTGCCACAACCTAGCCTTAACATTACAACTGTTGATGTATTTTTAACTTCGTAATGTATTCACTTATATATCTTATATTGTATTTCATTGTACCCTGATCTTCCTATTGGGAGAATCATTAATATAATAAAGTCATGTAAATTCATAGACGTTAACACTCTGTTGTAAGTCAGGGAAATAGTCCCCCACAGTTGAGGGGTACTAGGGTTATTAGACTCTCCTATTGAATTTGGCCGTCATAAGTAATTGTCAAGTGGAAAACTAGTATAAATAGAGAGTGAGTATCTCTATTTGAAACACATATTCACTCAACTGTAGTACATGAGTGAGAGAAGAGGAGCTCGTACAAGTGAGAGAGAGAACAACTATGGGAGATCATCTTTCTATTTTTGGGTTTTACTTTTGCCATTGGTTCTCATTCTATCTCTGAGGAAGTTGAGGGGTTTTCTCCTTTATGGTTTCCCTGAGGAAAACTCTTTATGTCTCTTTTCTCTTGTGATTATTGTTGTGCATGTTATTCTCTCAGATAAGATCCTAGATCATATTGATTAAATGATAAAAATATAACATGGTATCAGAGCTAACTTGAGAAGAATACATTATGCAGCTGTAGAAGCTAGGGATTCTTACTTTTTGGGTCTCCCTCCTATTGAGGCCTAGAAATTCACAGGAAACAACAGCAAGGGATTCTCCTCAGTCAATGTTCCAAACTAGCCCGTGTCTATTTGGTATGGGGAATCCGTCCGGTTTGCGGTCCGGATACCATAGGTCAAGTAACAAAAACTCAGGATTTTACAAGTTGCGGCCCAGTCCACCGTGTATATTTTTGTATTTTTGACTTTAAGTATGATATGCAAGTTCCTATCTAATATATAGATTGATAAAGAATACGAGGAGTGGTCACAATGTGATGCATAGGTTCTTACCTCTCGTCTTAGACTCTCTTGCATCTAAATCACACACAAATGGAAAAACAAGATTAACTACGTTGTCCCTAGGGAGCAAGATTATCAATTAATGAGTAATGTATTACTGCTCATATGTTAAGATAAATCACAGATAGTTGTTCTTAGAATCAAAACACATAAACATGAATAAAGATATGCACAACAAGATAGCTCATCATCTGTTAAAACATTCATTACTCATAGTGGAAATTATCACAAAATAAACCAGAGAACATTCATATAAGAACATAGGTTCAGAAAGTTAGAACGATCTCACAGTTAATGAAACAGAGCTGAAAACAAAATAGTTCCCCTTCCACATTGTTCATTTCATCACATTTGAACATTCCACATAGCACTTTCTCCAACAGGAAAAATTATAATTTTATTATTGCAAAATGAAATAGTTCCTCTTACAACAAGTAGTTCACAAGTGAATGCCACACCCCGGTTTTGACCCTGTTGCATTAGATGTATATGATGTATATATTGTAAAAGGATCATGGTCTGGAGCTAAAGGCCAAGGCCCCACCACTGATCGATTATGCTATGTTTTGGATTTAAATGTGTCACCGATGGTATGTCGGGGCATGCGGCATACATATTAAGTTATCATCATGTAAATATGCATCTTTAATTAAAATGAAACCGACCAGCTACGTTTGCGGCAACTAAAATGAGAAGGGGGCATGATTTTCAAAAGGATAAGGGTGGGGAATTGTTAAACCTTGAGCAATGAGGGAAAATCCCATGTGTCTTCTTTCCTTGTCTTACCCAACCACCTTCATTAAAGAATTGCTGGTGGTGGTTTAGGCAGTTATTGTTTTTGGGAGTGGCATGGAAGGACTGTCAGTCCTAGCCTACGTGCACACTCCACCCGAGGACAGACTATCCTCTCCATGCTAGCACTGAACCGCTCACACAGTCATTCATTTCTCTCCATGCCTGTGCGGAACACTCACACACTTCCAATTTGCGTCCTCTCTGTAGGTTGTTCATCTTCACGCAGGGACCATATTGCATCCATTATCCTCACGCATAGGTATTCTTCTATGTTGGACTCACATAGCTAGCTGGGAGCTGTGCATTTTCATCCACAATCTGTTGTGTTGCGGTGCTCTCCCTTATATTTTGGGATGGGAGCCTGCTCATTTCACGCATGTTGGAGACATCTACCATCATACACACTCTTTCGGTCAAATTGTCCTAGTTAAACCACTATCCTAAGTTTAATTAACATCAGTGGAGCATTAATTACCATCATCCCAGTCATCCTCACGCCTTCCTATAGTCAAGGAGGCTAACTTAGCCTTCCCTACAGTCAAGGAGGCTAACTGGAGCACTCCAGGGGTGATCTGGGTGACATTCATGCACCTAATTGCTAACTGGGGGTTACTTTCAGTTCAACCAATCAGTTACAGTCAGTTAAGGCGCCTCCATGCATTAAATATATTATTTAATCATTATTTATTGATTATTTTATTATTATTTAATGAACTGGAGTGAACTAGGCGCCTTCACCAACTTCTGATGGTCAGTTCAGCTTCAGTTAACCTCATCAAGGTTTATTGGAGTCATGCAGTACTAGCACTTGATGGTTGGTTGCTATGACATGTGTTTGATCTCCTTCAGTTGAGATTAAGTCGTTTATTGCACTCCAAATTCAGTTAGGATTGGTGAGTCAATTAAGGTTTTTTGTCAAGTGGTTAACTGAGTGAGATTGCATGGAAAAGAGTCAGTTAAGCTAGACTCACTCATTGAGTTAAGCCATTGCTATGCATGGAATTGTAATCCTTTATTGTTTATATAATATACAGAGAGGAAACCTATTGGGTATTCCAGTTATTGCTAATTCATGAGTAATTGTTAATAATTCTTTGATGAGATTGAATCTTAGTTCCTAGATCATGTGCAAGAATTAATAACGCACAGTTTGGAATTTGGTATTTTTCTCTTCCTCAGCGTGGTTTATGTATGGTTTTCCTTACCAATTCGTGGCATGTACATATGTTTGCCTATGCCCAGCTGTGAATGTAGTTTTCCTTTCCATCCTCAGACTGTATAAGCTCCTTGGTGACTTCACTATTCGATCGGGTCGTTGATTTTCCTACGTTGTTGGCTGTGTTTGCCATAGTATTCTTTACCTTTTGGGGGCTGTTGTAAATTCGCTTGAGCGTCATTTTGGCCACGATAGGGCCAAAAATGACTCATAATTTGTATTCCCTATCATAAGTTGTATCAGCTGATTGTTTGCATGTGTGAAATGGTTGGTCTTCATACTGTGTTGGGAGCAGGGATGGGGCTTGGTCTGCTTGATAAACCTGGTGGCTGGAAACCACATAGACAAAGCTAGAGGGCTAGCCTTCTTCTCCACCACCCCTGAATAGCACTGGAAGGGAATGCACGGCTTGAGGAACTGTGTAGCAGAGAAGGTATTGATTCCTTGTGTTGAATGTGTGTGCATGTCTTAGAGGTCAGGCTAGTTTTGGTGTAGGTGTTCTTGGCTCTGTAATGAGCTTGCCAGCTTAGCACTGAGCCTTTCCCCAACTCCTCAATGGCCTGATAAACCCAACTGTCTCGTCTTGGCTGTGTTTTGTGTATCCTTGGCTATGTGTAAGTCTACTTGTTCCCTTATTCCTTGGAGAATCATGCCCAACTCGAGGGTGGCAGCACTGCTGAGAGATTAAGGAGCACACTGGACTATCGTTGGGTGGAATGTTGCAGCGACGTAGCTGGTTGCGGAGTGAAGTTTTTATAAGATAAGTCATCTTGTCCATTTTTACTTCTGCAACCATGTTTACTGTTAATGATATGATGAACATGTTAAATGAATGCTTGTGTGAATGCATGTTGACTCCGCTGTGCATGATAAATAACTATAACTGCATATGATAAACAAATGCACTTGTGCATGTTTTACTTCAATGCATTTTCTTTCAACATTCTGTTTCAGAAATTTCATGCATGTACATGTTCATGGGGCTCTTATCTCGGATGGTTAATGCCATGGTCATCGCGTCCTCTTTGCCGGTCAAAGGGATGGGGATGTGACAGTCTCACTGGGAAAATCCCCCTCCTTCTATCTAATTCTCCTATATTTATACAAAACAAAAACTGTTGGGCTTCCCACAATTGACTCTTGGGCTTCCCCAATGCTTCACCTCCCACAGTTTTCTCACATTTAATGCTTATATAATTTAAAATATATTGCAATTAAACAAACTAATAAAGCACTTAGGTGGAGGGCCTTGCTTGACTATTCAAGAACTTCTTCCATGCTAAAGCTTCTGAGGCAGTGTTTTCAAACTCAGAAGGTTTGAGAAAACGAATATTGATTTCATAGCAGCATGATTTATTATTACTTCGATCCTAGCTGAGCTCAAATGTAGTTAATCTTCTAGCAACAGGACACTGACCATTAAATGAGCTACCTCATCTCTCAAGATCTTCTCGTCTAGGGCCTTGATCTACTGAATTCTTTGTTCATCCTCCTGATATCTATTCTGCAACATCTCCATAAACAGGTCGTGGTCTGGAAATGTGTCCATTCTCTTCTCAGCAACAACCTGGAAATGGTTGTAGGTGATCAAAAGTCTCCTACAGAACTCTGTACAAGATCCCTTTGTCTTCTTTACAACATTCTTAAATTCTTTAGTTGTATTTATGGAAAATTCTAATAAGTCATAGTCTTGTCTTAGGACATGTTGATATTTTGCTGGCAGGTCTGGAAGGATCTCCTCATTGGCCTCTAATATTGCTATTCTTCCCGTCAGGACTTCTAAAATATCCTGCGATCTCTCCACGAAATATGAAGAAGTTTCCAAAATTTATTCTAGTCTATTATCAACCTGCAAAACGTTGCACCTCTCTTCCTCTATGGATACTTGTAGCTTGTGTATTTTGCTTCTTTGTGCTGAAATATGTTCTTTGAAAGGATGAATGTTGGCTTGCTGTTCCCTAGATTCTTCCAAACTTGTTTCTAATGAAGCAACTTGTTCTTTAAGCTCTGTTGCTTGCACCTGAGATTGCCTCTCTGACTCTTCCAATGTAGCCTTCTATAACTCCAGCTCCCCTATCTTACTTAGCAGCTGGTCCTTCTCTGCATGAAGAATTTCACATACCATTTTCAACCCATCCTTTTCTGTCATTATCCCTTGACATTCCTACTGCAAATTTGCTAGACTTTCCTGGGCAACTTCCAAAGACCTCTTCTCTACTTGGAGGGACTGGAGCTCTACTTTTGAAGAAATTAATTCATGTTGCATGTCTTCAAAATTCCTTTTCAATTTATTACTTTCCTCTCTCTCCCTTCTTAGCGTATCTTTTAGTTGGGCAGTAGATTTCCTTGACTATTCAAGGTCAGTCATTATCCGATCCACATTGTCCTCAGAAGCATGGATCAATGCTACTCCAGCTTGGATAGTGAATCTTGGGTCCTTGTCTGTTCCATGTACCATGGTTGTATCATTTACCATTTTCCCTAACTGCCCCCCAGTCTCGACTTTCCTCTCGGTCCTCTTTACAATTCTTTTCATTTTCTTGTCGTAAAAAATAGTATTGAAATCTGGAATCTCTTCCCCTTTCTTTTGTTTGAAAGGGATCAGTCTTAGGCCAGAAACAAAAACCTGTCCTAAGGTGTTGCTGGCAGTTGCCTCAGGGTCTTAAGAATCAGGATTACCGAGATCCTGAACCTAAATGTCTACAGGGTCGAAAGCTTGTTGCTCTGTCATGGACCCTGTTAGTTTTAGTCTTTCTGCTTCCTGCTTCCTGAGTTCCTCATCCCTTTTCCTTTTCTTTTCTGCCTCTTCACTCCTAGAATCTTCTTCTGCACTTCTAGCTGCTTCTTGTTCAAGTTTCCTCTTTTCTTCCTCCTCACTTCTAAGCCAACTTTCAGCCTCATGTGCTAGTCTCCTAGCATCTTCATTTCTTTTCCTAGCCTCCTCTTCCTCTGCTTTATTCTGCTCATCTTGTCCTTTCCCGCCTTTAGTAGTGATCTTCTTTTTGAATCTTCTTTTTAATGCAGTTATGTTTTCTGCATTTTAGAAAATTGATTTATCTTTATCCCAGTGGCTTGTATACTCAAAATGTACATTTGCTTCCTTGCATTGTTCTACCACTTTATTCTAGGAATCATTCCTATGGAAGTTTATTTCCCCAAAATGAAATTTCTCCAGTTCTTCTACAAACTCATCAGCTTTCTTAACTCTTGAGAACTTATAACTTCCCAATATGAATGGTAATAAAAGATAAGTCGCCTTCTTATGCTCAAATAAAAAACTCCCTATGCCATCCAAGAAGACCTGCCTAACTGCCTCCTTGTGTACCACATAATCAGAAGCATATTTTGGAAGCAGTGAAGGTGCTATGGAGCAGCCATACATTCTAATATACAGTCCATCCTCAGTTAAGTAGTAATCAACATACTCTTTAATGACCTGCAATGCTTCTTCAGACATGCAATTGCATTCTTTTAAGAAAATCATTGTATATAATGGCATAATGAAGTGTTCACACACTTCTCTATAATGACTGTAGTACTTATGTGACCATAGTGGCTTGTAGGATGTCTATACCATTGTTCTGTCTTTGTCCCAAATACACCTCAGGTTTGGGAAATGCTGGTTGCATAGTATGCAATCAATTAGTATGGATCTCATGTAGAACTCTGATTTTTCTTGGACACCCCTCCCAAGGCTGAAGCAATGTAGGCCGAGAGACTGTTTGATACAATGTTCACCCAGTTGAACACAGTCCCTTGGGTGGCAACACAAAATATTATAGGAACCCACCCCAACTTAAAACTTTTACTGTGAGGCATCCAAAAGATCATGCTCAGCATTAAGGAAATGAACCTATAAGGGGTTCTTAAGGTGGCTGTGTCATATTCCCATGATGGTCTAGTTCTGAAACTCTTGCCAGGTACCAGCATTCTTTTCAATGTCTCAACTAGGTCAAGATTAATCTCCTTTAGCCAATCCTCAGTCAAGTAAACCTGGGCTTCTGGTAAGTGGTAGGATAAAGATACATAACCAGGGCTATAAGCAACATAAAACTATTTTTTAGTGTTGGCCAAAATCATGGTAGTTACGTCTTCCCTAGGCAAAATCCATCCAATTACCTATGAGCATGGGAAAAGCTCAGGCCTCGTAGCAATCCTCATCAAAGCACATCTTTCAATATTAGCATATATAGTTTCTACCTTAAAACCAGTGTCAGGTACTTGATGATGTGTTATCAGTCTGTCGATTCCCCCCCGCTTATATTCAGGTTCCACTCCTGTGATGCATCTGGTGTCTTCGTAAGTATATTCAACCTTCGTGACAACTTCAATGTTGGGTTCCTCTTCCACTATAGGGGCTTTCTTTTTTTTCCTTTTAGACATCTCGTATTTGAAAATATTTCCATGTCATACACAAATATTTTAGGTCCTATTGAGCCATTCAACTAATATTCAAAGAATGAAGACAAACTACATGAGCATTTACCTTGGTCATGCTAGTCATGATTGAATCTATGTAAAATACAACAATAAATTTAACTACCGAGCATTACTGCATAAGAAAAGTCTATAAAACTATATCCTTCCCATGACTTAAAAAAAAGGGCGTGATCAACCAATAACATTATGGCTTCGCTAACAAAGAAGAATCTCTTTCGGTAAAAGAAAGAAGATTCAATACTACACCCTTGGCACTATGATTCTAGATTAAATCGTCCTATTTCCAATCTCATCCTAAACGAGCTGCAACCTCAACAACCGCTACCCTAGTCCCACACAGGCGAGCGACCCAAA
>LPNX010369701.1:0-44172 GCA_001517045.1 Pseudotsuga menziesii | reverse complement strand
CCCCCCCCCCCCTTGGACGACCATAAACAGACTAGAGAGAACTGGTGCAGACAGCGTAACGCTTGTCTACACCAGTTTCCCAAACATCCAGGCAAAGTTTGAAAATTCATAAAGGCCCTGCGGTAATCATCAAGAAACAAAACCACCCCCCCAGATGGCCAGACCGTGTAGATGAACTAGATAAGTGCTAAAAAAAGGTAAACCTAGGTATCCATTAACCATGGAGGTGGAAACTAACCCAAGATGACAACCCTAGTTCGAAAATCAAAAGAAAGGGTAGAATCGAGAAGAAAGGCCTACCTGGAAAGGAGCTTCGCAGTTGAAAAGAAGAATCCACAAACTTCCATGGCGGTGCCACCCACGAATGAGCTACCGATAGCGAGTACAATGTCCCATTCGAAACGACAACGACAGTGTAGGCATGGGTTCACAGGAAGAATAATAGAAAATAAGCCCCAAACCCCCAATATATACAACCCGGTAAAAACAAACAATTGACAGGAAAAACATGACCATCGGGCGACGAAGTGACTAAGGGATCGGCGATCAATTCAACTACATATCTGTAACAGCGGAAGATGAAACAACTGCGAGCTCCGCAATGCCAAACAAAGCATCGGGGAGGGAAATAATAACAAAATAACTTTGCATCAAATCTCAACCAGACTATAACCTCGAACCATAAGATGGTTGGAACGCTGCAATGGTGGAAGCTGTAAAGACAATGAGTTTCATAGACCAGTCACAATTAGAGGGAAAACAAAATACTTAAGTGAAAAAATTGGCAAAGTAGAAAACATAAACCAAACTAAAATGGAAGAATAGTCCCTTCTAGAGCCGCAACGTCGGAAGTTAAAAATACTAAGGTCTTGCAATCAATATTGGCACGAATCGGAAAATATTAACACAACCAACATGGCGCTCAAAATACGTCACCCACAATGGTGGAAACTGTTTCGACAGTTTTCCAAATTGGACGCCGATAATAAACTAAAAGGAAGTGCATTGGACACAAGTACACTTTGGATCAGATCGTCATTCAACTGCATCTCCGCAACGACAAATGCATAGTTAACTGCGGTTTCGATTCACAGCATCAACATCTTCCAACAGCGGGGGAAGGAATCAATGTAATTCGTAAAACAGCATCGGCAAAAAATATTTCTTTACAAATCATCAGTAAAATCAAGTAAACCCAAAAAAGCTGAGCAAAAACAAATTAAAAGGAGGGTCCTAAAATTTTTAGAATTTTAGGAAATCGTTGTAGCTGCAACAATTGGCGACAACCTGGTGAACCCCATATTTCTGAATCAACTCTTCTCTCAGTAAAAGACTGTTTAGTAATTAAACCCATAGGTTGAATTCTCCTAGATGCTTGTATTCCTATAATGGAAACCACATGCATTTAAATTATTCATGACAGTCCATTTTTGGAAATGGGAACACCAAAATCTCAAAGTCTGGATAACTCTTATGAGGCTTAGTAGATGAGTTTTATTTCACCTCTGTCTTTGGGTAGTTTCCAGCTTGGACACCACAGGATTGTAACATATGGTAAACAAAAATATTCATTTGTTCCTCATTCCCATGCCATTTTACACCTTTTTGTGCCTTTAGAACCTTTTGTTCTTTTGAGTCCTCCATATGCCTTTCTTTCTGAATTTTATTCAGGCTCTTCTATCCATAGTGTCCTTTTGTGTGAGAGATGTATTTACTTTTCAGCTCACGGACGAAGAAGAACTTTTGGCAATTTTGTATTCACATGTTTCGATACTTTTATTTGATATGTATTGCTTCTTTTAGGAGTTTTGATTCTTATTAGTCTCTAGGCTTTTAAATCTTGGCATGGGATCATTTATATATAATAAACTGTTTACCTTGCTTCCTTTCTATGGGTCTTTCACTTTCACCCCCTAAGACCTTTTAGATGTGATATGGATGGAGCCTTGAAATAGTATTCCAGACCTTTTGATTCTGAGTTATTTTCAGGGTTAAGCAAGACTTCAAATGAGTTCACAGCCATTTAGGAAAACTACTTACTAGAAGAGATTCTATCAATTCAACAAGAATACACAGTCTTATCCATATATTTCAGTTAATCGAGAACCCTGATGCTTTCCATGCAACCAAAATTTTTCCTCTTTTATTCAAAACCAAACCAAACATGACTAGAAACAATAGCAGCAAATCAAAGTGAAAAATTGCATCAAGTTATTTATGTACCAAGTTATCAAAAGAAGAAACCAAATGTAAAATTTGAGAACTAAACCATTCCCTGATCAGTTCTCTACCCACCCCTGTAGTTCTATCAATTTGTAAGTTAAGGGGCTAGGCTCGACTGCAGAAGTGAAAAAAAAAACTAACCATTATCTAATTCTGCTATTTTTGAAACAGAAACTACGTCTACCAATTTACAATCAATGCCATCAGCCAATGAACAATGAAGGAGATCGGGTTGAGTGTCTTTTATATTGCTGGCTTCTTCTGATTCAAGATGTCTTAGTTCAAGCTCAAATATATAATTCCCCAAAACAGAATTTCCTAATTCATTTTCTTCTTCCAACTTAGTGATAGTGTGTTTCATGTAAGGTTCCCTTAAAATTTTGATCCGATTTGGGACTCCTTTATGAGGCAGCCATAAATGTGACCAATATGAATCAAAATACCCCTTTAACCTCGTCAACCAATCTCGGTTCAAAATAAGTCCATACCCATCAGGTATGTCTGCCACCACAATATCAATATATTGACATAACTTTTCATTAGCAGATAAACGAATGAGAACATTCTCCATTTCCCCAACTACTTTGACATTAGTTCTGTCTAATTGAGTGACTTCCCAAGCAGTAGATTTTGGCTTCCCATTAATTTTTTTGCAAACTATGAGTGGTGTAACATTCATTGATGATCCAGAATCTACCAAACAATTATGCACCTTATGGTTCAAAATTTCCAAAGTCAAAAGGAAAGGTGGGGTTTTAAACCTAGTTTTCCCTTTCCCAATTGATTCGACATCTTCCTCCACAAGTTGGTTTTTGGTGGGTATCTCTTCCTCTGGTTCTTCAAGCCTTTTAATATTTTCCTTGTCATCGCCTCCTTGGTCTTCCATAGGCTTAATAGGCATGTTGATTCGCTTCGGATCTTGGCTGATAATGGTGATTTTAGGCACTTCACTGTCAACCTTGTTCTTTGGTTGTTTCTTGACATTCTCTTGCAAATTCTTAATCTTTGAGAGCATTGAATTGTATTTATTTACCAAATCCATGCCTTTTTTTGTCATTTGAATTTCTGGTATACTTTCAGGTTTCAGAGTACTTCGTTTTGTATCAAAAAGAGAGACACAATCCCATAAAAACATGGTATCATTCTCTTGTTTTTTTGAGGTCTTACTACCATTTTCCTTTTCATCACTATCCTTAGTTAATTTAGAATCCAAGAACTGATTCATCACCAATGTCATTGAATTTATCCATTGAGGACAATTCTTTTTAGAATGGGGTTGTTGGTGGAAAGTGAAAAAATTGTCCATCCCCATCTCCATTAGATTCATTGATGCCGAACTGTATGGAAGAGGTTTGGGTTGGTTGTTATCCTCTCTTTTCTTGTAATATGGCTTATATGATTTCTGAGCCTCCTTCTATTTCTTTAGATCTATTATTCCGTTGGACAGTTTTTGCATCATTTTTAACATTCCTTTGAAATCGTGTGATTGCTCCTCTTTAGGCTTAGACAACAATAAGGTTTTCTTCCTGGAAGTTTCTTCTCTAGATTGCTCAGGATAATCTTCTATACTTTCCTTTTCAGCCTCTACTCTTTCTGTTTCTTCATAAGTCTCTAATAACATAGGCTTAACTTGGGCTTTTGCAAACATATCCAAGTCAGGACCTAAAGCTGAGGTATAATACTCGATCACAACCTTGTAAGAGGGCTTATCAGTTGCAGAGAGGTTTTTAAGGTAAGCAGAAAATCTTTGAGTAAAATTGTGTACCTTTTCTTTTCTTTCTTTTTTCAAAGCACCTAAACCTTTCATTAGTGCAGCGTGTGTCTTTTGGGTTGCATATTTACTTTTGAAAATCCTTTCAAAGGTATCCCAGTCTGGGATAGAGTTTGCAGGAAAACCAAAATACCATGATGTTGCTGCTCCTTTAAGGGTATGCGAAAAAATTCTACAAACTACATCCTCATGCTCCCCAACCCTTAATCCTTCTATTGCCAAAAAGAAACTTTGTAAATGGTCATCTACTAACATCTTCTCATTAGGATCAAACTTGGGCAGCATCTTCTCAAAATCTTGAGGTAAGTCATGCAAAGGAGGTGTTAAGCTCAGGGGTGATCTGGCTCTCCAAGCAGGTGGTGGGTTTGGCGGGTTAAGTGGTTGATTTGTATTAATGCCTTCCATGAGTTTGGGTGGAGAGTGAGGAGGTGAGGGAATGGGAGTATGCATAGGAGAACAGTAAGATGTGTTTGGGCCTACTTGATTCAGGAGCTGAACAACTTCATGTAATGCTACTTCTACTAAATCTTACAAATCTCCAACCAACACTAAATCATCCAAGATGGGACAATATTTATTCTTGTATTCTCTTTGGGGTAAATCAGGGATAGTGGGTAATCCTACAATACTCTTTACATAGGCCTATGTGTGTCTTCACAGATCATTAACTACTTGGTTGTCTACAGAAAACAAATGTTCTCTATTCTCTTTAATATTTGGACCAGGAAATAGACTACTTTCAAAACTATCATTGCTGCAGTAACTTCGAGGAAATGAATTTCCTCGGCCAGCCATGCACTGGTGGCCCTCCTTCTAGCGCCATAAACTGTTGAGGCCTAGAAATTCATAGGCAACAATAGAAAGGGATTCTCCGCATTCAACGTTCCCAACTATCCCATGACTATTTGTTATGGGGAATTCATCCGATTTGTGGTCCGACTACCGTAGGTCAAGTAACAAAAACTAAGGGTTTTACCGGTTGCAGCCCGGTCTACCATGTATATTTTTGTATTTTTGACTTTAAGTATGATATGCAAGTGCCTATCTAAGATGCAAATTGATAAATAATATGAAGAGTGGCCACAATGTGATGCGTAGGTTCTTACCTCTCGTCTTAGACTCTCTCACATCTAAATCACACACAAATGGAAAAACAAGATTAACTACGCTGTCCCTAGGGAGCAAGATTATCAATTAATGAGTAATGTATTACTTCTCATATGTTAAGATAAATCACAGATAGTTGTTCTTAGAATCAAAACACATAAAAATGAATAAAGATATGCACAACAAGATAGCTCGTCATCTGTTAAAACATTCATTACTCATAGTGGAAATTATCACAAAATAAACCAGAGAACATTCATATAAGAACATAGGTTCAAAAAGTTAGAACGATCTCACAGTTAATGAAACACAATTGAAAATGAAATAGTTCCCCTTCAACATTGTTCATTTCATCACATTTGAACATTCCACATAGCACTTTTTCCAACAGGCAAAATTGTAATTTTATTATTGCAAAATGAAATAGTTCCTCTTACAACAAGTAGTTCACAAGTCTCACTAGGAAAAAGCCCCCTCCTTCTATCTAATTCTCCTATATTTATACAAAATCAAAACTATTGGGCTGCCCACAATTGACTCTTGGGCTTCCCCAACGCTTCACCTCCCACAATTTTCTCACATTTAGTGCTTATATAATTTACAATATATTACAATTAAACAAACTAATAAAGCACTTAGGTGGAGGGCCCTGCTTGACTGTTCAAGAACTTCTTCCATGCTAAAGCTTCTGAGGAAATTTTTTCGAACTCAGAAGGTTCGAGAAAATGAATATTAATTTAAAATTTAGCAGCCTGATTTCTTATTACTTTGATCCTGGCTGAGCTCAAATGTAGTTGATCTTCTAGCAACTGGACACTGACCGCTGAATGAGCTACCTCATCTCTCAAGATCTGCTCGTCTAGGGCCTTGATCTGCTGAATTATTTATTCATCCTCCTGATATATATTCTGCAACATCTCCATAAATAGGTCGTGGTCTGGAAATGTGTCCATTCTCTGCTCAGCAGCAACCTGGCAACGGTTGTAAGTGATCAAAAGTATCCTACAAAACTCTGTACAAGATCCCTTTGTCTTCTCTAAATTCTACAGCTGTATTTATAGAAAATTCTAATGATTCATAGTCTTGTATCAGGCCTTTTTGATCTTTTGCTGGCAGGTCTACAAGGATCTACTCATTGGCCTCTAATCTTGCTATTCTTCCCATCAGGACTTCTAAAATGTCCTGCGATCTGTCGATGAAATATGAATAAGTTTCCAAAATCTCTTCTAATCTATTATCAACCTACAAAACCTTGAACCTATCTTCCTCTATGGATACTTGCAACTTGTGCATTTTGCTTCTTTATGCTGAAACATGTTCTTTGAAAGGCTGAATGTTGGCCTGCTGTTCCCTAGCTTCTTCCAAAGCTGCTGCTAATGAAGCAACTTGTTCTTTAAGCTCTATTGCTTGCACTTGAGATTGCCTCTCTAACTCTTCCAAAGTAGCCTTTTGTAGCTCCAGTTCCCCTATCTTAATTAGTAGTTGGTCCTTCTCTGCATGAAGACTTTCACATACTGTTTTCAACCCATCCTTTTCTGTCATTAGCCCTTGACATTCCTGCTGCAAATTTGCTAGACTTTCCTGGGAAACTTCCAAAGACCACTTCTCTACTTGGAGGGACTAGGGCTCTGCTTTTGAAGACTTTATTTCATGTTGCATGTCTTCAAACTTCCTTTTCAATTTATTACTTTCCTCTCTCTCCCTTCTTAGCATATCTTTTAGTTGGGCAGCAGATTTCCTTGACTATTCAAGGTCAGTCATTATCCGATCCACATTGTCCTCAAAAGCATGGATCAATGTTGTTCCAGCTCAGATAGTAAATCATGGGTCCTTATCTGTTCCATGCACCATGGTTGTATCATTTATCATTTTCCCTGACTGCCCCCCAGTCTCGACTTTCCTCTCAGTCCTCTTTAAAATTCTTTTCATTTCCTTGTCATAAAAAATAGTATTGAAATATGGAACCTCTTCCCCTTTCTTTGTTTGGAAAGGGATCAGTCTTAGGCCAGAAAAAACAACCTATCCTAAGGTGCTGCTAGTAGTTGCCTCAAAGTCTTGAGAATCAGGATTACCTAGATCCTAAACCTAAATGTCTACAGGGTCAGAAGCTTGTTGCTCTATCATGGACCTTGTTATTTTTAGTCTTTCTGCTTCCTGCTTCCTGAGTTCCTCATCCCTTTTCCTTTTCTTTTCTTCCTCTTCACTCCTAGCAGCTTCTTCTGCACTTCTAGCTACTTCTTGTTCAACTTTCCTCTTTTCTTTCTCCTCACTTCCAAGCCAACTTTCGGCCTCCTTTGCTAGTCTCCTAGCATCTTCATTTCTTTTCCTATCCTCCTCTTCCTCTGCTTTCTTCTGCTCATCTTGTCCTTTCCCTCCTTTAGTAGTGATCTTCTTTTTGAATCTTCTTTTTAATGCAGTTATGCTTTTTGCATTTCGGAAAATTGATTCATCTTTATCCCAGTGGCTTGTATACTCAAAATGTACATTTGCTTCCTTGCAGTGTTCTGCCACTTTATTCCGAGAATCATCCCTATGGAAGTTTATTTCCCCAAAATGAAATTTCTCCAGTTCTTCTACAAACTCATCAGCTTTCTTAACTCTTGAGAACTTATAACTTCCCAATCTGAATGGTAAGGGAGGATAAGTCACCTTCTTATGCTCAAATAAAAAACTCCCTATGCCATCTAAGAAGACCTTCTTGACTACCTCCTTGTGTACCAAATAATCAGTAGCATATTTTGGAAGCACTGAAGGTGCTCTAGAGCAACGATACATTATAATATGCAGTCCATCCTCAGTTAAGTAGTAATCAACATACTCTTCAATGACCTACAATGCTTCTTCAAACATGCAATTGCATTCTTTTAAGAAAATCATTGTATATAATAGCATAATGAAGTGTTCACACACTTCTCTGTAATGACTTTAGTACTTATGCGCCCATAGTGGCTTGTAGGCTGTGTATATCGATGTTTTGTCTCGGTCCCAAATACACCTCAGGTTTGGGAAAGGCTGGTTGCATAGTATGCAATCAATCAATATGGATCTCATGTAGGACTCTAATTTTTTCTGGGACACCCCTCCCAAGGCTGAAGCAATGCAGGCCGAGAGACTGTTTGATACAATGTTTGCCTAGTTGAACATAGTCCCTTGGGTGGCAACACAAAAGATGATAGGAACCCACCCCAACTTAAAAATTTTATCGTGAGCCCTCCTAAAGATCCTATTCAGCATTAAGATAATGAACCTATAAGGGGTTCTTAAGGTGGTTGTGTTGTATTCCCCTGATGGTCTATTTCTGAAACTCTTGCTAGGTACTAGCATTCTTTTCAATGTCTCAACTAGGTCAAGATTAATCTCCTTTAGCCAATCCTCAGTTAAGTAAACCTGGGATTCAGGTAAGTGGTAGGCTAAAGATACATAACCAGGTCTATAAGCAGCATAACCCTCTTTGTCAGTGTTGGCCAAAATAATGGTAGTTACGTCTACCCTGGGAAAAATCCATCTAATTACCTCTGAGCACAGGAAAAGCTCAGGCCTGGTAGCAATCCTCATCAAACCAGATCTTTCAATATTAGCATATATAGTTTCTTCCTCAAAACCAGTGTCAGGTACTTCATGATGTGTTGTCAGTCTGTATATTTCCCCCCACTTATATTTAGGTTCCACTCCTGTGATGCATCTGGTGTCTTCGTAAGTATATTCAACCTTTGTGACAACTTCAACCTCGGGTTCCTCTTCCACTATAGGGGCTTTCTTTTTCTGCCTTTTAGGCATCTCATATTCGGAAAGATTGACATGTCATACACACAAATATTTTAGGTTCTATTGAGCCATTCAACTAATATTCAAAGAGTGAAGACAAATTACATGAGCATTTACCTCGGTCATGCTATTCATGATTGAATCTATGTAAAATACAACAATAAATTTAACTACTGAGCATTCCTGCACAAGAAAAGTCTATAAAACTATATCCTGCCCATGACAAAAAAAGGGGGGCATGATCAACCAATAACATTATGGCTTCACTAACAAAGAAGAATATCTTCCAGTCAAAGAAATAAGTTTCAAGACTACACCCTTATTAATCTTGCACATTGATCTAGGAACTAAGAATCAATCTCATCAAAGAATAATCAACAAATACTCATGAAATGGTGTTAATTGGAACCGAAATTGGTTTCCTCTCTGTATATTTAATAAACAATGAATGGTTACAATACCAATGTCAAGAAATAACTTGAGTCCATGAGGAATTCGAATACCTAAGGAGACAATTCGAATTCATTGATTGAGTCTAGCTTAACTGACTCTTAGCCATTCAGTCACACTCAGTTAACCACTTGACCAAAACCCTAATTGACTCACCAAAACCTAACTGAAGTCGAAGTGCAATAAATGACTGAATCTCAACTGAAGGAGATCAAACACATATCATAGCAAGCCAACCATCAAGTGCTAGTGCTCCATGACTTCAATGAACCCCGTTGAGGTTAACTGAAGCTGAACTGGCCATCAAAAGTTGGTGGAGGTGCCCTGTTGACTCCAGATCATTAAATAATAATAAATAATCATTAAATAATATATTTAATGAGAGTAGGGGCCTCAAATTACTGGTTGAACTGATTGTAACCACCAATTAGCAATTAGGTGCATTAATATCACTCAGATCACCCTCAGAGTGCTCCAGTTAGCCTCCTTGACTATAGGAAGGTGTGGGTGTGACTGGATGATGGCAATTAATGCTCCACTGATGTCAATTAATGTCAATTATAATTAGGATAGTGGTTTAAATAGGCCAATTTGACCAAAAAGAGTGTGTATGATGGTAAATGTCTCCAACACCCCCCCTTAAGCTATACTCAGGAAGAGTTAGAAAACATAGATGCATAAAATGCTAGGGCCCCAGCAACTAAGGCCATAGGTCACCCTATACAATGCTGAAACTGAAACAATGCTCAAAACAAACTAAGTGAGGAAAAGAGGGAAAACCCAGTGGGAAAAACCCCCCCTCAAGCTGAATACTGAAAGTAGTCTGGATCACCTTGATGAACTCACCCCCAATAGTGAACGGAGGTAAGTGAACTTATTTTCTGAAAATATCTTGGTGAAGATGTCTGCAATCTGCTCATCAATCAGGCAGTATTGCAGAATGATGGTCTTGTCATACACTAGCTCCCTAATGTAGTGCATGTGAATCTCTACATGCTTGGTCCTCTGCCTGGTAACTGGATCTGTGGATATCTTAATAGCACTTTGGTTGTCACAAAAGAGGACAGTGGACAAAGTACTACCAAGATCAAACTCTGAAAGAATGCCTTGCAACCAAACTGCTTGGATGCAAGCATTCACCGCTCCTCGATAC
This sequence comes from Pseudotsuga menziesii, assembly GCA_001517045.1. Taxonomy (NCBI): domain Eukaryota; kingdom Viridiplantae; phylum Streptophyta; class Pinopsida; order Pinales; family Pinaceae; genus Pseudotsuga; species Pseudotsuga menziesii. The sequence goes on along the minus strand of LPNX010369701.1, from coordinate 33,703 downwards.
TCGGCCTATGCTGAAGATAGTGCTATGGAAGCCTACTTTTTTCTTGACCAGAAAATAGGGCCACCACCAAACATGAATACATATCTTGAAGTTGAATTCTGATCAATAGAATCACCCACCCAATCGAAATCTATGTATCCAACCAGCTCTAGCTCGGAGTTTGCAGCATAGTGAATGCCGTAGGTCCAGGTTCCCTGAATGTACTGGAGGATCCTCTTGGATTCCTCCCTATGAAGATCATGAGACTTCTGCATGTATCTTGATACATCATTCATGGCATAACAAATATCATGCCTAGAATGTGTCAAGTACAACAAGCTACCAATCAGCAGTCGATAGATAGTCCAGTCCATGGGAGGTGTGTGTTTTTCTTCTTCAAGGATGATCCCTGAAAGGAAAGGGAATGGTGCAGGCCTACATTCAGCCATGTTAAACTTGACTAAAAGGTATGAAATGTATTTTTACTGAGTGACCATAATCCCATCATAATTTTGCTCGATTTCGAGCCCCAAAAAATTTTTTAGAAGCCCCAAATCACTCATTTCAAAGGCATTGTGGAGAGCAGTTTTGATGGTTGAAATGGAGGAAACTGTGCTACCTGTGATCAGTAAGTCATTAAAATATAAAAAAATGATAATTATATGACCATCATGCTGCTTTAAATACACATTTGGATCTGATATACATCTCTGAAATTTTTGTGAGAGAAGGAAGGCATACATCTTGGAATACCACTCTCTTGGGGCCTGTTTTAACCCATATAGTGCCTTGTTTAGCTTGAAAACCAAAGATGGATCAGTGATGTAGCCCTAGAGATGCTTCATGTATATCTCCTCATGAATATCTCTGTGCAGAAATTCTAACTTAACATCCATGTGATGCACCTCCCAGTGCTTGGATGCGGAAATAGCCAAAACAAGGCAGATGGAGTCCATTTTTGCAACCGGTGCAAAGGTTTCATGGTAGTCCACTCCTTGGACCTGAGAGAAAAATTTTTCTACCATAATTTCCTTATATTTTCAGGTTCTTACATCAGCAGCAACCTTTTTCTGGAACACCCACTTGCATTGAACCAATTTCCTTCCTGGAGGAAGAGAAACTAGCTCCCAAGTAGTGTTTTTCTGAAGAGAATTCATCTCTTCATCCATGGAAACTTGCCATCTTGGATCATTCCGAGCATGGTAGTAGGATTTTGGATCTGAAATAATCATAAAATATAAATTTTTGGACAGCAAATTATCAGAACAAGAGAGCGCAATACCTACTCTTTGGAAATCAGACCGGGTTCTCCTTGGATCATCCGGATTTCCAATGTTGTCTCCTGTGGAGGAGAGTGTCTGTTGGGCCCATGTAGGAAGATGATTTTTCACTTCAGGTTCTGATTCATAATCTGGTGATTTCTACACATTGATATCAGAAATCATAGGATCCAAATCAGGGTCATCACCCCCAATTTCATCATCCAAATATTCAGTGGAATAGGAAGGAAATTCGACAGTTTTCTCCTTCACTAGTTCCACCTCCTGAAGAGGCTCATCAAACTTGACACTTCTCTCAATGATGATATATTTGGTATTGATATATATCAGCTTGAATCCTTTAGATTCATTAGGATACCCAATAAACAGAAATTCTATGCTCTGCAGTTGCAAAGCCCTTCTTTTATCAAGCGGAATCCGGGCCCATGCAGTGGAACCAAACACCCGTAGGTTCGACACATCTGGCTTGTGTCTGCAGTATGCTTCAAAATGAGTCTTTCCTTTCATAGATGAATATGGCACCCTGTTATGAATGTATTCTGCAGCATTCATGGCTTCATCCCACAAATTTGCAGCAAGCTTCTTTGACTCCAACATACAGGTGGTCATCTCCTTGAGAGACCGATTCTTCCTTTCCGCTACTCCATTCTGCTGGGGAGTGTAGGGAATTGAATGTTGGACCTGAATACCAATTTGGGAGAATATGTACAGCAACTCATTACTGACATACCCCCCTCCATTATCAGATCTCAATATCTTGATCTTAATCCCAGAGGCATTTTCGATCAAGGCCTTCAATTAAGAAAATTTTTCACATACTTTTGATTTCTTTTTGAGAAAGAAAACCCATGTATACCTTGAAAAATCATCAATAAAAGTAAGGAGGTACCTTGATCCATTCATGGATGTAATAGGAATCATACTGCTGATATCAGAATGTATCAGCCCCAATATGCTTGTAGCTTAGTTTTCCTTCCCCTGATCGAACTTGTGCTCAGGGTGTTTTCCAATCACACAGCCCTTGCAGACTCCTGTGACTACCTTGATGACTGGGAGACCTTAAACCATGGATTTTTTCTGTAATTGATGCAAATATTTGAAATTAAGATGGCCAAACCTCTCATGCCACAACCTACTAACCTCATTTCCGTGAGTTAGCAGAGCGGTGGGATTTGCATTCGCAACAAAGTGAGAGAACTCATAGGCTTTTGCATGATGGTTTGCAAGGCCTTTAGCAATGAGTTTCCCCGATGTAATTTATATTATCTCAACATAATTTGGGCTGAAAGAGACTCTCTTAGGCATTCATGTATGTGTCATCTGATAGACACTAAGGAGATTTGCTGCTAGAGACGGTACATATAAAACATTAGAAAAAAAACCATTTTCTAGATCTACAGTACCTTGTCCTTCGGAAATGATGGTGGAGTCATATCGCATGTGGATGGGGATGGATTTGTCAGTCTCCAAGGATGAAAAGGAGTATTTTTCAGCCATCATTTGACTCAAAGCTCCATTTTCAATCAGCAGTGCTTTGTACTTCGAAGTGCTTTCCATGAGGGCATGACCTTTCTCATGCTGTGGTTCCCGATATTGGTGATCTCTCCTCCGAAATCTCTTCGGAAGATTGATGTGATTCTTCTCAAGGAGAGAGGTTTATTCATTAAGATTTTTCTTCATGCGGGCATGTTCAGGGTGAAAACCCTTCCCGCAGTAAGAACACCTGCCTTTTTCTTTCCCATTGTGCCCTTTTCCTTTGTTCTTCCTTGAGCCGAAAGATTCATCATGCTGCTGATTTTCAACTCTAGGCTTGGGAGCATCAAATTTAGTTTTCTTATTTTTCTGCTGCTTTCCTTTACCCTTCACATATTTGGGCCCCGAGACATGGAGGGCTTGATCATGGGAATATCGGATGATCCCCATCTCGACAAGCTTGTCATGTTAATTAGTTAGGGACTCAATGAAGGCATTGAGTGTAGGCATCTTCCATCTGGGGGTTGTGAGCTTCCCCGCACAGAATGTAGAAACAAAAATTGAATAATCATCCCTGAGTTTGGAGAGGATGGCAAGGATGAGCTGATCATCCTCCTTCTCCACTTTGCATTGCTTCAAGAGTAAAAAAGTATGCTTGAAATTTGTAAATAAATCATTCAGAGTATCGAAATTGGAAGGTTGGAGAGACATGAGTTCTTTTTTGAGTTGGTAAAATCTCAAGTCATCATGCTTTCTATATAGAGATTCCAATTTGTCCCATATTTCTTTTGGTGTCTTCAGATCCATAATATGGAAGAGAAGGTCTTCGGAAATATAGAGGCACAAGAACCCGAAGGCTTCATCCTTCTTATTCAAGAATCCTGATTTTTCTATGGCAAATATAGGCTCAAATTCAGTGTCCATGGCGACTTTATGGAGTCCTTTGGAGCACAACTGAATCTCCATTTTATTTTTCCATGTGTGGAAATTGTATGGAGTCAAGAGAGGTACTGAGGAGGCCATCTGGATATGCTGTAGCGAATGCTTCACCTGTAGAAACCTGAAAATCAAAATAGAAAGGGCAAAATAAGGTCGGACAACCTGCACATTCTAGGATTTCATCACACCCAGCATAGTCAATCAAGCAAGCTTGATCAACAAGTTCTTTACTTGGGATATTGAGTGGTAAGCCTTGGCTTCTGGTGCAGTGCTGGAATTTTGAACTATTGCTCACTTTTCATGGAGAAATCTATCAAAAAGCTTGTTTTTGAGAGATAGATATTTGTCCCTCCGTATGCTCTGATACCATATTAATATTTCACCTTGATCTAGGAACTAAGAATCAATCTCATTAAATAATAATCAACAAATACTCATGAAATGGTGTTAATCGAAACCAGAATTGGTTTCCTCTCTGTATATTTAATAAACAATGACTGGTTAGAATACCAATGTCAATTCCATGAGGAATTCGAATACCTAAGGAGACAATTCGAATTCAATGAGTGAGTCTGGCTTAACTGAATCTTAGCCATTCAATCACACTCAGTTAACCACTTGACCAAAACCCTAATTGACTCACCAAACCCTAACTGAAGTCAAAGTGCAATAAATGACTGAATCTCAACTGAAGGAGATCAAACACATATCATAGCAAGCCAACCATCAAGTGCTAGTGCTCCATGACTTCAATGAACCCTGATGAGGTTAACTGAAGCCGAACTAGCCATCAGAAGTTGGTGGAGGTGCCCTGTTGACTCCAAATCATTAAATAATAATAAATAATAATTAAATAATATATTTAATGAGAGGAGGTTCCTTAAATGACTGATTGAACTGATTGTAACCACCAGTTAGCAATTAGGTGCATTAATATCACTCAGATCACCCCCGGAGTGCTCCAGTTAGCCTCCTTGACTATAGGAGAAGGCTAAGCTAGCCTCCTTGAATGTAGGAAGGCATGGGTGTGACTAGATGATGGCAATTAATGCTCCACTGATGTTAATTAATGTAAATTATACTTAGGATAGTGGTTTAACTAGGGAAATTTGACCAAAAAGAGTGTGTATGATGGTAAATGTCTCCAACAACCCTTGACGCTATGATTCCAGAGTAAATCATCCTATTACCAATTTCATCCTAAACGAGTTGCAACCTCAAAAACCGCTACCCTACTCCCACACAGGTGAGCGACCCAAAAGACTGGAAAACCAAAACTCTCCCCACCTCAAAGCAAAACAAGAAAAACACCTTCCTCTTGCAAGAGAACAGGGAAACCACCCACCCCCCTAGATGACCATAAACAAATTGGAGAGAGATGGTGTAGACAACATAACACTCATCTGCACCAGTTTCCCAAACAACCGGGCAAAGTTTGAAAATTCATAACGGCCCTTGCAGTAATCATCAAGAAACAAAACCACCCCCCCGGATGGCTAGACCATCTAGATGAACTAGATAAGCACTAAAAAAACATAAAACTAGGTATCCATTAACCATGGAGGTGGAAACTAACCCAGGATGACAACCCTAATTTGAAACTCAAAATAAAGGGTAGAATCAAGAAGAAAGGCCTACCTGAAAAGGAGCTGTGCAGCTGACAAGAAGAATCCACAAACTTCCACGGTGGCACCACCCATGAATGAGCTACTGACAGTGAGTACAATGTCCTGTTTGAAACAACAACGACAGCACAGGCACGGGTTCGTAGGAATAATAATAGAAAATAAGCCCCAAACTCCCAATATATACATCCCGGTAAAAACAAACAATCACCGGGAAAAACATGACCATCGGGCGGTGAAGTGACTAAGGGATCACCCATCAAGTTAGTTTCATCTTCGTAATGGTGGAAGATGAAACAACTACGAGCTCTGCAATGCCAAATGAAGCATCGGCGAGGGAAATAATAACAAAATAACTTCGTATCGGAGCTTGACAAGACTATAACCTCAGACCATAAGATGGTTGGAACGCTACAATGGAGGAAGCTGTAAAGACAATGGGTTTCATAGACCAATCAAAATCAAAGGGAAAACAAAATACTTAAGTGAAAAAATCAGCAAAGTGGCAAACATAAACCAAACTAAAATGGAAGAATAGTCCCTTCTAGAGCCGCAACGACAGAAGTTAAAAAGACTAAGGTCTTGCGAATCAATACTAGCAGGAATCGAAAAATATCAACACAACCAACATGGCACTCGCAATACATCACCTGCAATGGCAGAAACTATAGAGACAAAGAGTTCAGACGGTATTCCAATAAGTACGCCAATAATCACTACTACATTTCGACCAAAAATCCGATGGCCGTATTGTTGGATTTTCGACACTTCCCTGTCGCATGTACGACACTATGATTTTTTTTTAAGCATCAGAAACTTGTCGTCGGTTATTCGACATCTTTCAAAACCATCGGTTAAGCGACAGCTAATCTTACCATCGGTTAAATGTACACCGTTGGTTATCCGACATCTAATTCATATTAACTGACACCTACAGGACAGTGAAACCCGTCGCTTAACCGACAGCTGCAGGCCATTTCCATCGCTTAACTGACATCTAAATCCATCTCTTATTTGACACTGGTAGGCCATTTCCGTCCCTTAACCGACATCTAAATCCGTCGCTTATCCGACACCGGCAAACAATTTCCGTCACTTAACCGACATCGAAATCCATCGCTTATCCGACACCGGCAGGCCATTTCCGTCGCTTAACCGACATCTAAATCCGTCGCTTATCCGACGGATACAGCTTTTAAAAAAAAAAAAATACAAATGTAAAATTTTGGAGACAGTCATATATTGGAAATCCATCTTTGATATTCATAGATCCATTCAGAAGGTTTGGAGACGGTTATATGGAAAGCCATCTATGGACGACTACACCAAGGAACCATACAACAAAACCCAACCAACTTGCTCAATGGTAAATCATATTAATAGGAAGTGGAATGTTTAAGATCAAAAATAAAGTAGGCTTTAGAGGTGTCACAATATTTAGAATCCCCGTTCTTCTTTGAAGACTTTAATACTCAAATACTTAGGTGGTTGATTCTCCAAACCAATCTAGTGGTAAAGGATCAATTGCATCGCACTAGGATTACAACCGAGTGTTGTCAAGTTTGTCACAAATCTCAAATGGTTAAGCATATATTTTAGATTTGTGAAGTTTTCAAAAAAATTCGAGCATGGGTTGTTGCTAAGAACCTTGTTTCTCCTCAACATTGGAAAGGTGTTGCATTTGGAAAAAAATGAACTATGTTGCAAGAATCTTCGATCTGACCTCTGTGGCCTGTCAATGTACCAAATTTGGTGTCCATGTATCTTGATTAATGTAATATAAGAAGCATTTAAATATATATATATATATCCTCTAAATAAGCTTTAGTTGCGTAATCTTTTGAAAACCATAATAAAACTCTATAGAACAAGTCCAAAGGATGAGTGGTAACAGCTGATCAAAGTTCGAAAGAGAAAGAAATGAAGGTGGACAACCATTATTTTCCTCAGAAATTTGTATGGTGTGTATTGTTCATATCAAATTCGCAACTTTGTGTGCTTAACTGATAGGCTGGTTCTTAACCTAGGACAAGTGAAACAAACTGAAGGACAAGTGGGGCAAAGGTGACAAGTTCAAAAAAGAAAGAAACAACACAGGCAGTCATCTTGGTCTAAGAAACTAGTTGCCATGCATCATTCCTAGAAATTCTGCAACAAAGCTTCAACTTCAACTTGCTTATAAGTGTTAGGGTTTAGGGTTAATGGATTAATAAAACATAAATAACAGATGAAGTAGAAAAGAAACTGAAGGTGCTGGCCACAGATAACAAGCTCAGAATCAAAGTCCACTAATATTCGGTATATGAACAAAATGAATATCAAAGATTAGATTGCATAAACTTTGAAATACCTTCAATCATATTCAGTAAACCAAAGCAATAAGATTAAAGCCAAATATTATAGTGGAATTTTGAATATGAACCAGAGATGCCTACCATGTGGAGAATATATGCTAAGATGAATTGGTGAAGGGGAAATCTTCTTTGTATGTCTAGCTACCCTATCAGTCTCACTCTGTATCTCTTTTCGCACTGCAGCTACATGTCTCAGGTAAAATTCCAAACTTTTACATGTTAGGGCCAAACAATAAACAAATAATGCATGAGAAAATTCAGTGTTTTCCATGGATGGATTAGTGAAATTGCAAGCCATTACAAAGTATCTAAAACAAGGAACTAAAACAACACAGAAACCAGTTTCAATGTCTATGCATATGCGGGAGATTTATGGCAATATGCACATAGTACAAACATGTAAATTTAGAACTCAGTGATGATTTAGAACTCCGACGGATACAACTGTTTAAAAAAAAAAATACAAATGTAAAATTTTGTTCAATCCTATTTGTAGGATCAGTTCCATCCTATTTGCATCATCAGTCAATGGAATTATTTGAATAAGCCGTTGAAAAAGAAGCTGTTTTAGTAGCACTAACCAATTCAATAGTAGCACCAATGGCACCGGTTTAGGATGCAATTGTTCTAGAGCCAGTAGCCATGGAAGAAGCTAAGGCATAGGTGCAAGCAGTAGCATAGACAGAGGTGGCTGGAACAGTTCGTAATCGAGATTAAGATTCTTATGCTTGTGCATCATAGTCTAATACTGGTATCGAGTCCTCAGCTGGTAGAGATTCTGACATTTGTTATCGTGCTTATGACCTTCTTGTTCGAGTTTATATATAATAGAATAGGCACCAATCGCAAAGAAAAGGACAGAGGCACTACCAATAGCTAAGATAGCAGCAGAAGTAAGGGTAGCTGGAGTAGAGACAGGGACGGATGCATCATATAATAAATATCGATACCCAGTAACAGTTTGAAACCGAGTTATAGATCTATAGCTTGTTCAAGAGCCAGTAGCAGAGGTTCAAAATCCGGGGCAACAAAAAAAGAGGAATTGGATATGTATGTATAGTGATCTATTTTTGCTGAAGAACATGGAAATCCTGGTAAAAGAAATGAACTCAAGCAAGGAGGTTAACTTATCTATTAAAGAGCATGTACTTACAAGTGCAACTAATATGGTGGAATGCCTGAGAATGGATCCTAGTAAAGTCATTTTGCTTAAGTTTTATTTGGGGAACACTGAGGACTCATTGATGTTGAACCAATCCAACAAGTTCTGGTAATTTCTTGGAGGCAATCATAACTTTTTGCCTTTAATTGATGCTTTGGATGGATGCCATAATGAGTCAGTGAATACGAAGGTGCTACAGCTATTTGTTAATCTTTTAACAGGTGATCCGAGTTATATTAACTTTAAACACACCTTGCAAGAAAATTTCTTATTGATGGATTCATCTTCTTTGGCTTCATCGCTGGAAAAAATGCTGCTAGGATATACTGCTCAATCAGCTGTAGGTAATTTGCCAACAGGAGTCTCTAATTCAGTAAGAGATTCAGCTATTGCTTTCATCAATGCTTTGGTGTCACCTTCATCTAATTCAAAATCAAGAGAACTTTGTGATCACATTCTTGATGCATTCCACCATATACAGTCTCAAACTACTAGAACAGTCTCAAACTACTAGATTCTGTTCACTTTATACATGTTACAGTCTGCAAACAATACTGTACAACCCTAACAACAAGAATAGGAAAAAATATTGAATATCTTAACTAATAGAACTGGCTGCACGCTGTTGAGAAGCATTGCCAATGAAAGTAAAGTTGCTAGCTTAGATACTGCATGCATAAGCTCCTCGCTATTCATAAAAGCCAATGGAAATCTATTTTTGGTGCAGCAAATAATGACCATACAAAGGATGCCTATCATTAGTGAGGTCGAGGTTTCCACCATTACCAAAAACTTTTCAGCCTTTGGGCATCTAGCTCCAAGTTCATTCGATACCCTTACACTACAACATAACAAACCAAATACAGAGATAGATAGTCATACTTTGGTTTTTGGGCACGACTTAAATGATTTTATTCAGTTCAACGAGACTATCATGGGGAAGAATTAGAACTATACAACAGACTTTACAACACCATTGAATCCAAGGGCTATCATCAGTTCCCATCCGTTCAAATTCATATTGTAGAGCCATAATGGCTACTAGTAAGATAGCTATTGTAATATGTTGCATATATGTAGTAATGAAGGATATTAGATATATAATATGATTTTGCAAATTACCATACCAAATAGATATTGAGTCTACTGCAATTTCTGGATTTTTCAGGTGCCCAACTAGAATGATCAATATTATCATATACCAGAACTCGAGGCTGCTAAATTAAGAACACACAATCAGGACAAGAAATTTTTCTTAGATTTGAATAAACGACACAACTAAACCAAAGAGCATAGCTACAAATTATTTAAGAAAACAAACCATAGAATCACAGCAGAACCCAAGGAAGGCATTGCTTGTGGGTCTAGAGAAGGCATTCCTGTCATTTGATGTTCCTACTGTGAAAGCATACTTCAATTTTGTAGTTCAGTTGGAAAATGGTGAGTCCACAATAAATCCTATTATCAAGAGGGAAATTGATATGGTGGTCAAGTTGTCTGCCGATGATTCATCATTTTGGGAGTAATTCCCCCTAAACAAGCTCAAGGATTCATCATTTTGGGATTAATTGGAAATAATTCAACAGTTTTCTAAGGTTTATTATAAAAGATGACTAAGTCTACCTAAGTTAATAATTCAGCTATTACATTGAGAATATGAGACAGGGAGCTCTTTAGTTATAACTATAGAACTACCTTAAAATCACATGTTTTCAATTGGCTGACAAACAGGATTTAGGTTAACAATGGGTGGAATTTGCTATAGAATGATCCCAGGAACAATCCCAACAAAGTCATGAAAAGAATACAAAATACAGGTAAAAAATTCAATGTGGATTATTTTGATGCCTTTGCACTAATATAGGTAACACATTTACCGATGACCATACATTGTTTCTAGTTGATTATTTGTCTTTTATCAGTGTATTTGCTTGTTATACTGCCATTTTGTTACAATTTGAACAATCATAAAATCTGTGATGAACTCCCCATAGGTCGATGGTAGGAATATTAATATCCATCCATACCCTTCAGAAATATTTAAATCTAATAAGCTCAACAAGAACTTTTGATATGTTTCATTATTCTGATTTTTTTCTACCAATATTCCAACCCTCCTTTTGGCATACTTCAAAAACATTGATACAGCACGAGTGGGAAGTGTCATGCCAGAAGCACTATGCTTGCATAGTTGACCTTCTTGGTCGTGCAAGGCATTTCAGATGGACTCAAGACTTTATTAAGAAAGAAGCCATTATAACCTGATCCTGCAGTGTAGGTCCTTGTTTGATGCATCCAGATTTCATTGTCATTTTGAGGTAGGAGAGTTGAATTGCAACATCTTTGCAACTTAAATCCTAGAAATTCTGGATTTTATGTATTGCTATCCAGCATTCATGTTGCAGATGGCAGGTGGTATGATGCAGCAAAAGTGAGAACAGTGATAAAAGGCACCATATTTCAAAGGACACCAAGATGTAGTTTGGCTAAGGTAAATGGCAGGGTATACAAATTCGTGGTGGGGGTAGACTAATACCTTCATTATGAGGAATTTTATGTAATATCTATATATCTTGGCTGGGCACATATGTAGGTGGCAGGTTATGTTCATAAAACAAGATTTATGTTGCAGACCAGGAAGAGGTTAAGGAATACATGATCAACAGTCACAATAAAATATTGGGCAGTGCTTTCCAATTTACAAAGACACCCATAATGACTAGTAAGTCATCGAAAAAATATTGCAAGAGAGAAACCCTTTCCATTATTTGGAGAACAATGGATGAAATGGTTCAATTATACAAGTGGTCATGTGTATTGGCTTATAGCCTAGAAGCCGAAATCACAAAACATAAAGTTGTGGAAATTTCATAATATCTGTAGATTGCATCTGGGAGTATGTTTTGGGAGACACAACCTATAGACCAAAGCATGAAATCCTTCAGGCTTGGCAATGTATGTGCGTGCTTTTTCTCCAAGATTATTGTCAATGCATTTTATCATTTTGATAAAGTTTAGTCTCTAGTGGATATAATAACCACTTCATGGTAGATGGTCTCTAGTGGATATAATGACCACTTCTCAGAATCAAAACCTTGTTGGTTCCTTCTCACAATTACGATAATAAAAATAATCTCCAGAGTCCATCTGCTCCAAGACATGTCTGGACTACACCGGCAAACCTGTCTTGGGGAATCTTGACATCACTACCAATTTGTTCTAGATTGACTTTCAAAATCTCAACTCATTTTGCTTTTCCAGAAAAGAGTCAGAGGCAAAGAAATCAATGAAGTGGCTGAGGATACTTACACATAAAGCATCTCGCCTGCTCGAACTGTACATTTAAATGGTTTTGGGCCATTAAAATATCTGGGGAGCAACATTCTTTCTTGTTCAGCTTGTGACAATGGTGGGTAAGGATCAACACTTGACCATGGAACATACCGCAATGGTGTATCTAACTCTATTTTGAACTCTCCAGTTTCCTGTGATGAATTTCCAAACAACAGCAAAATAATCTTAGAGTCATATCCAGCATCCTGCTAAGAATCATTAAAGAGATTGCATCATTTGTTCCAAAAGCAAAATCCAGTGAGTGTATCATGCGAATTGCAGAGCACACTTGAAAACAATCAAAGATTAGAACCTTATCCAACATACCAAGCCAAAAGAAAAGAACAGACATTGAAACAGTAAAATAAAAACCCACATAACCTAAGAAATCAAAGATGGATAAATCTGCTATCTAATGATAGAATATGCCAAGCTCTACTTTAGGAAAATGGAGCAAAATATATTCTCCTGTGCTGGAGGAGATAGTGCAAGGGAAGAAAAGAAATGATTCCTTCCTTCTCTTTGACATAGCTCCTGCCTCAACCCCCAAAAGGGATTGACCAGCATGTAGGATTTGGCATGCTGGTGACAAGGAAGAATAAGGCAACTGTGGCATGACTGATAGATGAACCCAGCACCCCTGGTGAATAGCCTGGAGAATTGTTTGCTATCCTAAGGGGTTTGATTTATATTGCAGCTAGTTGCAGGCATAGGTGTGTTGGTGGGCCTGTGTAAAGGCATTCAATAGTAGCTCAGATAAAATAACTTGATTAATGTCCAATAAATGACCAAAAGGTGGATTAACAGGAAAAAGAAATGAATTTAGTGATACATCATGTTTAAGGTCATAAGAGTTGCAAAAGATGAATTTTGGGCATCATTCTAAGGCAGTCTCCACAACAGCAAGCACAAACACCCCTATTTTCTAAATCTAGGCTGAATTTGAAGGTTAAATTCCAATTCTAGGCATAAGCAGCAACGATAAGAACCCTTGTTCTCAATTATAACTTAGAAGCTGTTTAGGGCAGTTCTAGGTGCATTGTATGCCCTAAAATAGCAGTACACAGATCTGATATTATCTTTTGAAGTAGAAATTGTGCCTAAAAGGGTGAAACAGCAGTAAAACAACCTAAACTTCAATTCTGGGTGCATTTAAACCATCATACTGCAGCCATATTCTCTGATCTAGAGGTGAACAGCAGTCATAAAAGCCCTGAAAATGATTGTTTGGAGCCTTGAGCATACCTGTAGCAGCGTTGGAAACAGCAGTGATCCAACTTGAGGAAGCAATCCATTATGTTAAGCCTCCAGCTGGAAGATCAGCACTTATTGAGGAAACACCAAGGAGCCTTGTGTGGCTAAATCAAAAGGAAACTAGCCCTCTTTGAGGGAAAGAAACTTGATGATCCCTTTAAGAAGGGACAAAAAACCAGCACAGAATGGAGCAATAGGAAACACAAAGTATGGTGGAAATTTCCCTTGGAATTACATCCTAGAAATTGGAAGAAAGCATCGAAGCAAGCTCTCACCAATATTTAGGGACAAGAATTAGAATGTGACTCCAAACTAGATGGGAAGATCACTTGTATGAGCATACAAAATTGAAAAACCACTAGCTAATGAGGATGAGTTGAAAAAACTCAGTGCCATGAGAGAACAGTTGTTTGCCTCCAAAGAGAGGCTGAGCATGGAATGTGTCTTGCAACGGTGTTTTTTCTCCAGAGAGAATTGGAGCATGGAATGCAACTACCACCAGTCAGTCAATTACATCTATAACTGTATTCAATGGCTTTACATAACAACAGGCAAGGAATATACAAACAAAATCCCAAGACATAAAACATGCAAAGATTCCTTCTATGTAAATACCTTGAGACTGACCACATTGGATTCCATGTTTCAGGATGATCTGAGACACATAAGACAACAAAGCATGAAATCCACATTTTTCAAATATATTAATGCTGAGTGATATAATGCATAGCAACTCAAGAACTTGAAAAAACACTTGTCAACTTACAGTCACTCATAGACATGCAGATTCTCTTGTGTGTTGCAAAGCGACCATTTGGAGTGATCATACTGCTATTTTAACATGTTTATACATGTTATATTCCATGCTATTTTAAATATTTTTAAAGTCACACCTAAACAAGGTATAAGAATCATATTTTGAAGTGTACAAATCATAAGCTTGGCTTTGGCGTACATCTAAAGACGTTGTCCATAATAGGTAACCAACAAAAATTAGTGTATGGCAGTTGCCTGCTTCACTGTCAACCCAGACATATCCATACAAAGTGGCCACCAGAAATTGCCAAGAAATATCCAGTTAAGAGTTACCAACTACCCAGTTAAGAGTACAACACCAAGATACCACTTTGAGTTACCAACGCCTTGTTCACAATTGCTGGTCTCCAACATATTGCCCTACTATAATACAAAAGATAAAGGTTGCTAGTAAAAATAACCAAAGTAGCACAGGCTACCCATTATTGACACCAAAATAGTGTTCAATTGAAATCTTTGAAATTAGCATATTTCTTTCATACCAAAAGAAATTAACAATAAAATCAAAGCCAATTGCTTGTAACAAATCCAACACCATCCAATTGTTTAGAGACAAAACCATTGCAATCATCACATGTTTCATAGGATTTTGTACAAAGTCTAAGTTTACAAAAGCAGATTGAAAGATTCCAGTCACTAGAAAACTTAAACTTAGTTGACTCTGAAGATTAGCTGGCATCATCTCACAAATTTTCACGAAGTGATAGAACAGCAAGTATTGTTTTTATAGGTTAGTCAAGTCCATACTAAGCAATGGCAAGGCCATTACACTACCAAAAAATTCCATTAGTAGAACCAATAGCCATGTAGGGAAATTCTTTGATCCTCCACGCTTCAGTCCTTTCTGTACTGTCTCTTTCTCATTGTGTCTGATCCCTTGTGATTGCTCCTGACCAATAGTTGTGGAAGATTTTGCATCCCCATTATTTGATGTCGATTCATACTTCATGTTTTCAGCTTTTTGTTGTTCAGAATACTTCTCCACATACTCTGGAAACATTTTTTGAAATATTGAACTGCATAAAATAAACAGATGCCATCAAAATAAATCACATAATGCAAAAAGCCAGTCTTCTCTAACAATAAATTAACATCCAAAATAGTAAATACAACTGAACTCGGACTCTTATAAATAGAAGTCTCTAAAACCACGTGATAAATACTTAAGACACCAAATATAGGCATTCAACAGTAACCCTAAGATATTAAAAATCCCAATAGACCAATTTGTTTCTAACACCTTGCAGGGTAATTCTCAGGGACTTCCCAGAATTCATGGATGGTTCTCACTACAAACCTTAAGCATTAATTACAGTATCTGACCCAGTAGGGATATAGAATGAGGCCTACAACAGAGCCAGACAGCCCCAAGAATCTTCCCTGACACATCCTACCTGATGCTCATAGCACTCAGCCACTAAAGAATCAAGATAGCCCACAAGAATCAACTAACCCCAAATATATCCATATACAATGATCATATGCCAATGTGTGTAATAAATACTGACTATAATAGTCTCTTATATATACTAATTGTTGCTCAATACTCATGCAGGCCCGCCTCTAGGATGTGCCTTACTTAATATTTGACGCATTATATTGGCTCTACTGCCATACCATAATATCCATTAGGATCATGACTCCTAACAGATTCAAGTACAATATTTTATTATAATCAGAATATTACTCCCAAAGAGACCATAATTTTATTTGCTTCAAAAAATGAAACTAACAGGCTCAACAATGGATTCATATATATCATGAAGAATCAACCAGTCCAAAGGTGGAGAAGCATATAGCAGAATTGCATTCACTGATTTCAACCAGTCGATTTTGCCAACTTAGGTCCATTTCTGATAGCACTGAATCAAGTTGAAAATTTTGGCATCAGCAAAAAATCAGCAAGGGTCCCGACTACAACTTCTTGGTAACATCAGCAACAGTTTTCTTTGGAAAACAATTCATCCCACCCATGAGCCTGTATGTAAGAGTGAGATTGATGGTATATTGCCATCCCTCATCAACAATTGTCTCACGAAAATCTCAATCCACAATTGAATCGCAAAGAGCAAACATGTGACAACTTGGGTTTGACATTCTCCTCTTAACCACACACAGTACACCCAATTCGACAAACAAGACAATGTATTTGAACATGAAAATGAATCGCTTGCTTATGGCTAGTAAAAAATGAGAAACTGAAGACAATACAGACTGGTATATTTCTGTCTTGATTTTGTAGACGACAAATCTACCTCTAATTCGGTTGTCTTCAGGGCCAGAGAAGAATACAAAGATGAACAAAACGAAAATGTAGCACTGCTCTTTCCAGAAAACGAAAATGGAACTAAATTCATACCATTTGTCTCGGAGATAGAACCACCAAATAATGGGAAGCCCATAGAAGTTGCAGCAGCAGTGGTTGATGTAGAGAACATACTACCTGAACTGGAGAAAGTGGGTGAACTCCCTACTGACATGCACAAGTGGTTAATAGAATATAAATACATGGTAAAGATTCAAATAGAAAATAAACATGCAAAGTGAATCTTCAGTGCTATTCAACCCTTAAACAAATTGCCATGTCTCCAAATAAAACACTGTTATGGATAGATTTGATAGTTTCTTGTTAAGTTAAGGTTGGGATAACCCAGGGATTTGAAGCAGAGAGAACTATTACAGAATGGGCCATCTTCAATCAACATTAACTCCTGTGAAACAAAGCAAGAAGAAAACCCAGATTTGCACAATACCATCAAAAACAAATATTAACAATTAGTCACCATAGGAAAACAAAGGATAAGAACAGAATGAATCTCTTATACCCTTGCATCTAAAATATGAACAGCAACATAGTATCGAGAAGCCTTTGTCTCTGTGACAGCTTTCAATCTATCAGGAAATCTTGGAGGTGGAAGGTGCACATGAAAATTACTGTCAGGCTTCAATAGCTTAATATCTTCAAAATTGTCTCTGTACTGTCGGATATACAAATCACATCCAAGTCTATTTTCTATGACTAATTTCTTAGAATCATCAACTTCTAGAGCAGATGCATTCCGATTCAATACATGTCTGCCATATTCATTAATATCCTGTTTTTCGTTGGGAGGAGTCAAAAATCAATAGTATAAATTAGTGCAACTATATGAAAATCATATGAAACAGCTTCAATAAAACACTTAGACATTAACTAGGAAGAAAGTATATTATCTCAAATAGAAACCTTTTCAAGCTGCATTGCCATACGGGCCTGTTGTTCATGATCTACTTGTTTTCTCCAAGCAAGTATTGATCAAGCCCTAACATGAGGGGTCACCACATGAATGATTGAGATTAAGAAAAATATCAAGATCGACATATAATGACTGCTCATGCTGGGAAAATGATCAAGACATAACACAAGGGGTTATCACATGAACGAATAAGATTAAATCATACCAACAAGATTGACAGGTTATGATCATTTGGAAGAGTTCCAGGTTATGAACTAGCAACTTATGCGTGCATAATCCAATGAAATAAATTTAATGTTCAGTCACTCTAAAGGATCCAACAGAGGAATAAATCACTATGTTGTCACAAATTGGAGACCAATATTCTTGCACATGGTCCAAAAAGGGCACCACTGTAGTCTATTGTGGTGGCATTTTCAATTCCCTTAAGGGGGGAGGTCTCACCCAAAGCACAACCAAGATCGACATAAAACCTTATACATATATGAATGTTAGAATCTAGAATGCATTAGGATGGCACAAATATAATGTTTGAATTTGGAGTAACTAGGGATCCATTCATTCATTCCCTCAAGAGGCTAGAATGTAGGAACCATGGAGAAGAGTATTGCAGGAACCGTGGAGAAGAGTAGTGATTATGGCACCACCATGAGAAGAATCTGGCTTACGATTGAGAATCCTTGGAATCCAAGCAGTGATATTCCTGGCCAACCTATGTTAGATCAATAAAATGGAATTGGGATAACATGAGGGACTACTTGTAAAGAAGGGAATACCCTTCATATTGTTGTGCTAGATGAGGGGGAAGAGTGATAGTTGAATTGGTATAGTTGAAAAGAGAATTTTTATCACTATTGAGTTTATGCGTTATGGGATGAGCATGAGGAAATAGAGCTCGACCTTAAGGAATTCACCCTTGTGTGTTGATAGTCTCATATTTTGGGTGGACTTTGTCATAGAGAGAATATGTGTAACAAATATTCCATGGCTGGGAGGAGCGCATTTGGTTTGTAGCCAGTTGGAGGATTATTTTATCATAAAGATAAATACTCTAAAATGTGATGAAATGCTATTTTCTGGTAAAAACAAAAAGAAAATAGAAGGGAATTGACAAGCAATAACATCAAAAATCCCTACAATTCAAAGATCCCTCTCTAATTTCAACCATTTCAGCCAAATTCTACCACCATTTGTACCCGACCACGACTATCTGTTATTTTTGTAGTAAAGCCCACCAGACCCAAAACGGCATTAATGAGCTAGCTAGCTTGCAATGCACAAGGGTAATACAAACACAGGGTAGTGAAATATAAAGTGCGTAAATGTACCGGTTCTAGTATTTAATACCTTGTGATCGAAGTCCACTTAATGATGGACCCATCCCACTCTCTATTGTCCCCAAATTCAGAAGGATATCGACCTTGATGTGCTTACTCGTGGCACCTGACCTCAACGTAGACCACAAGTGCATTTCTGCCACTCTTCTTTCTATTGCCTTAGCGGCATACAAATACCATTGAATGTACAAATACTCACCAAATAGAACTCCACAGATAGACTTTCTGCAGTTATTTAGCAATTTCATGTTTTACAATCACCAGCAGGTTTGATATCCACGACCGATGGTCTCTGAAGACCTGAATCTCGCTCTGGTGCAGCAATTGTGGACGAATGAGAAGCCGATGTGGATCGATCCGGCACCCCCTTTTAAGGACAAGTCAGGGTTTCAAGTTTGCAGAGGCAAGAAAGACCCTAGCAAAATCACGGGACAGAAAGGCCGTTGTACCATTTTATTTTTATTTTTATTTTTTAATCTAAAGGCGCCGTCGCTTAAGCAACGCCTACTATTTGTTAGAGGATTTCAACAAAGTTTGTTGTGCATGAGGGTGTACCATTTTATTTATTTATTTATTTTTATCTAAAGGCTTCGTCGCTTAAGCGACGCTTACTACTAATGCGTCGTCGCTTATCCGACGGTTATGAGAATATCCGTCACTTAAGCGACGCTTATGGCCACATTTTCAAATAAAAAAATTATCTTTGTGATTTTTGGTAGGTTTAAGAAAATAAATCCATGCGCCATTGAATTTTTCCATCGGATTTTGGATCGAAATGTAGTAGTGAATAAACTAAAAGGAAGTGCATAAGGGACAAGTACACTTTGCATCGAATTGTCATTCAACTACATATCCGCAATGGAGGATGCGCAGTTAACTGTGGTTCCGATTCACATCCTCAACATCTTCCGACAATGGGGGAATGAATCAATGTAATTCATAAAACAACATCGGCAAAAAATATTTCTTTAACAATCATCAGTAAAATCAAGCAAACCCAAACAAGATGAGCAAAAAAAAATTAAAAGGAGGGTCTCAAAATTTTTAGAATTTTGGGAAATCATTGCAGCTACAACACCTCCATCGATCATTAGCAAAAGGAGGCTAGGATAAATCTCCATTGAAGGGTGCATCTTTCTATCGAAGAAAAATTTGATTCCGAACATTTTTCAGTTTTTGACCTATCTTTGACCTGTCACTACTGTGGGAAATTACAGATTTTCACAGAAGAGGAATTTTTGAGTGATCCCAGGATAGGATTTATCTCCTCCTCAAAATCAAAATTTAGAGACCAAGATCGAATTTTTGGTTGGGTAAAACTTTGGTAAATTCAAACCCTAATTTGACCCCAGACCAAAAAACCGTAAAAGACTAAAACTAGTCATTTTGGTGCATTTGCTATATCTTGATATTCGATAAGGATCAGGAGCTGAAACGTTTACAGGACAAAGATAAATTACTGATGTACCCTTTTTAAACGTTTCAACCCTCGATTCTCTATATTCTAGGAGATATGATTCCTCCAGATCAGGGCTCTGGCCTCTCCCATGATTCATCCCTAAACAGGAAACCTAGGGAAAATTACTATATTTCAGACTATGAAGGTTCAAACAAAATTTCACAAGATGTTCCAGATAGGGAACGGACTTTAAATTCTATGGTAGATGCTTCAGATCCCGAAGGTGAAACAGTGATACGTGGAATTTCGTACAAGTTCTCTATGCTGAACAGGGCCTGAAAAAAGTCACCTTGGGAAAACTCTCATAAGTCCCAATTCATGAGACCAATTTTGCTCAAACCTGTGGTTTTGGAAATAAGAAAGACAAGGATACCTCAGTATAAATTTTCAGACATAGAGGAGCAGTAATTTTGGATATTTTGTAGAAACAATATCAGGAAATTTTGTAGAAGAAATTGAAGAAAACTAGGGCATAAGATATTTTGCAGTTCTGTTCACAGTTTTGGGAAAATGAGTATGTTTCTCATCTCACCTTCAGGAGGCACATCTTTCTATCCAATTAGATCATAAATATTCCAAGTTTTTAAAATTAGGGTTTCTCTTACAAACCCTATATCATCTAGATCCAAAACTAGGACGGACACCTCAAATCAGTAATATCTAATATTTTGCTATTTGCATTTGAGGTTCTCATTTAAAAATGACCTATCACACCAGCTTGATGACAAGCTTTGTGAAGCTTAAAAATTCCGAGCATGGAAGGATAGGATTTCATTGGTTCGTGAAGGAAATTAATTAGACACCTACATAAGTGGATAGGTTCCAATTCCAGAGGGAGATGAGACTAAAGTCTTACACAAGAAGAACTTGTTCAAGGCCAAGAGGATCATTGTTGATTCAATCAAGGATTACCTTATACCACAAGTGTCTTCCTTAAAGAAAAATAAAGAGATATTTGATTCCTTGACCAATATATTTTAAGGGAAGAACATAAATCAGAATATGACTTTGAGAAACCAGTTGAAGAATGTAAAGTTCCAGAATGCAGAGACCATACAGTCATACTTTACAAGGGTCTCTCAAATCAAAGAACAACTTGAAGCAGTGGATGAAGAAGTAGAGAATGCAGAAATTATGATAAACACCTTGAATGGCCTCCCAGGATCATGGAATTCATTCATTCAAGGAATGTGTGCCAGAAGGAAGTGATTACCTTCAGCAGAGTCTGGGAAGAGCGCACATAAAGATGAATCTCGAATCATAATAAGAGAAAAGAATATGGGAGCAACTGAAGATCTAGCTCTCACAATTCAAAGAAGATCCCTCAAGTGATGAGGAATATGAAGGACTCAATTCTTGAAGAACCTCTTATCCATCTTTGCATTTGGAGAAGAAATGATGTTGTTATGAATGAAGAAAATGATGAAGTTGAAGGCTCAAGAAGGAGTCTAAATACAAAACGAATAAAGATAAGTATTCAATTGTCATTTCATGATATTATTTTGTTATGCATTTGTTCATATTCAGTTGATGTATTACACATGATAGAATGTTTACATTAATGATAGTATACTACTAATATGCGTGCGACGAGTAAGTAGCCCATGGTGCTATACAACTCTCCATTGCTACTTATCTAGAATGAAACCTCTTTGTTGACATATTGTATTAGTGCACAATCTCAATGATGTCTTTGTAGAGATGGAAGGCATCTAGAAAGTTTTCGTGAGATATGGATGAATGTTGTATTGGATAAAATAGTTGCATGATTATATCTTTATGCATAAGCATTTTTCATTATGAATATGCCTTATGAAATGTTTCTAACTATACAACTAATGCATTTGACTTGTGGGAAAGATCGTGTACAATTTCCTACAAGAAAAGAAGGATGAGACTTGTTCCTAAGAACAAGTGACGACAATTCAATAAATAATCCAAAACAAAGAATAATATGACGAGACTTCAAGAGGACTCAAACACACTCTATTTATGTAACACTGTTGAGTGACATCATTGATGCAGAGCCTTCCATCTATGAAGAAGTAGCCAAGAATAAAGGGAAGGAGAGTACCAGTTCAAGAAGAATGATTTCTAGGATGCAGTATTGAGACCTGAAGGGAAGTCCGTAGTGTCTTCCATATGGATCTATAAGATCCATCATGTAGTAGATGGAAACCTCATGGGATACAAGGAAAGATTCATAGCATGAGTCCTCTCACAGAAAGAAGGCATAGAATATGAAGAGACATTTACAGCCACTGGAAGTTAAGACACATGAAAGGTAGATTCATGTATGCAAATTAAAGAAGGCCTTGTATGAGATCAGAAGGCACCCATGGGATAACACATACATGAGGATCTTGAATATCACCTAGAGTGATGAAGATCTTAACCTTTTATACAAGGTTGAATATGAAAGGCTATACAGGATGAAAATCTCACAGGTGGGTGTGAGAAGAACTTTTGAAAATGTTCAAGATAGAGGATCTTGGAATTGAGTGACCCTAGATGGATACATAGAATATTAGTAGCATAGGAAGCTACTTGCCACTCCAGTACAGAATGTTTCAATACATATAGTAACAAAGGCAGAGGGAGAATGATGCTCCACTTCAGAGGGAGTAACTGCAGAATATCCTGAGTTTTGACATGGTACGACATAATCGACAGCTTCCTGACTAGCTTAGGATTTACCAAGTGTAAAGCAGATTCCAACCTTTACTATAAGGTTGAGGAAGGGAACCAGTAATACTCCTACTATATGTAGAAGACCTGTTCATAACAGGTGATGATAGGTTGATTACTGACACAAATATGAAGCTTTCTTCCGAGTTTGAGATGAAAGACTTGGGTATGATGCACTACTTTCTAGGAATAGAGGTGTGGCAGAATGTAGATGGAATCTACCTGGGACAAGGGAAGTATGCAGTAGAGATCTTGAAGAGGTTCAAGATGATGGACTACTATAGAAGGAGAAAGTCGACATAAGTCGACTTGAAAGAAGACCGACTTAGTCGATCAGCCGACTAAGTCGAGGGACCGACTTAGTCGATCAGCCGACTAAGTCGGCCCCTCGACTTAGTCGGCTGATCGACTAAGTCGGTCTTCTTTCAAGTCAACTTATGTCGACTTAGCCAACTAAGTCGGTCCCTCGACTTAGTCGGCTGATCAACTAAGTCGGTCTTCTTTCAAGTCGACTTATGTCGACTTGCTCCTTCTACAACTACAAGGACATGACCACACCTATGGAATCAAACTTGAAGCTATTGAGTGATGCTTCATAAGATTCGGTTGATGCCACAATGTATCATCAGATGATTGGGTCCTTGATGTACCTGAAAAACATGAGACCATATATTTGATTTTCTATTAACACATTGAGCTAGTTCCTAACAGATCCGAGACATGTTCACCTGATTACTGTAAAGAATATTCTGAGGTACCTGAAGGGTACAGTTGACTATTGGCTCAAGTATGAGGCGAATCAGAAGATTAACCTGGAGGGTTATGTGGATTCAGATTAGACAGGAAGTGCCATTGATAGGAAGATCACTTCAGGGTGTTGCTTCAGTATGGGATTGGGTGTGATCTCTTGGTTTAGCAGGAAGCATTCCTGCATGGCACTGAGTACAACCAAAGCAGAGTATGTCACAACTTGTTCAGCTAGTTGTAAGGTAGTGTGACTGAGGAAGCTACTATCTAATTTATTTGATCTCCATTTGGATGCTACTTGTATATTGCGACAACTAGAGTTGTGTGAATTTGTTAGAGAACCCGATGTTCCATGACATGTCGAAGCATATCGAGATCAAATATCACTATATCAGGGATATGGTGTAGAGAGGAGTAGTGAAGCTCCAATATGTTGCGATGGACTTGCAGATAGCTGATGTGTTGACCAAGCCATTAGCCAGAGTGAAGTTTGAATACTTCAGGGAGAATCTTGGTGTTCTCCAGATCAAGGTTCCTTCCAAGGGGAATTGATGAGTTAGTGTCCCCTTTTGACATGGCTTCAGGATGTGTTCTCCACATGGTTAGATGTAAGTGCAGAGACCTTCTGACATGGTTGCGGGATGTGTTCCCCACATGGTAAAATGTAAGTGCATATCCCTTCTGACATGGTTGTGAGATGTGTTCCCCACATGGTCATATGTAAGTGCAGAGCCCTTCAGACATGGTTGCGGGATGTGTTCCCCACATGGTCAGATGTAAGTGTAAATCCTTTCTGACATGGTTGCGGGATGTGTTCCTCCCATGGTCAGATATAGTTGTTGTAGAAGATGAAGACCTACATGGAGGCTAGGCATACAACCAGCATGAAAAAGGGTTGGCTTTGTAGAAATTCCTATGACGAGTAGAATTGAGAGATAACACCATTTGCTTGAGATAGAGGGAGTAGTAATGATGATGATGATCCAACTTGATGATGATCTAGTTTTGATTATGATCCAGAGACAAAGACTTTTGTTGATGAACTTTGTTAAGAGAATACCTTCCTAGTTAAGAGGGAGTGTTGATGTATTTGTAACTTCGGAATGTATTGTAGAAGGAGCAAGTCGACATAAGTCGACTTGAAAGAAGACCGACTTAGTCGATCAGCCGACTAAGTCGAGGGACTAAGTCGGTCTTCTTTCAAGTCGACTTATGTCGACTTGCTCCTTCTACATGTATTCACTTGTATATCTTATATTGTATTTCATTGTACCCTGATGTTCCTATCGGGAGAATGATTAATATAATAAATTCATGCAAAGTCATAGATGTTAACCCTCCATTGTAATTTAGGACAATAGTCCCCACAGTTGAGGGGTACTAGGGTTATTAGACTCTCCTAGTGAATTCAACCTTGGTGTTATACCCAAATCCTATCACCACCATGTGATAAGACCTTTGACTTATGTGTTTTCCCTTAATCCCAGCACTTAGAGTGGAAACCTATGTTGTTTGTCAATTCTACATGAAATGCATCATCGTGTTTTCCCTGTGGCCCATGAGTGGTACCTTGTTCACATTGTTGTAATCTCACAGATCACATAAGGTTACCAATAATACATACAAAAATATACAGAAATATACACAGAGACAAAAGATAAGAACAGATAAGGTGAACAGATTATATTATTCTCAATAGATCATACAAAGCCAAGAACTGAACTGAGTTCTTGTGTGGCTCAACAGCCTAATATATACAGTTTTACAAACAGTTTCAAAAGTAACTACTTGTCGGTTCGGTGAACCGACACAACTATTAGTTAACAGACTTAATGACTGTGTTTACTCGGCCGACCAACTCAGTCGGCTGGTCGACTAAGTCGGTCCCTCGACTTAGTCGGCTGATCGACTAAGTCAGTCTTCATTCAAGTCGACTTATGTCGACTTGCTCCTTCTACATCTCCCCCACAAACAAAACATTTCTTCGTCCTGAATAAAGAGGGAAGTACAAAAAAGTGAAGTCCTGTCGAACCCTTCAGATTTGCTCCTGCTGGGGACTATGTAGTCAGATGGTCGGTCGTCTCTGAACGCACACTTCGACTATAGCTGGAGCTATGATGGAAAGATGACGCTGAAAATCTGTCCATGTCTGCAGGGCTTTCTGGATGTCGATTGTTAGGGTTGTTACACTTGATAGTACCGACATATTTTCTGCCATGGGCATTTCTGCAATGTTTTCCATGCTAGGGCCCCACAGTTGGGTTTGTTCTTCGGCCGCATTAAGGAGTCTTTTCAACTACGGACAGATGTTGTCAACCTTCTCCAAGTTTGGGAGGGCTTGCTGGACCCACTGATGAGCTTCTCGTTCGAGTTTCTGCAGCTTGCTACTCTCCATTACAATCTGGTCTTCAGTGGTCTGCCTCATTTCTGCCTCTGTTATTTTCCGACTTTCCAAGGCCCGAATGCCTTGTCGTTTCTGCCTGCTCTAATGATAGACCTGCCCATAATGAGTTGGCCAATCTCTTAGCACTTCTTCAGTAACAATGGATTCCTCCATATGGTCCTGTAAGAGTTTGTAGGCCTCCGAAAAGGCAGTATGCTGGGTCAGGAGCAGTCGAGCAGTCTCTTCCTTTTGTGCTGCTCGAGTCGCTTGGAGATGTGTCTGAATGGTCGACATCATGCTTTTGAAGAGCTGATATGCCCTTTCCAAAGGTTGATCCATAGCTACTTCGACAGGTACGGGGACAATGGATTGGGTAAGAGACCTGCATTTGCCGAGGAACTCGACTTCTTCTGTCTCTTTATCCTTGAGTTGTTTCCTTACTGTATTTGTCCTCTTCTTCGCCTCTTTTGCTAGGGTGTTTAGTAGTTGGCCGAACTCTGTGTTGGTCAAAGAACTTGCATCTTTTAAACTAATCCTCAGGCTGGATGATCTGTGATGCCCTTTTTCCTTTTTTTTGTCTGCTTCTTGTTCGTGGGTACCTGCAGTAGTTGATGTGGGTTCTGTGGTCTCCTTTTGCTGTTCTGTTGGTTTGTCTTGAGGACCTGCAGAAGTGGAAGGTGGAACAGAGGTCGAAGGTTTTTCTGTGTGAGGAGGTGGTATGACCACTTCCGGTTGTGAAGATGCTAGAATTTGTGAAGGATTTGGCTGTAAATCAGGGGGTGGTGGTGGTGTTGATGTTGGTTGGGAAGGTGGGGATGGAGGTTTTGATATTGGTGGTGATGGGGGGGATGGAGGGTTTGATAATGCTGGTGGTGATGGAGGGGTGTGTTATGAACTTTGGTCGGAAGAATTGTCCTCTTCCGGTGGTGTAGTTGGGATTTGGTAGTCGGTGACGGTCTGTTCATGCCCTGATATGTCACCACCATCATGGATCCTTGTAAATATTGTTGTTTGGTGGGCATATATCTTTTTGCTTGCTTTCAGTGGTGTCGTTGTCCGTATTGTCTGTGCCGACTGGAACAGTGCAGGTAGCGTTTGAAAGAAGGCTTTGAGTTCAGCGTCTGTGCTGGCCCTGGCTCTGAGTGCCTCCGGGATGACTCTTTCATATACTTCTGGGGAAAGATCGTCCTGCTGCACCGGTTCTTGCTCCTTGAATATGGTGGTCAGGGATGGAGGGGGAGGGGTCGACACAAGGTCGACTATATTTTCAGGTGTCGACTGAGTTTTGGCCTTCCTTGGTCGACCCTCTGGAGCTCCTACTTCTAGATATCGTTGAAACTGGGTCTCAACCAATACCTTATTTTCCTTGGCATCCTCAACAATGTCGACAGCTGAGGCTACTAGTTCATCCTCATCATCGGTCGAGTCGGCAAGGAGAAGCTTACGCTTACCCTTGCCTTGCTATCATTTTTGTGCTTTGATTTTTCTTCTGGCGACAGCTATCTCGGCGGCCAACTTTTTGATGACACTCCTAGAGAGTGCATATTCAGGGTTGTCGGCCTCCTCGACTTCACCTATCGGTACCTGCAGTGGGTCGGCATCTGCTAGAGTCAGAGGAACTGATTGTTGTATTGTTGGTGGTGCTTGTATTGTTGTTTGTTGTTGTTGTTCTGTCGACGGGGGGTCAACTACTGGTGCAGTTGGATGCTTTACTATTATATGCACTTGACTAGTGGCCACAGTCGAAGTATCCTCCGACACAAAAGTGCTTATATATAGGTTAAGCTCATAATCTTCCTCCTTCTCCTGGTCTGTAAGAGGTTCAACTATGGAGAAATCAACCTGTTTGGCAGCCTCCAGAACTGGGATTTTTGTTTTTGCTTGGTGTGTCAGCTCTCTGAAGATCTGGTCGACTGTTGGATAATAGTCGAGGTCCTGTGCATTGGGATCCTGACCTCGCATGTACCATACTGATGTATGGTCGAGTTCTAGCTGGATGTGAGACTCGGCTGGGAGGTTTCATCGGATGATTTGGGGCACCCTCCACCTCGTCGTGCGAACCTTGAGCTGCTGAAACCAGTTTTCGAGGAAGACTTTGCCCTGTGACAACTCATGCAAGGTTCCTTTTTGGGAAAAATGTTTAAACCTGTGCATTTCAAATCTGGTCGGCTCCCGGAAGATGGGACTGCCTTCCGGATAGATATGATACATGACAATCCAAATGATTAAAGAGGGAAATTTTATAATACCTCCTGTCTCCTGGCAGCGTTCGCATATGGTTTTGACCAGGTCGGTGACATAGTCTCCCCATCGGTAGACTTTTCCATTGGTGGCGATTGTGTTGACTGCCTCCAGCATCTCTAATTTAAGGTCGCTGCTTCGACCAGCCAAGGTAAGAGTGATGGCGATGATTTTCGCCACAATTTGTGGTGTCCGGGTCGCAATCTGTCCTATCATTAGTCCTTTAGAGTTTTTTCCAGTCGGTGTGCCTGTGAGTTCTTGGATGAGTCCTTCCTTAATCCCAATTGGGACAGGGTCTCCTCTGTTCGACAGACCCGTAAGCACCAAAATAAAATCCTCGGTGATGTCAATTGGTTGGTCGAAATAGAATCGGTCGTTGTGGTAACGACTGACAATAAATTTTACAGTGGCTTCCTTTGTCCCGCCGAAACTGGCCATCAATGGTGCATTAGGGTACTGGAGAATGCTGCTGTTCCAAACTTTTTCCGCGGCCTGTGTCATTTTACTGCCTTCATATGCCTAGTCTTGAATTTCATCCTAGAGTTTCTAAAAGGGACCCTCCCGGACTTTTGCATTATTGATGTGCTTCAGTCTTTGGACCAATGGTGTGTCCTCTGCCTGGAATTCCTTTGCTTTAGCTGCGGCGCGGGTGAGTTTAGGTGCCATGATATCAGACTGGTCGAACTGGTAACAGGGTTCATGGTTTCTGGTCGACGGGGAATGCGAGTGCTCTGTGTATAAGGGGTGTGGTGAATGAACCTTGGGAGGTCCATTATTTATAGGCGTGGGAATGGTGGAGTGTTGAACTGGTTGTATTAATGGTGGAATTGACAGTCCAACTGCAATACTCGAGTGCGATTTGGGGGATCTGGTTCGGCGCTCGAGGCCATTAATATGTGATGGGACTCTCGAGGTCGACGGTCAGTGTCGGTGGTGGAAACGGTCGGCGTAGCTGGTCGATGAAAATGGTGTCGGTTGTCGAAGGGGTGAGTTGCTGTCATGCTGATTGTTTAGGAGTGTACGGTTTTGATTTTTGGAATTTTAGAACTTTTTATAGGTGTTTGGTGATGGTTACGGTCGTTATATGAAGTTTTTTTTTTTTTTTTTTTTAGTGCCTGTACCGTTTAAGTAGGGCTCCATTGACAAGCTTCCGAAATACTAGACCCTGCAATGTTTTTAGTCGGACTGATCCATTGGGGTGTATTTCTTTGACAACATAGGGTCCCATCCATTCTGTGTGCAGTTTCTTAGGTTTTCCTTTGACTCGACTGTTATACAGTAGGGCAAGGTCACCGACCAACAAGTTTTTGTTCTTGATGTTACGGTCATGCCATGCTTTCTGCTGTTGTTTTTTAATTTCCTGGTGTTGAATAGCCATAAGTCGATGTTCTTCCAGCTTACTAAGTTGGAGTAGTCGGTCCTTCCTTGCCTGTTCAACATCGATATGTAGTATTTGAGCTACAATAGGTGTCTGCTGTCAGAAATGTAGGGGGACAATTGCTTCTTGTCCATATACCAGCCGAAAGGGAGTTTGATTAGTCGACCATTTGTAGGCTGTCCTGTATGCCCATAAGACTGCAGGAATTTTCTCATCCCAGTCATCCTTGTCGGCACTGCATATTTTAGTCAATCCTTTTGTCAGTGTTTTATTAAAGGCTTCAATTGCACCATTCAACTGGGGGTGGTATGCTGTACTACGTCGGTGGTCGATGTGAAACTTGTCGGTTAGATTTTTGATTGTTTTGTTAACGAAGTGTGACCCTTGGTCACTGATCAAGGTGAGTGGACATCCAAATCGAGTGATGATGTTTTCGTAGATAAATTTAGTAGCTACCTCACTTGAACAAGTCTCGACAGGTTCTGCTTCTGCCCATTTAGTAACATATTCCACTGCAGTGATGATATATCTTGCACCTGATCATCGGGCTGGGACAGGGAATGGTCCTATGAAGTCTATAGCCCAAATTTCAAATGTGAGACTAGGATTTACAGAGATCAGGGGCATTTTTGTGCTCGGCAGGGGTCGACCAAGTTGTTGGCATCTGTCACATCGACTAACAAAGGTTTTACAATCTCTATGAAGGGTCGGCCACCATAATCCAGACTGTTGGATTTTCTTGGCAGTGGTGTCGGCCTGAAAATGTCCTCCTGCTAGTCCATAATGTGCTTCGTGCATAATTTGGTCTCATTCATGGTCGAGTACACATCTTCTAAGAGCATCGTCTAACCCCATTTTGTATAGAAATCCGTTGATGAGGCTGTATGGTGTAGCCTTCATAGCTAGGATTTGCTTCTTCTTAGTGTTCAGACCTTCTGGTGCCTGACCTGTCTCTAAGAACTGAGCAATCTCCTCCAGTTCTTCTGGTACTGCTTCTATACGAAATAGATGTGCATCCGGCAAGTCGTCGTTGACTCCGGTCGGTTCTTCTCCTGTGTCGATTCGGGATAGGTGATCAGGTCCGACATTGAGCTTTCCTGGTCGGACCACTACTTCAAACTCAAACTCTTGAAAGAGAAGTAGCCATCGAAAAATTCTCCCATGGTGAAGTGGTTTGTTTACAAAGTACTTCAAAGCTTTATGGTCGGTGTAAAATATGAAGGGGTTAGCTAATAAGTAGTGTCGATACTTCTGAAGTGCAAATACCATTCCTAGGGCTTCTCTTTCGGTGGTCGAATAGTTCCTTTCAGCCTTATTTAATTTTTGACTGCTGTAAACTATAAGGTAATCCATCCCATCGTCGCCTGGTTGCGTGAGGATTGCTCCAACTGCTATTCCTGATGCATCGATATGCACATGAAATTTGGTCGACCAATTTGGAAATTTGAGTATGGGTGCTTCGACCAGTTTTCTCTTCAATTTGTCGAAGGAGATCTGGCATTCTTCTGTCCATTTAAATTCGATATCGTCCCTCAATAATTCTTCTAGAGGATAAGTCATATCAGAATAATGTCTGATGAATTTTCTATAATACCCGGTATGACCAAGTAAGACCCTAACTTGTTTAGGGTTTATTGGGGGTTTTAGGTCGAGAATAATCTTAATCTTGGCAAAGTCAACCTTGATACCTTCTCTGCAGATAATATGTCCTAAGAGTATGCCTATGGGAGTCATAAAGATGCATTTCTTAATATTGAGGGAAAGTTGAATCTGTTGACATCTTTCCAGCATAAGTCGGAGCCATGTGCAATGATCCTTTCGTGTGGAATAAATAGTCCAATCGTCAAAGTAGACTGCCATAGTTTTATAGATGTATTCCTGGAAAGTTTTACAACAATTCTGGAGAACACTGCAGGTGCATTCTTTAGTCCAAAAGGCATGACCTTATAAGCAAAAGAACCAAATTCACAGACAAATGTTGTTTTCTTTTGATCCTCTGTTGCCATGGGTACTTGGTTATAACCTGAAAACCCATCTGTAAATGAGTAACACTCATGTCCTGCAACTTCATTCAGGATTTCATCAGCATAAGGGGTGGGAAAGGGATCTATCAGTGTGACTTTATTTAGCTCCCTGAGGTCGACACAGATTCTCAGTCTGGTCGGGTCGTGTTTCTTAGGTTGTACGACCATGGGACTTGCCCATTCTGACTGGTCGATAGGGTAGATAATCCCTGCTTCCAACATGTTGTCGATGTCCTTTTTAACTATTTCCTTATACTTGTGAGCTAATTTATAAGGCCATTTCTTGACAGGTCGGACATCAGGTTTGGTGTCGATTTTCATCTCTCCCATTTCTTGAACTAACCCTTTCAAATCTTTATAGTCCCTTGCAAAGACATCTTGGAATTCTCTAAGTAAATTCACTATTTCAGCAGTTTGTTGCTCATTCCAATAGTCACCAATCTTGGCTATTTTTGGTCGGTCGTCATTTGAAATGTCGACCTCCTTAGTTTTTACTTTGGAATATATCCATTTGGGAGCTTTAGCTTCATTGATCGGTCGACTTCCTTCCTTGAACTGTGAGAATGTAGCAGGGAAGTCTGCTGCAGTCATTCGGTCGAGGTCGGGTTTATCGGTAGTCGCGACCCTTAGCACTGAGTGGATTGGTTTTGTTGTTTCGGCATGGTTTGATTTCCATCTGAAGCTTTTACCTTCGGTGTGTTCATTCTCTAATTGTAATCGGGTCGACTCGACTTTTGATCCTATGTGAAGACTATTGCAGTTCTTGACCTGTCGAGGGTCTTTGTAAGGGTGTGTTTCAGTCGGTTGAATGAAATGTTTAATTTGTTGTGCTGGCTCAACTAAGTGTTTATCTTCAGGTATAAAGTTGAAGGCTTGAATGAAATTTTCTTTTAGTTCATTCCAGAAAAATGTTTCACCTTTAGCTTCCTCCATCTTATACCATTTTCTAGGTAAGTCATCTAGGGTTGATGGAAACAAGTGTGGCCAGGCTCTTTCATCCTTATGTCCAAGTTTTCTCCATTCTTTTTCACAAGTTTGGATGTGTTCTTCTGGGTTTTGTCCTTGGGTGAAGATAGGGATCTATGCTTGTGAGGTCAACTTCCTGCCACCAAACCTTTCAACAAAGTAAGTTGCAGCAGTAGTCCAGGTCTGTAGTTTTGTCTGATGGGTATCCCACCATCTAGCTGCTTGACCTGTGAAGGTTTCTACTAAGCTCTGTAGTCGGCCATTTTCTCCAATGTTTTTAGACACTTGTTAGACATGCATGACTGGGGATTCCCTCTCCTTATACCTAGGTTGTTGCCTGGTGTTTTCGTTGGTCGATTGTAAGGTAGGGTGTTCTCTTATTTTTCTCTCAAAAATTTTGGGGATAATTGAGACTATAAAGCACTGTCGGGTGGGTTTTTTCTGTACTGTTTGGATAGTACAGCACCCTCTTGCTTGTGTTTCATAATTTTCTATCTCCCAGTCATATAGTTCAGCATCTGAATTATAACCAACTGAGTCTTGGTTACCTAAGTGAAGTTCCCCATAGATGTTTGGTTCAGTATAGTCATTATTGTTGTGGATTTGGTATAGCTGTCTAACGTCAACTTCCTCATCAATAGGTTCTATCCAAGGCTGTCCTTGGGAAGGGTTAATGGGTACAATGAATTTTTGGCCATTACCTTTTAGCTTGATCCTTTCTTTATCTAAAGATATAGAGGCTTTCATCTTTCGACCCCAAGGTCGACCGACAAGGGCTAGGAAGGAGCTAGATCCTTCCTTTGGGTCAATAATTTCGAAATCAACCTTATTTGATATGCCTTTAATGGTTGTGTCTACATTTTTCCAAACCCCAATGGGTTCAATGA
Organism: Pseudotsuga menziesii; assembly: GCA_001517045.1. Classification (NCBI taxonomy): domain Eukaryota; kingdom Viridiplantae; phylum Streptophyta; class Pinopsida; order Pinales; family Pinaceae; genus Pseudotsuga; species Pseudotsuga menziesii. The sequence goes on along the minus strand of LPNX010369701.1, from coordinate 142 downwards.
GACCTTGGTCGACTAGTTTTAGGTATATTCCTGACTCATAGAGTCGAGGTTTGCCCATTTGTTCCCATGTATCCCTGGTCATAATATTTACTTGAGACCCAAAATCAAGGACTACTTGTCGTACGTGGTATCCTTCAATTTC
>LPNX010369675.1:46154-65502 GCA_001517045.1 Pseudotsuga menziesii | reverse complement strand
AGAAAAACCCTATAAAAAATTGTTTTAACCACAACAAATATGTTTTCGCAAAAGTAAAAAAATGTTGCAGACTACTAGTTTGTCGCAAAGAAAGGTAAATTGTCATAAACTCTGTGTCTATGACAAGTGGGAAAATTAAGGTCAAGACAACCTATCTATCTTAGGGAAAGGAATTCGTCGAAGGAAGGATACTGGTCACAAGAAATAGTAACGTTGTCTCAAGATGAATTTGAGTCACAAAAATGATAGTTGGTCATCATTAATTTGAAAATCTGAGATATTTTGGTGACATACTTTTTGGGTCACTTCGGTCATTATTGTACCATAACTGCCACTGATGTGACAGGAGAGTGGTTATTAGGATATTTAGACACTTAGAAGTTAGTTAAGATCAACTTGTGTAATATATCTATTAGGTAAAAGTGTGTTTCTTTAGTATGCATTAGTACACATTTGTAAATATTCGAATCTGACAGTCACGATATGTTCTAGACATAAAGTGATCTGACGGTTCAACTTCTCTAAGATCACACCTACCATTGATCCATGGATTAACACCCGATTGGTCCATGATCTCTATTTAAAGAGCATGGAGGGTCCTTGGCTAGTTGATCGACTATGAGAAGCTCATATGTAGCTTTTCTTCTTTTGCATAATAAATTGCTCCAAGTAGCTATTTGGCTAGGGCCGTGGACTGTTTCCCTCTCGAGGGTTTTAACCACATGACAAACATCGGTGTGTTGATCTGTGATATTTTTGTGTGAAGTAGTTTCTCTAGGTGTTCGGTCTTTTGTGAGTTCCATGTGTACCCGAACATGGTATCAGAGCATTTATGAAGAGACACTTTCAGTTTTGATAAAGATCTAGAACCGGTGTTGCCAAAAATTTGAAAGGATTTCTAGTTCTAGAATTTATGTGCATTTGTGGGATGTGAGAGCTGTTCCATTGCATTCGGAGCACCGTTTCCATTGGGAAATAGTTTTCGTTTTATCGAAAACCATTTCTATTTGATCCAGAAACACCCATTTCGACAAATCTGAAGGTCTAATGTTACAGTGACGGATTTGTTTAATTTTTTTTTTAAATCTCTCATATTTTATTAGTTTTATTATTATATTTTTATTATTTTAGTCTCAGACTATTGCTTTCCATGGCTGCATATGCTCTTTGCCGTGCACCTTGCGCGATCGCGGAGAATCAAAAACAGAAAGGGAAAGTTTTTTGCGTATCTTCTCGGCTACGTATGCTCTTTGCCATGCACCTTGTGCAATTACAACAAATCAGAAACAACGAGAAAACTTAAAAACATAGACTTTCTGGGTAAGCTAACCAAGATCTAACCCCACCAATACTGTGGAAAAGTTGTTTTTCGTTTTTGTTTTTTGTTTTGATTTGCAGAAAAAAAAGGCAAGCACGGAGAACGGGAGAGAAGAGTAAAAAACAAAAAAAAACCTTCCTCTTTCCATTCTTTTACGTACCTTTTAAACTTAGCTCACTTGGTTCACAGTTGCTTTATTCCTTAATAGGTCTTGAGTTCAAGTCTTATTAAGTTGCTTTTTAGTGCATGCAATTTCTATTTTCAAGTTACTTTATTGTAAAAGTGCATCTCACTTAAATAAAATAAAATAAAAAGTGAGTCACTTAAGTCTTTTAATTTATTGTCGCACTATTTAAAAGTAACATTATTGTAAAAGTGAACATCACTTATTTTACAAAAGTGATTCACTTAAAAATCAACTTTCTTGTAAGTGATTGTCAAAGGTTCATCTTGGGAAGAAGGGGGTTCTTTTTTTTAGTTGGTCAAGTTAATATTTTCCACGTCACTATTGGGGAGATCTTCAACATTTTATTTGATCAAGCATAACTTCATCATCCATAATCAGTTTTCAGTGCCTGGTTTTTTGAAAAAGCCTAATTTTTCGAGCTCTTTGCATCCAGACAATTAGTTTCTATNCAACATTTTATTTGATCAAGCATAACTTCATCATCCATAATCAGTTTTCAGTGCCTGGTTTTTTGAAAAAGCCTAATTTTTCGAGCTCTTTGCATCCAGACAATTAGTTTCTTTTCTTTTAGTCATTATTTTACAATATGGCTGCCCCTTGTGATATTATACTTACAAGTTCTAACTATTTCTCATGGAAATATCGTACAAAGGATGTTCTACGAAGTAGGGGACTTTTCATAATTACCTCAGGGAAAGAAATAGAACCCACTGATGATGATAAGAAAATTAAATGGGCAAATAGATGTGATGAAGCTCATGGGTTGATTGGGATGTCAATCTCTACTGATTTTTGATTCCACATAACTAGAATCAATGAACCTGATAAATCTTGGAAAAAATTGGAATCTGTGTTTAGTAAACACAATGAAATTTGAGGCCATTAACTTGAGAATGAGTTGATTTATTTGAATCCACGTGATTTTTCATGCATTCAAGACTATTTATATAAGTATAAAACTCTTAGAATCTTATGTGAAGAATGCAAGATTAAGAAATAAGACAAACAATGTATTTATCATATTCTTACCAAACTTGGATCTGCATATTCTATTTTTGTATCTACATTCTACTCCATGAAAGAATCCTTGACTACAACTAGCTATCAAGATCCTAGTCTTGAATCCTTTTGTGATTCCTCAATTAGAGAGAAAGATAACCTCATTCATCTTGGAATAATTAACAATGCAGTTACATCTGGGAAATCCTTATTGTCCCAATAGAAAGAAAAGTCCAAGCCTCCCAAGAAACAGAATTTTCACAATAATAAGCCAAACAACAAGGATCCCAAACCCTCTCAGTCAGCTCCTTCTTTAAAAAATGACAAAGGATCCAAGCCAAAAGGAAATAAGACTGAGCGTCATTCCAATTTTTTTGGGAAAGATAATCATGATGAATCTAAGTGTTTCAAGAAGATGGCAGCCTTGGAAGTAGCAATGAAGAAGCACCACATCAACCTAGATTCGTCTTCAGAATCTACCTCTCATGGACATGCACTTTGTGCTTCTGGTTACTCTTATACTGCATCTTCTTCTTCTACTTCAAATGAATGCCTCATTGATTCTGGAGCATTTTATCATATGGCTAAGGATCAAGCCATCTTTTCTACTATGCATGAATGTAACACAAACAAATATTTGTTGGTGATGATAGAAGTGTTGTAGGATCTGGAACAGTTCCAGTAGAAAATGGTCATTTCAGTGATGTGCTATGTGTTCCAAAAATTTCCTGCAATTTGTTATCAGTCTATTAAATTACTCATTCAGGTGAAGGTAAAACTGTAACATTTACACCTCACCAAGTTGTAATCAAGGATTTTAAAAATCCTCAAAATGTCCTTGCTACTAGAACTGTTGATGATATTACTAGGTTGTACAAATTTAACAACTTTGGGTCATCACCTTTTCCTTCAGTTTTTTTTGCTCAAAGTGATAACTTGAGCAAACTTTGGCATGAGTGATTTGGTCACTTAAATCATCGCTCATTGCAACAACTATGTAAAGACAATATGGTGACTGGTCTTCCGATGATATCTTACAAGGATGGTGTTTGTTATGGTTATGTACTCGAAAAACATCATCAGGATAGTTTTGACAAACGTGCCTCTTGGCATGCCTCGGTTCCCTTGGAGCTTGTGCATAGTGCCTTGTGTGGTCCTCTTCCATCTGCTTCCTTTCCTGGTTTCAAATATTTCTTAAATTTCATTGATGACTACTCCAGACGCACTTAGGTTTACTTCCTAAAAATTAAGAGCGAAGTATTTAACATGTTCTTGGCCTACAAGGCCCTTGTTGAAAAACAATCTGGTCATCAAATTATTAAGTTAAGATTTGACAATGGAGGAGAATATGCTAACAAAAAGTTCACTACCTTTTGCATTGAACAAGGAATCCAACAACAACACATTGTTCCATATACACCACAACAAAATGGTGTAGCTGAATGGAAGAACTGCACTTTAAAAGAAATGGGTAATTGTATGATCCAATCTAAGGGACTAAGTCTTCATTATTGGGATGAGGCCATAAATTGTGTAAATTACATAGTTAATCGCACACCAAATAAATTTTTACAAGGTATAAAACCGGCATAAGCATGGATTAAAATTAAACCATATGTAAGTCACTTCCATGTGTTTGGTTGTGAATCATGGGCTCACATTCCGGATGAAAAATGGAAAGCATTGCAGCCTAAAAGTGAAAAGTGCATATTTATTGGATATTTTGAAGATGTAAAAGGTTATAGACTTCGTCAACCACATTTTCATGATATAATCATTAGAAGAGATGTTAAATTTGAAGAAAATCTCTTGACATGCAAGCGTAAGTTGGTGGATGTGCCATATTTGGCCTGCGAGCCTGATTCGACGATTATGCCTTCTTATTCTTCTTATTCCAACTTCCTTGACAGGTTTCCAACTCCAGTTTCTGATGATGATAGTGAGGATGAAAATCCACCTCTGCTTGCTCATGTTCCTCTAGTTGCACCAGCACCAATACTTCCTCAATGGGTCTGTTCAACATGTGAAGCAACTGGTGATATTGACGGTGATCCTAGAGATCAACATCAAACGCATTCTTAGTTTTAGCAAGCCTCTTCTCTTTTGGCTCAAGTTTCCGAGAATCATGATCCAAAAAATTTTGCAGAAGCTTCAGAAAATCCAAATTTGGATGTAGCTATGGATGAAGAATATCGTTCCTTAATGACGAACGATACTTGGGATCTTGTTCCTCTTCCAAAAGGAAGAAAACTTGTCAGATATAAATGGGTCTACAGAACTAAGTATGCATCAGATGGAAGTGTTAAAAGACTTAAGGCAAGGTTAGTATCCAAAGGTTTTTCCCAAGTTGAATGGATTGACTATAACGAAACCTTTTCTCCTATCGCAAAAATAAACTTCATCCACCTTGTTCTTTCCCTTGCAGCCTTACATAATTGGGAATTCCATCAAATGGATGTCAAGTCTGCCTTTTTACATGGTGATTTACGGGAGGAAATTTACATGGAACAACCTCCTGGATATGTTTAGGATAACTCTAGCCTTGTTTGTCACCTTAAGAAATCCTTATATGGCCTTAAGTAAGCTCTTAGAGCTTGGTATGCCAAAATGAATATCTTTCTCCTTGACACTAATTTTTCTAGATGCCATTTTGACCCCAATGTCTATACCAAGAAAGTAGGAAAATATGTCATCATACTTGTTCTTTACATTGATGATCTTATCCTCACTGGTAGTGACCCTAAACTTTTAACCCATGTGAAATCCAATCTTAAGCAAAATTTTGAAATGTCAGACTTAGGACATTTGCATTATTTTCTTGGTCTCCAAGTCTTGCAAACCAAAGAAGGCACCTTTCTTTCCCAGTCCAAGTATGCTTGTGACCTTCTTCATCGCTTTCACATGGAATATTGTAAACCATCCCCTTCCCCCTTCCAGTCTGAAGTCAAAATTTCTACCACTTGTACTTCCCTTGAAGTAGATGCCACCTTGTATCGCCAGCTTGTTGGTAATCTCTTATACTTGAATCATTCTTGTCTTGACCTTTCCTTTTCCATTGGTTGTGTTGCCCATTATATTCAAGAACCTCATGAAATTCATTGGAAAGAAGCAAAAAGAATACTTCGATATATTTGAGGTACAATTTAGTTTGGGATTCATCACAGTACAGGGGGGAAACCTTTGTTGGTTGGTTTCATTGATTTAGATTGGGCCAGCGATCCTGATGATCAAAAGTCTATTTGAGGTTACATTTTCAGCCTGGGATCTGGACCTATCACTTAGGCTTGTAAGAAACAACAATCTCTTGCTCTTTCTTCAGCAGAAGCAGAATATCAAGCCGCAATTAATGCCAGTCAGGAATCTTTACGGCTTCGACAGATATTTTAGAGTTTGGATTCAAGCAGCAGCAACCTACTCCACTTTGGTGCGACAATAAAAGTGTCATCAAGCTTGTCGAAGATCCATTTCTACATCAATGCAGCAAACACATTGAGATACACATGCACTTCATCAGAAATCTTGTTCATGATCGTGTTCTTGAAATGCTCTATTTCCCTACAGATGATCAAGTTGCAGACATCTTCACCAAGTCTCTTACAAAAGCGAAGTTTTATAAAATTCGATCTATGTTGGGAGTTTAGGAATGTGTATTTAAGGGGGGATAGGCTCTAATGCCTCCTTCCTTCTCCTTATAGTGTCACTTTTGTAAATCCTTCAATCCTATCCCAAGTTGTTCTTAAGGGGGGATGTTAGTATATTTAGACACTTAGGAGTTAATTAAGATCAACTTGTGTAATATATCCGTTAGGTAAAAGTGTGTTTCTTTAGTATTCATTAGTATACATTTGTAAATATTCTAATTCGACAGTCACGATATGTTCTAGACATAAAGTGATCCAACGGTTCAACTTCTCTTAGATCATACCTACCATTGAGACCCTATTATACCGTTTCCAGAGTACCTTTCCTTTGTGCGTATGTATGGAGTTCAGTAAATATGTGAATATCAGCACAAGTCGTCGTGAACTAAAACAAGTCACACTTTAGTCATTCTGTGTAAACCACAACAACCCTCCATCCCCCTAGTTAATTTTTAACTTACTGAAATAGAATGACAAGTGGAAACCCTAAAAATATAATTTTTGCATGTACAAAAGTGGCTAATGAGAAGTTTTTAAAGAAGTTCCAAGCGAAATATTTCATGCTTGCTCCAAACTGGCGGGCATTCCATCTAGTCTAGGTAAAAATATTCCCAGTGTTTTCTGAAATCAATTTCAATTTCATATACATATATATATATATATATATATAACATTTATACATTATCCTTTTAATTTAATTTTACGTTGTATTTACACAATACTTTAAAAAAAAATCATTATAATTTGAAATAATAATATTTAATTAAGTTTAGACATCATATGATCCAAAAAGAAAAGAAATTGAGATTTTAATTGATGCAAAGGTAATAGACCCAATAAGTAGTTTAACAGGTGCATTGAAGATGAGCATGCTACTCTACACTTTCTCGTCATCTGTTGGAGTTTTATATTGACTAAAATTATAACATCATTGTCTATTCTCCCCGACATTATGATAATTTTGGCACACACAGGCCTTTTGAACATGAATCTCTTCTTAGTTTTATGCTCATCACTTTCATTTACTTATAATTCTAGAAACATGCATCAAAGGTTAAATATGTCTCTTTACAGCCCATCTTCAAAGTTTAGCAGAGCCAAGACGGGCCCTCTCCTATCCCTCCTGGAAATATGCTGAAGACATATTTCAAATTTTGTGCCTTGTCCTTTCTCGAGGGAGGATTTTACCCATGTGGTTTTGCCTCTTTCCTCACTTTTCTGGACATAATAATTGTTAAAGGGTGACCATAGCCTTGTTGTTGGGCTCTATATGCATCTATATTTTTTGACATATCGTAATAAAGTCAGACTTATAGGGGGGTGTTGGAATATATTAAACCCACTCATAACTTAGGATAAAATAATCTATCATTATTTGATTAATTATTCACTCACTAGCTTAATTAGTTGCCATCCACTTGCACCTTAAAGTCAATACATGCCATATATATCCTAGGAATTATTTATTTCTAATTCTAGGTTGATCTTGACCACCTTTTGACCATCCAGAATTAGTATACATCACTTTACAACAGATGATGCTTTATTCTGCTTTTCCTGTTTTTCTGTGGATAAGGTAAAGCTAGTCAAACTAGGAAATTGGGTCCTTTTGTTGCCAACCCATCCTTCATGAATTTTCCTCCATTTTATAGGATTAGCATATTTGTTCCATCTCCTTGACAACTCACTCATGATTTTTCCAATTCGTGAGGTCCTTGAGAGATTTGGGAAGCACTTTAGCCACCTATGGGGGTTTGCTATATTTTGGTAAGTCAACATTTTTGAGTTTTATGAGTTGTATCCATACAACTTGATTTTCCTATGAGGGATGTAATATTTATGTACACTAGTATTCATCCTTATTCAATGGAAGGATACACTCCAATATTCATCTCTTCATTCATGTGATTCAGTCTCTTTTCTTCTCTCTATTTTTACTGTGTATGCTTGTGATAATTATTAGTAGCAAGATTTATTTCCTGTGCTTCTTCTTAGCATCATTACTCATAGAATTGATCTATTATTTATACATGGTATCAGAGCAGCAATTTTGATCATGTTCTACAGAGTTGAGGAGTGCATCTAGTCTCCTATCCCTCTCTAAAGTATAGCTTGTCTAGCTTACAATATTTTCTCCTAGTTTTGTTTTGCAGGTTGTAGAGAGTATCTCCTAGAGCATATCAACAACTTCTATATGGATTCAAAAGTTCCTTTACTATCTCCTTTCAACTATGATGATTTGAAGCCAAATATGAGCGCATACTTGAAGAGGCAATGTCTCTTTGATGTTTCCATTGGTGCATTGAGTGAACTTGAGTCTTATGAAGAGAAGATTGATTGGCTTAATAATTGTGATAGAGATTTTGGAATGTCTCCAGATATATATCAGCTCATATATTCTATTGAGTATTTGTTTGAGCTTTGGAAGAATTTGAAAAAAGCTTTTGGTTCGCAGGAAATGGAAGATGAAGCATGGAGAGAACCCAACATCTCCTTTTTTTCTCTCTATCAATATTTCTTTGCCTCTACATTCTCTAATGACGTTGATCATGAATAATAAGTTTCTCATACATTTCATGTTTCTTCTACTCTCCTTGATTCCAATGCTTCCTCCTTCAATGAAGAAGCAAATATTGAAGACCCATCTTTTTCATTGTCTCTTAAAGATGATTTTTCTTCTTGTGATACTATTGATGAAAAGTAAGTAACATATGGAGATTCTATTGATATTAATTATGATCCTATAACCCATTCATTGTTCTCAAATTCTCAAATCTTAGATTCTAAGATCTATGTGCAAGATCCTTCACACCTTGTGCATACCTCTCTCATTGATGGTGCACAACCCAGTGATTTCCAAGATATTTGCTTAGCCAAATAAAGCCTTATTTGTGTCATACCACTTAACTTACTTGATCTCATATGCTTCTACATATCCTCCTTTTTTTTGGCATCAATACTCAGAACCTCCTTGAAGATTGTGAACATCTCATTCTTTCCTCCTTTCATACAAAGGATTCATTACCAGTGTATTCCCATGAGTCTACTGATATGATTATATGTGATCCTTTGGATTTTGATTAAGAATAATATTTGTAGGTTGATACACATATCATCATCACCATCTATACCATATTACCATACCTATGAATAATCCTAATACTATACAAATCCCAAGTTCACTAGTTGATTCCTCATTGGTCTCTTATGTAGTGTTACTCTTAGATGGTTTGAAGTATTGTCTATCCTTCAGTGTCTGGTTATCCATGTCCTTATTCATATTTGGAATGATATTAAACATATTTGGATATGTTCTAAACACTTATGGTTCAGATCTTATGCCCATCCATCATTCAGATTTTTACACTTATCAGTTTTCCCCAGTTTCTCATAGTTTTCCTAGTCTAGCCCTATATCCTCATGGACCCCTTGAAGCCTTTTTCTTTGCTGTTCCATATGCTAATGTTTCTGATATATCATAGTTTTACCAGCCTCATATCATATCTGGAAAGGTGCTACATCATATTGGAAGATTGACATGTGATTCACATCACAATTTTCCAACTATTCATGGAATTGAGTGTGAAATAAACTGTCTTAATTTTTGTACTCTTTGGGAAGGAGTATGCAGAGATCTCTTTTCCATTTCATATTATGTTTTCAGATCAGAGTTTGAAATAAGCAAGAAGCATTCAGACAATTCTCCTACTTCATTAGTTGATGAGATACGAGTATTCTCTCCTCTTCCTTCTTGCAGGTTCTACACTCTAGCGCATGATCATGCAGTTCATGATTTCTTCAGCAAGTATTTCATCTAGAAGAAGTTTATTCATATCATTAAAGTGAATATGAATATATTTTGAAGACATATTTCAAATTTTGTGCCTTGTCCTTTCTTGAGGGAGGATTTTCCCCATGTGGTTTTGCCTCTTTCCTCACTTTTCTGGACATAATAATTGTTAAAGGGTGACCATAGCCTTGTTGTTGGGCCCTATATGCATCTATATTTTTTGACATACCATCATAAAGTTAGACTTATAGTGGGGTTATGGAATATATTAAACCCACTCATAACTTAGGATAAAATAATTAATCATTATTTGATTAATTATTCACCCACTAGCTTAATTAGTTCGCATCCACTTGCACCTTAAAGTCAATACATGCCATATATATCCTAGGAATGATTTATTTCTAATTATGGGTTGATATTGACCACCTTTTAACCATTCAGAATTAGTATACAACACTTTACAACAGATTCTGCTTTTCTTTCTTTTCTGTGGATAAGGTAAAGCTAGTCAAACTAGGAAACTGAGTCCTTTTGTTGCCAACCTATCCTTCATGAATTTTCCTAGATTTTCTAGGATTAGCATGTTTTTTCCATCTCCTTGAAAACTCACTCATTCTTTTTCCAATTCGTGAGGTCCTTGAGAGATTTGGGAAGTGCTTTAGCCACCTATGGGGGTTTGCTATATTTTGGTTAGTCAACCTTTTTGAGATTTATGAGTTGTCTCCATACAACTCAATTTTACTATGAGGGATGTGTTATTTATGTACAATATTATTCATCATTATTCAATGGAAGGATACACACCAATATTCATCTCTTCATTCATGTGATTTAGTCTCTTTTCTTCTCTCTATTTTTTTTGTGTATGCTTATGAGAATTCTTAGTAGCAAGATCTATTTCCTGTGCTTCTTCTTAGCATCATTACTCATAGAATTTATCTATTATTTATACATGGTATCAGTGTAGCAAGGTTGATAAATTTCTACAGAGTTGAGGAGCGCATCTAGTCTCATATCCCTCTCTGAAGAAGAGCTTGTCTAGCTTACAATATTTTCTCCTTGCCTTGTTTTGCAGGTTACAGAGAGTATCTCCTAGAGCATATAAACAACTTATATATGGATTCAAAATTTCCTCTACTATATCCTTTCAACTATGATGATTAGAATCCAAATATGAGCACATACTTGAAGAGACGATGTCTCTTTGATGTTTCCATTGGTGCATTGAGTGAACCTGAGTCTTATGAAGAGAAGATTGATTGGCTTAATAATTGTGATAGAGATTTTTGAATTATGTGTTTGGGAATGCCTTTAAATATATATCATCTCATAGATTCTGCTGAGTATCCATTTGAGCTTTGGAAGAATTTGGACAAAGCGTTTGGTTTGCAGGAAATGGAAGATGAAGCATGGAGCGAACCCGACATCTCCTCTTTTTCTCTCTGTCCAGATTTCTTGGCCTCTACATTCTCTGATGAATTTGATCATGATTAATAATTTTCTCATACAGTTCATGTTTATTCTACTCTCCTTGATTCGAATGCTTCCTCCTTCAATGAAGAAGCAAATATTGAAGAGCCATCTTTTTCTGTGTCTCTTGAAGGTGATTTTTCTTCTTGTGATACTGTTGATGAAAAATAAGTAACATATGGAGTTTCTAATGATATTAATTATGATGCTATAACCCATTCATTGTTCTCAAAATATCATATCTTAGATTCTGAGATCTATGTGCCAGATCTTTCACACTTTGATGGTGCACAACCCAGTGATTTCCAAGATGTTTGCTTAGCCAAATCAAGCCTTATTGTGTCATACCACTTACCTTACATGATATCATGTGCTTCGAAATATCCTCTTGTTTTCTTGGCATCAATACTTAGAACCTCCTTGAATATTGTGAACATCTCATTCTTTCCTCCTTTGATACAAAGGATTCATTACCAGTGTATTCCCATGAGTCTACTGATATGATTATATGTTATCCTTTGGATTTTGACTTAGAATAATATTTTCAGGTTGATACACATATCATACCACAATCCATACCATCTACCATACCTATGAATAATCCTAAGACTATACAAATCCCAAGTTCACTAGTTGATTCCTCATTGGTCTCTTATGTAGTGTTACTTATCTTACATGGTTTGAAGTATTGTCTATCCTTTAGTGGCTGGTTATCCATGTCATTATTCATATTTGTTCTGATATTAAACATATTTGGATCTGCTATAAGCACTTATGTTTCAGATCTTATGCCCATCTATCATTCTGATTTTTACACCTATCAGTTTTCCCCAGTTGCTCATAGTTTTCCTAGTCTAGCCCTATATCCTCATGGATCCACTGAAGCCTTTGTATTTGCTGTTACATATGCTAATGTTTCTGATATATCATAGTTTTATCATCCTCATATCAGATATAGAAAGGTGCTACATCATATTGGAATATTGACATGTTTTTCACATCACAATTTTGCAGTTATTCAGGGAATTGAGTGTGAAATAAATTGTCTTAATTTTTTTACTCTTTGGGAAGGAGTATGTAGAGATATCTTTTCCATTTTAGATTATATTTTTAGATCAGAGTTTGAAAGAAGCAAGAAGAATTCAGGTAATTCTCCTTCTTCATCAATTGATGAGATACAAGGAGTCTCTTCTCTTCCATCTTGCAGGTTCTAAACTCTAGCGCATGACCATGGAGTTCATGATTTCTTCAGCAAGTATTTCATCTAGAAGAAGTTAATTCAGCTCATTAAAGTGAAGATGAAGATATGTTGAAGACATATTTCAAATTTTGTTCCTGGTCCTTTCTTGAGGGAGTATTTTCTCCATGTGGTTTTTCCTCTTTCCCCACTTTTCCAGACATAATAATTGTTAAATGGTGAACATAACCTTGTTGTTGGGCCATATATGCATATATATTTTTTGACATACCATCATAAAGTCATAATTATAGGGGGGTGTTGGAATATATTAAACTCACTCGTAACTTAGGATAAAATAATTAATCATTATTTGATTAATGATTCACCCACTAGCTTAATTAGTTGGCATCCACTTGCACCTTAAAGTCAATACATGCCATCTATATCCTAGGAATGCTTTATTTCTAATTCTGGGTTGATATTGACCACCATTTGACCATCCAAAATTAATATACAACACTTTACAACAGATTCTGCTTTATTCTCTTTTTCCTGCTTTTTTGTGGATAAGGTAAAGCTAGTCAAACTAGGAAACTGGGTCATTTTGTTTCCAACCTATCCTTCATGAATTTTCCTCCATTTTCTAGGATTAGCATGTTTTTTCCATATCCTTGACAAATAACTCATGCTTTTTCCAATTCCTGAGGTCCTTGATAGATTTGGGAAGTGCTTTAGCCACCTATGGGGGTTTGCTATATTTTGGTAAGTCAACCTTTTTTATCTATATGATTAGTCTCCATACAACTTGATTTTCCTATGAGGGATGTACTATTTGTGTACACTATTATTCATCACTATTGAATGGAAGGATACACACCAATATTAATCTCTTCATTTATGTGATTCAGTCTCTTTTCTTCTCTCTATTTTTCCTGTGTATGCTTGTGAGGATTCTTAGTAGCAAGATCTATTTCCTTTACTTATTATTAGCATCATTGCTCATAGAATTGATCTATAAGGAGCCTCATGGTATCCACCTCACAATGAATATGATGAGGATGGAGGGAACTTGAAAGCCTCGGAAGTGGTACTCATGGTAAAAATTCTATGGAGACTCTGAGGATTAATTAACCCTCCCTTTACCCACATAGTATATTTGTTAATTTCTTCTAGCTTAGGAGGTCAATTTAACTTTACTAGAGTAAGGGGGAGCATGCCCAAGAGTCATATACACTTTTGAGTTTCAGTGCCAACAAGAGTTTTGGTGGCATAGGTGCCATTAGTTCCAATTCCTACATTTTAGGAACCCTCTCTCAGTGCCACCAACAGTCACCTTTAGTTGTCTGTGGTAGGTAGTCAGTCATGATCAATTATGCTCTAATAAATACTAGTTAGTTCACTGCCAGTCACCTAGTGAAAATTTGCATGATTCAAGGGAGTGTGGCCCCTTTTTTTCCCACTTGCCTCATCAGTTAATTTATTGTCAACTGAATTAGAAATTCGGAGTTAAACTAGGGAGCTTCAGCTGTGATGTTTCCCACACTAAGTTAGCACATCAGTCAGTTTGATTTGGTGAATTCGAATACTATCCACACTATTCTAATTCTCCCTATTGTATGACTATTTTATTACTGAGAGGTTAGTGATGATTAATGTAATGATAATATGATCAATTCTTATTTGATTTGTGTGAATTTTTTGTCATGAATCCATTATTCAATTTACATTGATTTTTTAAATTCCATCGCATCTTTTTTCCAGATAGCTTTCATTCAGGCCTGTAGACATATGGTTTAAGAAATTTAACATGGTATCATAACCTTTGTTTACGACAACGAAAAAATATCACAAACCTCCATTCTTACACCAGATGCAGTTGAGTTTCCGCATAATTCCTAGAATCATTGCATTTCTCCATCTAGATTCTATCCATAGAAGTATATACAGGTGTGGTGGACTCAAAAATGGTTCTCATGTCGAGGTGGAATTAAATTGATAATGTTTATGAATTGAATGATTTTGCACTGATTTTTTGTAGGTACATTCATATTTTCTTCAAGACTTGTTGATCAGTATACCAACGAAATGGAGAATTAATCTTCTCTATCTCCTAGAATCCTCACACCCTTCAATTACATTGATTGGAGGGAGGATATGTATATTTCCTTATGCAATAAATCCATGTATAGGATTACAACAGACAGAGAAGTCGAACCCCAACAATATATTGAGAATTCCAAGTTTCTGAATAAGATAGATGAAACATTCATATTCATGTGCATCCACATCTCTAAGGATCTTTTGTTCCTCCTTGAGGGACTTGAAATGGCGAAGGAAGTATGGGACAAGCTCGAATCCTTTTTTGGAAAATAGGATGAGATTAGAGGGCATATTCTAGAGAATGAGCTAATTGCACTCCAACCCATCAACTTCGAGATAATACGACAATTCTTCTCGAAATACAAATCCCTAGTCTTGCAATGCAAGCAATGTGGATTGAGAAGAAGGATGAGGAACTTGTGCTCTAATTCTGAGCAAGATTGGATCAGATTTTTTATTTTTTGTATCCAATTTTTCCACTCTGGAAGGCTATCCATCCCAAATTGGAAAATTCCATCTCTAGATGCATTTGTAGAATCTTTAATTTAGGAACAAGAAAAATTCATTTAGATGGGAGTGCTCGAAGCCTCGAAGAATATATCCTTGTTAGCTGGAAAATCTAGAAATGTGCAAGAAAAAGGGAAGCAAAGAGGGAAACAGAACAATAATACTGATTCGAAGCTCAAGGAGAAGCAGAACCCTTCTGATGGAGCCTCTAGTTCCAAGATTTTTTTTTTTGAAAAAGATAAATTCTCTTACTACATGAGAGGATTTCATCCAAAATGTCAGTGCATGAAGAAGACCATTCACCAACTGTTTGAAAGCTCCTTGAACTAAACAACATTTCCCTTCCTCAAGGTGCAAAGAATTCTGAAGTTGGAAAGCATATAGAAGAACATGAGAGGCTCCATGCTTTGGAATAAGGACTCACTCAGTCAAAAGCCTATCTAATTGATTCAGGAGCTTTCAACCATATTGTTTCCTCCAAAAAATCCTTCACGACTCTGGATATCTCTGGAGGATCTAGCATACATATGGGGGATGAATCATAGATCCTAGTTGTTTGGAAAGGATCCATTAACATTGAGCATGGAGAATTCCAAAATGTGCTTTAGTTCCCTCCCTTATAACAAACAAGTTATATGTCTATCAGATGGTGCATACAAGCTCTCCCAAGAGAGTTACTTTCGACTATGACTCAATATATATATCATATATCTCAACTAGTAATATTATATTGAAGGGTTTTGCAAACCATGCCTTGAAGGAATATGCATTCTCACTCTTTCTTCCATACTCAGATCCAGGGCCAACCAAAGCAAAAGAAGGTAAAAATATCTATTTCATTTCCATTTGAAGATGATGGTATGTTTCTAATGTTTCATATTTAGAAGATGAGGACAAATATCAACATGATTTTGATATTGAGATTGAACCTCAATAGAATCTAGATCTAGATCCAACACCTATTCTGAATCAGAGGTCTAAATGGGCCCAAAATATCATTGAAGCAGTTGGGAATGTTGCTGGGGATACAGATGACATAAGAAGAACAAGGTCCCAGTATCATAATGAACATGTTGCATTCTCCCATTCAGCTTCACTTCCTTTAGTGAAGTGCAACAAGCTTCCTGAGAGATGCTACTTCATGGTAAGGACTGATCCACAATTTGACCCATTGAAGAACAAATTGGATCAAGTCACTATTCCTCCAAAAAGAAGAGACAAAGGAAAAATTACTTTCCTATCTATCATTAGATTGGAAGAAGATGGAAAAGTTCATATGCATAGTCCCAGGATTCTATTGCATAGAAGAACCAACATTCTACATTACTACTCCACATAGTTGTAGATTACAACAATTTTTCCACAAGGTTTTGCTCAAAGATAAAATTTTTTCTTAAGTATGGAATATTGTTTCCTAATTTCCTACTTATTTTGAGGGGAAGGGGTTCCCATGAGGTTTTCCCCATTTTCCTTGTTAATTAAGTAGTATTTTTTATTCATTTAGATTGTAAGGGTGAATTTTGGCCTACTTGTCAAGGCTTGAAGTTGTCCAAAGTTAGGATTAAGGGGGGTGTTAGGATCAATTAATACTCACTTTACCCACATATCCTATTTATTAATTGTTTCTAGCTTAGGAGGTCAATTTCACTTTACTAGAGTAAGGGGGGACATGCCCAAGATTCATCTACAATTTTGAGTTTTGGTGCCAACAGGAGTTTTCATTAGAGGAAATTTGGGATCTAAAATGGGCCTTATAAGAAAACGAGCCAAAAATAAATTATTGTGATTTGGAATTCATGAACCAATATAATTTCAATAAAATGAGTCAACCATAATGGTTGACTTGACATATTTGTCATAAAAAAACTATTTTTTTTTGTTCGTATTTTCAACATATCTCCCTTTGTTCTCACTCAAATTTCGATTGGGAGGGCTTGTTGGATAGGGAATTTAATTATGCATCCAACGAGTACCCACACTGCATACTTTTGATGTATCCCGCTACCCAAAAACAAGAAATACGTGAAAAAACTTGATGATCATAATGTTTTTTCATGTATTTCTTGTTTTTGGGTAGTGAGATATGTCAAAATTATGCACTATTGGTAGTCATTGGATGCGTAATTAAATTCCGCATCCAATTATCCCTCTCAATCGAAATTTGAGTAAAAACACAGGGCGATATGTTGAAAATACGAACAAAAAAGTAGTTTTTTTATTTCTTTCTCCAAAATTAATAAATATTATTTTATTATTTTAACTATTATTTTATTATTTTCATTAGGAGGCCCATTTTAGACCTCAAATTTCTTCTAATGGGTTCCATTGCTGCCAATCGCCACATTTTAGGATCCCTCTCTAAGTGCGACTAGCAGTCACCCTCAGTTGTTTGTGGTAAGTAGTCAATCATGATCAATTATGCTTCGATAACTACTATTTAGTTCTCTTCCAATCACCTAGTGCCAATTTGCATGATTCAAGGGAGTGTGGTGCCTTTGTTTCCCACCTACCTCATCGATTAACTGATAGTGAGCTAAATTAGACATTCGAAGTTAAACTAGTGAGCTCCAACTATGATTTTTATCGCACTGAGTTAGCACATCAATCCGTTTGAGTAGGTGAATTTGAATCTTATCCACAGTATTTGAATTCTCCCTATTGTATGACTATTGTATTACTGAGAGGTTAATTAATATTAATCTAATGATAATTTGATTAATTCTATTATGATTTGTGTGAAATTTCTGCCATTAATCCATTGTTCAGTTTACATTGATTTTGTAAATTCCGTTGCACCCTTTTTTTACCTATAACTTTTATTCAGGCCTATAGATCTATGTTTCATGAAATTTAACAGAGAACTCAATGGGAAAGAGGTCGCCTATAATGTATGTCCCTCTTATAAAGAGGCTATGAAGGGTCAAAAGGAGGTAAACCTACTAAATGAAGAGAATGAAGAAGTGTAGGAACTCGATCCAAGATGACTTTAGAGAAAAAGAGACCCAAGTAACCGTGATCCCTAAGGTCAACTAGAAAACAAAAAGCACACCCCTAAAAAATCTAGGACAAATGCAAATAAGAAATGAGTGAGGACAGATGAGCTCTTGAATGCAACATGTATGTCTTGCCTAACAGAGGCTTGAGACTCCCATACACTACAAGCATAGATGTCGTGGAGGGATATCCCCACCATCAACGTGCTTGTTGCCTCGTGTTTAACTCCTATGCAAGATGAGCTTCCTGAGAACACTGATTATAACAAGGATTTCTCCTCCCCCTCGTTAGACACCTAAATTTTTTTCATTTGATAGCCTTGGAATGTTTACTCACAAAATCTTATTCCAAGACTCTAAAATCTAAGCTTATTGGTGCACCCTATAAAATAAAAATGGTATTAATCAATTTTAAATTAAGGGTTCATTTTAAACGGTTGTGCTTACTTAAGAGATATGGCCATGAAACTAGCGATGGTATGACTCAACAATAAAAGAAAATATGCACACCTAAAAACAATGCTAAGCGCAAATTTGTTTTCCAAATGAAAAGATGGTATGCAACTAAATGAAATGCACAATAATTCCTTTCCCTTTCAAATGAAAATGCAATCTTTCCTAAATGAAATCGTAAAGACTAATTTCATCCCAAGAAAACCAATGCAATTACTTACTTACATGCACATGCAAAATGAAAATGAATATGCGCCAATGCAAATATTTTTGTATTTTCAAAGTAAATGGATGAAAATGCAAAAAGGAACCATTAAATTCACAGTCCCTTCAGCAAGAAGCAATTCACAAGCCAAGAAAGACACCGAGACTCAAGGACTAATGCACTAAAATCATAACAAAAAGGGAGAAAATGACAAGAACAAATTCCTAAAGAAAAAATAAAAAAGAGGAGGTTTCTAGTCACAAAAAGGGAATCAACAAATAGCATAAGGACCCTAGAAGACTCAACAACACTAACAACCCACCCAACAATCTCTCAAACCAAGATACCAATCAAAGTTTGAGGTGTACATGACTGTTTAGAGAACATCAATGTATGTACACAGCCTATTAAAGGATATCTCATGTATATACATGTATGTAAATACCGTGACCCATGTATACACGGAAGAAGGTGGTAAAAAACAAGCTAAAGGATAAACCAC